>PVKZ01001093.1:0-489916 GCA_004027375.1 Macroglossus sobrinus
TAATTTTTATTATCTATTTCTTAAAAGCAGTGTTCTATTTTTAACTGTCAAGAACTCTGCAGGGTCTGAGATTTTAATCTACTTATAAATTAACAAGCTAGCTTGTTACCATTTCATGGATGCTGGCAGAAAACAAGACTCTTGGGTCAGAGACAAGAGACTGCACAGTGAAGCAATAGCCAGAGCTTCCTATTGGTTTGTGCTAGTTCTCCATGTGTCCCACATTCTACAAGAGATAGTGCAGGTGGGGCCAACCCAGATGTCTTGCACTCATTGGGTTGCATTACAGGGGAAGAAGAGAGAGCTTAGGGAATCTTAAAACAAAGGGAAGCAAACCTACTCTTTATCTGGGGGGACATATTACCTTATACTTTTAGCAGCATTTCTTGCTAAAAGCACAGCCTTGAGAAATAGGAGTTAAGAGCAGCAAGGCTCTGTATTATTGGCATACCCAGCTGGAAAGTACAGGGTCACTCAGGATCCATGGCAGATTGCTTTTGCCAACAAGAGAGAAGCAAAACGTGAAATCTAAGAGTCCTTTTACAGTGATTTATGGTATGGAAGAAGAAAGAATGGTTTATTAAATTGTTTCCTTGTTTAATTAACATCTGAAGGCTGGGTCAGCAGATGATAATATGTGCCTTTAATTTTATTTCTTCAGCAACATTCAGTGTGTTTTCTCATTTTTTATTCTGCATTCCTTTTGTCTCCTAGTTTTCTATACTGTTTTACCCATGGGTTGTGCCAGCCAGTAACCCTTTTCTGTCAGTAGCAATAAACATCGTCAATTGTGATATATTATCTCATAAAACATAAATATATATATATATATATTTTAGTGAGGCCCTCTGGTTCCTGCAGAATATTAACATTTTTCTACCAAAATTATTTCAAATCTGCTTTCTTCTATTGAAAAGAATGACTGTAAATAAATTTCCAAAGTTTTACAAGTTTTAAAGCTTATCTAACTATATTTTTTGGTGATCAATATTATTTAATGTAGTTTAAGTTTCCAAGTAAATGATTTTTGATCATAAACATTTGTGTTAATTTTCTGTTAAAACAACTATATAAAAAAGCAAGATATATCATAAGCTCTAGATTAATAAAAATAATCAAACTTTTATTGGTGAGGACAGAAGAAAGCAGTAATTATTTACAGAACGCTTCTAGGACATAATTCAAATTCGATTTCCTGTAATATTTTAGTTATTTTTTCCCTAGCATGCCAAGAAAGGTTAACTTTGTGTTCTTTTTGAAAAGATTCATTTGTCATAATAGTTTCCCCACCCCTGTTTTTATAAGTGCCTTTTACTACTTTAGAAATCAGATGGCAATATGTTCAATCTAGTTGATGAACAGAACTATGACTAATGAAACTGGAAGTTTACAATAATGTACTAAGGAATGCAAGTTTGCTAATAGATCCATTTTAAATGTGTTAATGCTTTAAGTACTTCACACTGTAGGCATCCTTACTACTTCATAATAGAGCTTTAAAAACAGTGGTATAAGTCTCTAAGGCCTTCTAACACACTCAACAGAAAAAAAGACAGTTAAAATTGGTATATCCTGTCATGACTAAGAACAAATTCAAGTTTTAGAAGATAATTGATGTTTCTCATTTGTAAGTACCAAAAGGTTAAAGATGAATAGAAGGGCATTATCGTATCTTAATATATTGCTAATCACAGGAATGCAGTGGGCTGGCCTCACAGAGAGAGAGGTTTTATTTTAAAGGTCTTTTTACCTCCAGTAATCTACATAGTGCCTTGAGATTGCCGCTGTGTATTTTATGTTTATGCTGCTTTTTTAGGCTATAAGAAACCAAAGCCTAGAAGTTGTTAATATGAATCATATCATCGTAGTTGATATGATTCAAATGATCTAACTCAACCTATATATGGCAGGGGATAAATTAGAAAAAAAAAAACAGAATGCAAAAATTCAACCCTTATAATGACTTCTGCCACACTTCTTGGTAATATGATTTGGGTTGTTGAAACAGGGATTTTAGAGCTTGTAAAACAAAAGTATAATGGCATGATGTATTTATTTAATATTTTTTGATATTTCTTTGCCTAAAGTATTGGAGTTTTTATCTTCAATAACATTTTTAAATTAGAAAACAATTTAAGATCCTATTATTTAAATTTATAAATAAAGCAATTTTGATATTTTTGTTTCACACACTATTGCTTTCTAATTAATAATGTATCAAACAAATGAGTTTCAAAAATAAATAATTTTACATAAATCCATTAGGCAATTTTCATGTTTAGGGTGATTTTTTTGTTATCTGGTACCACATATCATGCAAATTCCCTTATTTTTCCTAAGAGGGAGGCATTTATAAACTTTTTGTGATTCCTATGATTAGAATTATATTAAGATATGATAATGCCATTCTATTCATCTTTAACCTTTTGTTACTTACAAATCAAAAACATAAGTTGTCTTTTAAAATATGATCCTTACTGTCTAACCACTAACTGTTGTCTGTGTCTATGAGTTTGTTTGTCTTGTTAGTTTGTTGCTTTCAGTTTTATATCCAACATATGAGTGAAATCAACACACAAGGGAATATGTTGTATTATTGAATTGTACACTTGAAACATATATTATTAACTCATGTCGCCCTAATAAATTTAATAAAAATAGAAATAAAATTTGATCCTGTTCTTAGTCATGACAGCATTAGCAATTTTAGTTTTCTAGAATGTTTTGTGTTAAGCAGTGCTTATTTTCACAGAGAAAATGTAACTATCTTACTTAAGTAAACTATTAAAAATAAAGTATTTATTTTGATACTGAATAAGAAAGGGTCTGACTGCTGAATTAAGTTTAGTTCTGATCTTTAATATTCTACTTTTTAAACTACTCTCCCTACTCTTGCTCAGGGCCTGCATTTTTTTTTTAACGATTTTTGACAAAGGAGTCAAAAACATACAATGAGGAAAGGAAAACCTCTTCAATAAATGGTGCTGGGAAAATTGAAAAGCCACATGCAAAGAATAGAACTAGACTGCTATCTGTCACCATACATCGAAGAGAACTCCAAATGGATCAAAGACCTAAATATAAGACCTGAAACAATAAATTGCATAGAAGAAAACGCAGGTACTAAATTCATGGACCTGTGAATTTGACCTCAAAGGCAAGGGAAGTAAAAGCAAAAATAAATGAATGGGACTATATCAAACTAAAAAGCTTCTACATAGCAAAAGAAACCATCAACAAGACAAAGAGGCAACCAACTGAATGGGAAAAGATATTTGCAAACAATATCTCCAATAAAAGGTTAATATCCAAACATACAAAGAACTCATACAACTCAACAATAAAAAAAATTCAATTAAAAAATGAGGAGCAGACCTGAACAAACAGTTATCCCATAAAGACAAACAAATGGCTAACAGACATACAAAAAGATGCTCAACTTCACTAGCCATTAGGGAAATGCAAATCAAAACTACAATGAGATAGCATCTCACATGGGAATGTAAATCGCTACAGCCACCATGAAAAACACAGCATGGAGGTTCCTCAAAAAATAAAAAATAGAATTACCTACCATATGACCCAGCAATCCCTTTTCTGAGTATCTATCCAAAAAATTTGAAAACATTTATCTGTAAAGATATATGCACCCTGATGTTCACTGCAGCATTATTCACAGTGGCCAAGATATGAAAACAATCGAAGTGTCCTTTGATAGATGACTGGATAAAGAAGATAAGGTACATATAAACAAAGGAATATTACTCAGCAATAAGAAAACATGAAATACTGCCATTTGTGATAACGTGGATGGATCCTAAGATTATTATGCTATGTGAAATAAGTCAGACAGAAAAAGTTGAGAATCATATAATTTCATGCGTATGTGAGATATAAAACTCAAAGCAACAAATGAACAAGACAAACAGAGACTAATGGACAGGAATAACAGTTTGGTAGTTACCAGATGGAGAGAGGGCAGGGTAGGGGGTAGATAAAGGTTAAAAGGGTCAGATATTTGGTAACTGATGAAAATTTAACCGTGAGTATTGAACACAGAATGCAATATAAATATGACATATTATTAAATTGTATACTCGAAACCAATATAATTTCAATAAACAATATCACCCCAAAAAATAACAAACAAAATAAAATAGAGTAAATAAAACATAGTTACTCATAAAAAAGAAAAAAAAGAATCACCTCCTTGGGCTACTACTCTCCAAACTATATAAATATTTCTCAGAAGGTAAAAGTAACTGTCCAGTACAATAGAGACAAACCTCTTTCTTTAAGCAGATGAAAATTTGAAACTTATCGTCAATTCCATTGAGTTAGTCAGTAATGGTTATGCTAAACCAATTGTGGATATTTTGCTCAAATGTTTGTAGTGTTGGGACTTTTATTTTCTTCCCAAAGCTATATAAAAAGAGAAGTGTGGAGATGGGAGGGAATTTGGAAATATGGCAGACATACACAAAAGGCTTCAACTCTATTACCCATCTCAACTTATAATGTGTGTTGTAAAATGGTGGAGTAGACTGATAATAGTTCCATATGTCCATATTTTAATGCCAGGGATCTGTAATGTTACTTTATATAGAAAAAGGATTTTTGCAGATGTAATTAAATTAAACATTTTGAAATGAAGAAATTACACTGTATTGCCTAGATAGGCTCTAAATACCATCACAAGTGTCTTTAATAGAGAGAGGCAGAAGGATATTACACACACACATGCACACACACACACACACACACACACACACACACACACACACAGAAAGTGATGTGACCATGAAGGCAGACACTATAGTGATGCAATCACAAGGCAAGGAATGCTAACAGCCACTAGAAGGTGGAAGAAGCAAGGAAAGATTCTATCACAAAGCCTCTAGAGGGATTGCAACCCTGCTGACATCTTGATTTTAGACTTCTGGCCTGTAGAACTTGAGAGAATAAAGTTCCATTGTTTTCACCATATTGTAGTTTGTTTCAGCAGCCATAGGTAGCTAATGTAGATGGGGAGAAGTAAAAAGGGAGCTAGAATTCTCAGTTAAATGTAGTTGAAAAGCTAGAAGCTATCTACATGACTTTTTTCACCTACCATACTGTTTTTGAGTATCATGTAGCACGTATCGATACTTCATTCCTTTTTACTATCAAATAATACTGTATAGTATGTATATACTACGTTTTGTTTAAGTATTTATCAAGTGATGAGTATTTAGTTTATTAGCACTTCTTGGTTTTAATGAATAATGTTGCATTGGGTATCTGGGTACCCAATTTTTTAATGTGTACATGAACATGTTTTCATTTCTCTTGGACATATTCCAAGAATTGGAAGAGCTATGTTTAGTATTTTATAGAAGTCAAACTGTCTTCCAACATGGATGCAGAATTTAAAATTCTAACTAGTAATGTATGCGGTTCCAGATTTTTACATATTTCCCATCAACTTTCTTTTGATCATTGTTAGAATTATACACACACACACACACACACACACACACACACACACATCACACACAAATACATACATATATAATATAATATATATATATGTTTTTTATAGACTACATAAAGCTGGGTCTTTTAAAAATTATTCAATGTAACAATCTTTGTCTTTTAATTGGGGGTATTTAGAGCTATTTACATTTCGTGTGATTATTGACATGGTTAGGTTTAAAACTATCATTTTGTTGTTTATTTTCAACTTCTCCCATTTGTTCTTTGTTCCTTTTTTCTGACTTATTTTGGATTAATTCAATATTTTCATTATCAATTTTATCTCCTTTGTTCTCTTTGCTTTATTATTTTGCTGGTGGCTTTATAATTTGTAGTATAAATCTTTAAGTTATCATAGCCTACCTTGATGTGATATTATAATACTCATTTGTTGTATAAGAATCTTACATTAGTCTACTTATAGTTTCCTCTGCATTGTTATGCTATTGTTGTCATACAATTTACTTTTATGTATCTCTTAGTCAATTATTTTTTTTAAATGACACAAATGCTAAGAAATAAATCTTATATGTTTACTCGTGTAGTTACCATTCCTAATCCTATTCATTCCTTTGTGGATATCCAGATTTTTCATCTAGCATAATCCTAATGAACTACCTTAAATATATTTCATAGTTCGCGTCTGTTGCTAATGAGTTATTTCAGCTTTTAAATGTCTGAAAGTGTTTATTTCATCTTTATTTTTAAAAGATTTTTTTCCTGGGTTTAGAATTCTAAGCTCAAAGATTTTTTTCACTTTATGTTATTTCAGTACTTTAAAAGTTTGCTCCACTGTCTTTTTGCATGCACCATTTCTGAGGAGAAATCTGCTATTACCCTTACTTTTGTACACCTGCATATTATGTGTCCTTTTTCTCTGGCTATGTTTAAGATTTTCTCTTTACTGCTGGTTTGATCAGTTTGATCATGAAACAACTCAGAATAGTTTTCTTTATATTTTGTGTGCTTAGAATGCATTGCATGTCTTGGATGTGTGGGTTTAAACAGTTTTCAGGAAAGCTAAACAATTTTAGTTAAAACTCTTTTCAAATGTTTTTTGTTTTTTGCTCTTTCTTTTTTCTACTTTTTATATTTGGCTTCTTGAAATTTTCCCACAGCTCACTGATGCTCTACTTATTTTTTTTCCTCTCTGTGCTACATTGTACATAGTTCACTACTCTTCAAGTTCCCTAGACTTTCTTCAATGTCTTATTTGGTTATGTCTTATATGGTTTATTTTTCATCTTAGATATTAGATATTAGATATAAAAGTTTGATTTGTATCTCTATCTGTTTTATGACTTTGAAGTCTCTACACAACATTTGGAACAACTAGAATATAGTTATAGCAGTCGTTTAGTGACCTTGTTTACTAATTTTAACATGTGTGTCAATTCTGGATAAGTTTTGATTGGTTCTTCTCTTTATTATGTGTCATGTTTTCCTACTTCCTTGTATACCTGTTATTTTTGATTGGATGACATACATTGTGTATTTTAACTTTTTTAGGTGTTACATTTTAAAAAATATAAATTATTAATTTTTTTCTGGGATTCTGTTTAATTAGAGGAAAACCAATTTTTCTTTCCAGTCCTCCTTCTAATATTTGTTAGGAGGGACCATGGAAGTGCTCAGCTTAGGGCTCTTTATTCCCTACTACTCCTACTACTAAATAAGACCTTTGTGTGTCCTCTACTTAATGTCCCATTAATAATAAATGATGTTTTCAGTATGAAAGTTGGGAACAGAACAGTGTTTATTCCTAGTTCTGTGTGAATGCTGGGCACTGCTAATCCTTCTGGGTAGTATCCTTTTCAAAACTCAGATATTTATTCAAACACCTGTCCTCATCACTATCCTACAGATTCTAGAATTCACTCTTTGTGCATCTCTCTCCTGTCCAACACTCTGGCAATCTCCAGCTGCCTTGGTCTCCCTGTACTCTCAGTTCTGTTTCCTCAGTTAGGAAAGTTTGTTGAGAGCATTCTTGAGTCCCTCCTCACCTTATCAGTGTGGAAACTCTCTCAAAGCTGTAAGTTGGACAATCGCAGGGCTTGTTTCATTTGTTTACCATCTCTCAGAGATCACCATCCTTCATTTCCTGATATCCAGTGTCATGATGCTATTATCTCATATATTTTCTGTGCTTTTTTGCCATTTTAGGTGAAATGTTTGCTCCATTTGGCCAGAATCACCTGTTATCTGAATTTACAATCTGCTTGTAAGAACAGCCTTGTATCTGTCTCCACCCCTAGATTATGAGTTTTTGACAGTTTTGTCGGTTTTTATCTTAACATTTGATTCCATTGCCAACACAGCATCTTGTATGTATTAAGGGTTTAATGTTGTTTGTTCATTTTGAACAGTTCATCAAAGCTCCAAATTGAGATTTGTTAACTGTTGTTTATTTTACTCTCCATAATTCAGAAACATGGAAAATTAGCCACCCTCACTCCATTACCACATTTTATAACCATATCAAATATGGCCCACAAGTGTCGATATCTTTTCCCAAACTAGAGTCCAACATAAAATGCAGTCCTATTGTATTATTTTAAGCAAATTACTTAGTCAACTTGTGGTAGAAGGTTTGTATCCGTTTACAAAATGGAAATAATTATACTGGCCCTCAATAAATGATCATTGTATGGCTAAAATAAAAGCTCAGTGTATATGTAACAGTGTTCTCTCAGCAGCTATCTGATATATTAATGAAAATAGTGATTTTGCATATAGATAGTTTGATGTTCAAAAGACTCCAATCCTTTCAAGGAATTCAACAGAAAAAAACATAAGAGCATAGTCACTATTCCTTTGTTCAAAAGGATAAATACAACATTCTTAACTAGATATCTGCTCCTATATGCAAGTTAGCAATGCTGGTACTGTGATGGATACCAAATCCTGTCTTATATAACACTGCTGCACCAAAAGTACTTTCCCTCCACAAGGCTTTATGCATTTCTTTGTATGACTCTGTCCTTTCAGTGCTTCTTAAAAATAAAAGTTAAAATGCTATGTCCATTACTCTCTCATATAGTACTTTTTTTAATGTGTCACATAAAAGCAATTTTAATAGCAATTCTGAACCTTCTTACCTCTCATAATTTAAAATATTATCTTGAGAGTACCATGCTAAGTGAAACAAGTCTACCAGAAAAGGACAAGAACTATATTATTTTACTCATATGTGAGATTTAAAACAAAAAGCAACAATTGAACAAACAAAACAAATACACAAAAGGGACTTACTGTTCTTACCTTTTTTCAGTTTTTTTTTTTTGAGATTTAAAAATTGTGTTTAGTCTGCTAAATTTTAAAAATTGTGTTTAGTATCCCAAAAGTTAGCCAGCTCTTCAAGTACAGGAAGTCAAGCTCACTTACTTGCTCCCAGTATGTAGCTCATTCTTTGACATTTGTAAAACACCAAACAACATAAGAGCTCTTTCATTTCCCCTGGTAGCACATTTCAGCCTAAAGTCACTGTGAATAGCAGCAGCCTGATACAATTGATGAGCATCATAATAGTAGGATTTGGCTAATCAACAAAAATTAAATGAACACTAGCAGCCTAAAGGAACCAGAATGTGTGCAAAGGATTGTTGTTTCAGCTTTAATTAACTTTTGTCTTCGCTCAGAACATTCTCTTTTAAGCCCAGCCAAACTTCGTAAAGGTCTTAGCCTTTGGGTAGGCGTTAAATGGCAAACAATTTACTGCAGAAGAATTCAGTTCATTTGTACTTGTTTACTTATTCACAAAATAACTTGAAAAAAATAACATGCACTTAATATTTTGTATGTCCTACTGTTGAACTTCATCTAAAAAAAGGTAAGCTATTTAAAATGCATGCTGCATTATTTTTCATTGGGAAATTCAATTATACATGGTCTGCTTAAACATTCCGAAGTTATTATAGGTGAGAGAAATTCATTAAATTTATAATTGTCTTTCTAAAAGCATCTGTATTAGTCCTTTACAGAAGGTTTGCAAACAAGTGTGGAAGCAACAAAGAACAAAGTTCCGAACTATTCTTTATACCGGTAGCACTCTGGAGAGGAACTTTAAAAAAAAAGAAAAGCCTTTACTAACAAAATAGTAAAACATATCTTTTAGGAATATTTTATGACACTCCCAGTTTTAACTTATTTGAAATGGAAATTTACAGAAAACTAATAATTTGACAGAGAATCTTCACATTAAGCATAAAATCTGAATGTGCTGGAAGATAGACACACATAGACTTATTGAATGACACTTTGGGAAATACTGTGGAGAAATGCTTGAGTAGTTTTGAAAATTTCATCAATAATTGAGTGGCAAAGATAATTGTTTTTTGTATCACATGTTGTTTATTAATAATATTAAATATATTTTTAGTGGGTGAGTTTCAGGTAAAAAGTCAAGATTGAAAGGTATTTTAAATGAAATTTGCAGCAGCTTTGCTTTTAGCATATTTTCCCTAACTGTATTTTCAGTGGACCAGTTTCATATGCTATAGAGAAAGGGGATCTCTGTTGTCTTTTAGGTAAGGCTTTGCAGAAAACTGTTACAGAAAGTTTACTTGAATTTTGGCTTTAACACTTCTCCATTTTGTAAAATGTTCATAATAATATATACACTGTACTTGTTGGGGGAAATTTAATTTGCACAACTAAACCCAAATGCCTTGGTACCATACATGTACATAATATTTAATTTTTCCTACATTTGTTTTGTCCCATTAGGCTTTTCAAAAACCTTTTCTGTAATATCTGTTATCACTAAGAAAAATATAAGTTCATTTACAATATCAAATAATGTAAATATACTATAAAAATATGGTTTGAGGGGAAAAAATCAAAACTCTTGGTTTTCTTCATTTCAAATGAGTAATTTGTAGATGCCATTATAAAATGATTTAAACAGGCAAAGGAATAATTTTCACTGGCTATATTTCATATAGTTCAGTGATAACCCTAGTATAAATGTTTGTTGGATAAATAATTGTATAAATAAATGAATATTTAAATGTCAGTCCTTTATTTGTAACACTCTTGTATCTCTTAATACTATACCCTGGAAGCAGTATATGTAAATCTCTCAGATTTTATTGTGGACAATTTGGAACACTGTCTGAACTGACATAGAAGAGGGGAATATAATCAGTGGCCAAGAGTTCCTGGAGAGTTTGTGCTGAGTACCAGTAAATAGGAATTTCTGACCAGATTCAAATATGAGCTCATTAGGAGCCCTTTCAGAGTTAAAAATGGGGCAAGTTTCTACAATAAAAAAATAGAAATATTTTTTATACAATGAAAGTACATGAGTCATAAAATATTGAAATCAAGCCAATAACAATAGAGACTCACAACTTTATGAGTGTATATGGGGGAACCTCATATATATTCAATATACATTGAATTTCTATGCACAATTGGGTGGCTAGGGACTATCTTTTGGTTCATATTTCTACATCATATTTCAGGTGTGCATTGATTTGTTTTTTCTAAAATTTCAAAAACTTAAAAACCTTTAAAAAAATCTACATTAAATTAAAATAAAATAACTAGATTAAATATAGATTAATAAAATAGAACCATTAGAGGAAATTATTTAAATTGCAAAGGTTCTTTCTCAGGTTCCACAAAAAAAATAAATAGAAAAGTCAAAATGGTGAACTCATTGGTTTTAAAATTTGATTCAATTTACAAAGATTTAGAAGGAATCAACTTTCTTTTTAAAACAAGTATATTTGTATCATTTTCTTCTAAAAGTGAAAGAGTCATATTGCTGATCTCAGCTCATTTCTAGTTTTTCTTCAGGGTCTTTCATGCTTTTTGTGTAGGGCAAAGATAAATCTTCATATAAAAGGCATGGTGTATGTAACCATCTTTCTGTTCGATACGTTGCATTTTAGGCCGATGTTAAGGACAGGTCACCTAACATATATGATTTAAAATAATACTGGGTTTGAGAAAATATAAATTTTCAGTTTTATCTGTAGAACAGGACCTGAATAAAGGAGGGGAAAAGTGTATTTTGCCATGTTGTGCCTATTAACCCATTGACAATGAAGCAGCAACACTAGAAGCTACTGCCAATACAGAAAAAGAGTAACAAAGTTGTTTCGTTTCTCATTTGCAAATAAATACCGAAGCAGAGAATGCCAAGAAACCATGAGAAAACATTAAAAAAAACTTACTCATTTGGGAATGAACAAAGTGAAATTATAAAGTGATACAACAACAAAAGCATCCAGAGAGATCCATGTGTACAGGAAAAAAAGTTACCTGTATGGCTGTGGTTTCTGATGACAGAAACTTCAAAGGAAATACCCTCTTTAATGTGTAAAGGGCATGACAACATATGTTTGGTATCTTTCCAACATTTCAGCACTCATATTAAGGGTATGAAATATAATATCATATAGTTGGAAAAATAAAGATTGTGTCATCCACCATGCTTTTTAATAAAAATTATTTATCAGAGTATATCTTTGAGACAATGAGCAACTACTAAGATTTATTAACACCAGCTCCAAAAATCAGACTTTTGAGGATTTATTTAACTTCATGGAGTTTGGCACTATGTCAGCTGTGTCAAGTTGGCACCACCTATTATGCCAAGGACTGAGCGAGGTGCTTTCTCATCCTTAATCTCGTGTGTAACACTGTATCATAACTCAGTGAAATTACAGCTGAAGAAATTTAGAGATGATTATAATTTACCTAAAACCACACAGCTGGTTAATCTGACAATGAAGTCAAGTACTATGTGTCTCTCCAAACAAAGGGCATAGTAAATATGATTCACAGATAATATTATAAAACAGGCTGTTAAAAATAAAAGATAAAAAAACTAATTCGATGGATAGAGGTGTTAAAGCATAAAAGATAGTTTTCTAAAGTCATACACAGCACAGATGACTCCTCTTTGCCAGAACATAGTGCCACCATGCCACAATGGCTTTTCTGTGTCTTCTTTCCTTCCTTCACTTCACTGTCAGTTCTAAATGACATACTCTGTCCCTCAATGGCAATAGACATTACATTATGTTTTTGATCTCTTTGTTCAGTAAATTTAAGGGTCAAGATGTCAGAAAGAAGGGGCCGAACCCTTCTGCCTTGATTTCAGACCCACAGCAATTTGGTTCCACTTACTTCTGTAACCTTATTTCCCCACTGTACCTTGTCCAATGACAGTCCACCATTCAGTTACTCTCTAACCCCTGTAAGTCTCAGAATCATTTCTACACTGACATTTCCTTTTCTCCTATTGAGCTCATTTCTCAAATGTGCTCTAGTTTCTCATTGCTTTAAAGACGAGAAAGGGGGCACTTAATTTACTTAGCTATTTGGGATATTGGCAGACATTTTCTCAATCATAAGCCAGTTTCTAAACTAATTATCTTTCTATCATGCCTGTTCATCGACATGAGTAAAACATATTCCTCTAGTTTATTATACTAATTTGAATATATAAATGTAATCTAGTATAAGAATTTTTATTTTATTTTAATTATACGAAAAATATTTATATTTCTTGGGTTTACTCCTTAGCAACCAATATCTGAAATTTCCCAACTCAGAATTCTCTTCCTGTGGAGACCATAAGAAATATACCCTCTGGAGTTGCAATGGTATAGGATAATGTAATAGTAAAAGCTGGACATTTATCTTAATAAATGTAGCAATAATATAAGTGCATATATAGTATGGAAACAGTTGAATTAAAAGTGCTGATTTTTAGATGGGTGTGTAGTCCAAGAAAATTTTGATTACCATTACAGGAAGAAAAAGTAGGGGTAATCTGTATTTGTGTCAAATGATATAATTCTCTTGAATGGATTAAACTGAGAAATAAATGAAGGCATAATTGAGAACATTTGAACAGAAAATATGTAAAATGCTTAATTTTTTAAACCACTCAATCAGAAACCCATCCGTTTAGAAAATATGATAGTGGAAAACAAATGTTAGACTTACATTTATATTAATACTAATAATAACATTCAATAGATATGATGTTGCAGGCACATTTCTTATATTAACTATAATAATTTGTTCTGATTATAACCCCAAAAGGTAGGTACTATCCAATCCCATTTCACTCGTCATAAAACTGAAGCCCAAAGTCCAAAAACATACAGCTCAGATATATCCAAGCTGGGACTTAAACCCACATTTGTCCAACTCGAAAGCTGATTGCTTGGCATTCAAAGACGCAACTCAATGATAAAAATACTATAACAACAGAAGTGACTCACCAAATTGTAGTACTTTATTTCTTCTTCTGGGTTACATTTCAGTACACTGACTCTCTTTGTACTTTATGTAAACAGGCCACATGTTAGAGGTGTTTTTTATCCATGAACTAGACAAAGAACTTTATTTAATCAATGACTTAAGAGTAGTAGTATGAGTAATTAAACTTAGCTAAAATTAGGACACTTGTTTTTCAGAGCAAAACTGGAAAAAGCTGTATCATCAGTAACAAAATGCAAAACACCTATTGGTTTTGAAAAATATGTAATACTATATTCTACCAGATGTGACTAGTATTTCTCTTCTTGAATTCTTTGAATCTATCCATGCTCATTTTTATCCCCCATGAAAGATCTACCCATGGTTCTCTAGTAATTTCCTTTTAACAAACAACAATCATTTAAATATACTTTTGGATTTTCCTCTGAAATCTATATTTTAACTATTTGGGAAAAGAATAAACCATTTATATAATGTATACTTGTTGCTACCTGTTGTTGTCCATATGAGAAGCAACCTGCCTATAATCAGAGTGGCTTCCCTTGTGCATTTCACCTAAGGGCTCCTATTTGAAATAATTTTGTGCCCTCTCAGTGGCATCTTCATGCATTTAGGGCATCTATCCTGTTTTGCAGCCATATGAGCCTCTTCCTGTACTTCAGATTAATTTATCACAGAAAATGGGGGCCTTGTAAAGTTCCTAAGTGATAATCATTTAAGTCACCAGCTAATATTTAAAATAGTATATCCCAAACATATGTTCCAAGTTTGAGGAAAATGTATCCAATTATTTTTTTTATGATGCAATAACACAAACAGAAATTTAATTTTATTTAGATTACCTGACATCTTTTTCATTCTATTTCTAGACGCCAGAAAAATATTGAGACTTTTAAGACATATGTGCATATCGTTTATTCCTACAATAACTCTCAAGCTATGTTTACATGAAATGATGTTCCAAAATAAAAGACGAAGTAAAAGTTGATCAAATGTGAATAATATTCTTATTATAAACTTAATCTTCCTTTTAAAAGATCAATTTTAAGAAATTCAAGCTAAATTTAAGATAATATTTTTCTACAAATTTATTTTTCAAAATCACATTAAGTGTAGACACCTTAATGCTATCAATAAGACCTGTTAACCAAAACAAGAAAATAAATAAAAGTAAAATAACCAAAACACTCATTTTCCAGATTAGAAACTTCTAAAGTTTTTGCTTCCCTAAGCCTTAAAAACTGGAGGACAGATGATGCTTATGAAGCTCCAGGGAGAGAGAGAAAGAACGCTGTAATAAACTGAATTTAAATCCACTTTAGAATCTCACTCTGAAAACCTCTGTATAACAGGAAGAGAAACTGATTTCACCCAGAGAATATAAACATGATACTGAGCACTAATGATTCCTGTGTGCCAAATTAAGTATTTTGGACAAATGTTGGAAGGGGCATGTTGAATGATATGTCTCCTGTAAGGGAAATGGGGAAGTGTTTAGTTTTTTTGGTTGATTGGTTGGCTTGCTTGTTTTGTTTTTGTTTTTTAGAGCTGAAAATACAGAGTCTCTATGATATCATAGGAATTCAAATTCTCTGGCTACTACTGATTTTACTGATTGGTTAGGTGTTTTGTAGGTAATGAGCTGTTTTTCTTCTTTTTACCAGGAAGTGGTCTTGCTCTGTAAACAAAACATCAGCGTTTTGGCACCATTCAGATTTGTACACCTATCTTCAGGTTGAGTAGCTATGCTAGGATTTGTCATGAGTTAAAATCAACCAACTGATTTTAGTTGCTAATTTTAAGGGCTCAAATATAATCTTTCTGTATAGGAATCCTGGTTTGTTTTTTCAGTGAGGGTTTAATATGATTTATAAAAATGTACATAAATCCAATTTTCAGAACAACTGTAACAGATAAATTAAGTTCTTCCCTCCATTCAGAAAATTTGTATTGATCACCAACCTGGTAGCATTTGTGCTCAAAACTGTGTATTAGTTAGCTATTACAACACAACAAACACCACAATTTCAGTAGCATGTAACAATAAGCACATATTTTTCGCTCATGTGTCTCATGTATCCTACTTATATATGAGCTGTCTGCATTTGGGGTGATCTATGCTGGGTATAGCTGAACACACCCAAAGCTGAAGGTTGCATCCACACACATCTGTTATCCTTCTTGAACTAAAGGGCTACTCAGGCCATATTCTTTTAAAGAAAATAAAAAAGCAGAAGAGGACTTAAGCACATTTCATGCCTTTTCTTACTTTATTTCACAACATCACATTGGCCAAAGCAAGTCATATGGCCATGACCAGAGTCAAAAGGTAGAAAAACACACTCTTTCCACTATTAGGCTGTGTAAAAAATTTAATGTATAATGCTGGTCTGGGTGGAATGAAGAATTGAGTAAAATACTTGAAACTCTGATAACTCGGGGGGCGGGGGGGCGGTGGAAATAACATTTTCACAAAATGAAAATCACTTCGTTGGAAAAAATAAAGATCCTCAGACTTTATCATTGTACAATTTATTTGTAATCAACTGCTTCCTATCACTCATTTCCCTTTATTTCCACACTTGACTTCTTCTCCTAGAATGTCTTGCTCCCTATTCTCAAGCTGTTATATTTTTACATATCCTTTAAGCTCAATAAAGGCATTACTCTTTATAAAAAGTATATTCTGATCATTCTGGTTAAGGTCAGGAACACATGCATATACCCCCAGCACTTTCCATGTTGAATTAGAATAATCTACATGTTAGTCTCCCCAAAGGGCTGAGAGATCCTTTGAATCTCTTTTTTTTAAACACTGCACCTAGCATGTAGCAAATGCTCATTACAGTTGACCCTTGAACAACATGGGTTTGAATTGCATAGGTCCACTTATATACAGTTTTTAAAAAAATAAACATGTATTGTAACAAATGTATTTTCAATTCTCTATGATGTTCTTAATAACTTTTTCTTTTCTCTGACAATTTATAGCAAGAATCAACATATAATATATATAATATATAAATATGTGTTAACTGTTTATGTTATTGATAAAGTCTCCAAAAACAATAGGTTATTAGTAAACTTTTGGGAGAGTCAAAAGTTATACTAAAATTTTCAACTTGTGGTGATTGGTACTCCCTAACCCCCACATTGTTCATGGGTCAACTGTATATTTTTATTAAGAGAAGATAATAATTGAAAACAAAAGAAGCCAAAAGACACAGTCTCTGCCTTCAAAACTCATGTCCCACATTTTTTCTCAATAGTTTTATTCAAGCAAATTTGAATTATAAAGTCAAACTTATTTTCTCAATGAAATGTTCACATAAATAACTATGTAGGTTATACACTTAAAAATTTTAATATCCTGTTATCTCCTAAAACAATGTAATATGTATTTATTCTATAAAACTAATTGAATTTTAATTTTCTATAGAACTATAATATGTGTAGGTTATTAATAAAAGTAGCTATTACCTATACAAATTTGACCTTGGTTGTTAATCATTTATAAACTACTAAACTGCTACATTAGAAAAAATATGACATTTAATTATTATGAATGGTTGTTAAGCATTACTTGATAACATCGGGTGTCATCCTTTTAAATTATAAAATATATATCACAGAAGCAATTAAATCACAGCTTTCAAATCTCATTAAAGAAGTATAAAACAAATCTTAGAATGACTCTATCAAGCAAGTGTCTTTTATTCAATCAAAAAAAAAAAAACCAAAAAACAAAAAACCCTGAAACTAATCTAGCAAATATAGATTTCCCAGCTAGGAATAACTTTTGAAAATTATTTCCAAACCAGAAATTCTGTTTAAAATACATTTTTTTAATTTGAATACACATATATATCCCCAAAGACTTTCAGTGTTTTATTAATCTTAGTCTCATGTTCTGGGATATAACTTTGAATTCAGAATCTGAAAAGTATTTATTAGTCATTATAGTAATAAAATGATAACTTTTAAAAATTATCTATTTCACTTAATGACTTTGTCAAGAAATGTACTTTGTCTTTTAGTAATTTTATAAAGATTATTTCTTTTTAATTATTTTGAAGGGATAAATTTAAAAAAATCTATACCAAGAGTATCACAAGTGTGACAAATAACTCAAAATATGAGTAAGAATGATTTTTTCCAGAATACTATTCATCACACCAATTTTGTTTTTTAAACTGATTTAGTCTGGAAACTAGCATGGTATATGGTACCTCCTTCCATTAATAAATTGTGTGAATATTTAATAAAATTAAGTGCATAAATATAAACTGTTTTAACTTAAACCTGTTACTATAATTTCTGGAAAATATATTAGGTCAAATGAAATAGAATTGACAATATCTATGGTTTCTTTTAACCTACAAAAATGGTCATTTTACATGGTTCAAACTTACACAAAAGATTTATTAACAAAACACTACACATGCGTATGCATTCATAGAGAAATGTTAATGTTTCATTTTTAAATGATTACCAAATTAGGATTTTTAAGATACTCAAATTTTATGTTTTAAAAAATATATACATAAACAAGCAATTAAAGAATATAAAAAACATGGAAAAAGAGTATAAGACATGCTACTCAGAATTTAATACTCAGAGAAAGGCAAATTTTATAAAATAAAATAATTCTTTTTTGCCTCTCACCTCAACAAAAATTGCAAACAGTTATTATTATTCTAACATAGAAAAAGTAATATTTCTGTTCTTTGATTGTGGTAGTATGAATTTTGAACAGTAATTGAACTTATACCAAAATTTGATTTTGCACATATTCTAGAACCTACCATTATATTTATAGATCTCTATTCCACAAATATGCCTTGGTGAAAGTGCAATTGGACCCTTTTTTGAAGAATAATATGTGTGTATATGTGTATATATACAAAAAATTGACAATACTGTTAAAATAATTTTCTATGAGACTGGTATGGGAGAGATTTTAAAAATATATATTCCAATCTAAAGGGAAAGAAAATATTGAGATTTAGATTGACCATATATTTTAAAAATACCTTCTATATCGAAATTGCTTTACAACATAAAAAATTAAACATTGCCCATCCCCCGCCTCCACAATTGAAAAAGGGAAAAAAAGTGTATACATTTTGTGACCATGTAAGAGTACTGCATGAGCTTCCATTGTCCATTATGGTGAACATCTGTGTTTTTTTGTTTTTGTTTTTGTTCAGTTGAACTTATTAAAGCAAACATAAGAACTTATATCTGTTCTCCTGTTGACAAGATCTCTGGCTAAAACCAAGACACACACACACACACACACACACACACACACACACACACTTAATTCTGTCATTTCTAGGTACCAAGTACTCCTTTAAGACAGTTTGAAAGAGCAAATCAAATGATAAAAGGAAGAAAGAGAGAAAAGGAAATATAAGAGAGGAAGTACGGTAAAGGAAGATGAGTACAGAGTGAAAAAATTTTGCTATTAAGTCAATTAAAACATGTTGAAAAATATTCCATAACTCCCAAACATGTTTCTTTAAGTGAATCTCCTGTCTTTTTCATAATTAGAAATCTTATCATGAATTATTACATTATTTGCTTAATAAACTTTTTTTTTACATTAGAGAAATTTAAAAAATATTTTGAAATTTAAAATCATTCATGATTCTTTCAAGCAAAGAACCTGCTAGATAAACTAAAGCTGAGTTTATTAGTGCCTTTAAATGGGAAATTAGAATGGAGTATGGATAGAATCTTAGGACATGGGCTGAGTGATTTTGAGGTGAGCCTTGCAAGAAAGGGAATTAGGATCTGACATAGTTTATGACATAATAACTTTGGATTGGTGGATGAGAGGAACAAGGCAGAGGTTCTGATTTCTGTCTTTATGAGTAAGTGGTTAATTTTGTACATAAACTGTTTAGTTGGTTCGATCTTAATTTCCAGAAGTAGGCACAATAACTTCAATATTTTTAATTGTTCTCAGTATGCTTAAGATACACACACATACACACACGTACACACACACAAAACACATGCTTTGTCACAGAATTGTTCAGCACCAGAATAGGAAATTATTTTGGCTTGTCTCAATTCCATAATCCAAAAATAATATCAATAAAAAATTTAGGTAAACTTCATTACCCACATTTTCTTTTATATAAACCTGTACACATTTTTATATAATTAGCAGAATTTTATAATATATAATATGTAATAAATATATAATGTCATATCAAGCATTCTATTTTCTTTATTCTTAATTCCTAAAATTATACTATTTTAGTGCACAGAGTTATGGTGTATTTAGAAATGTACAGAGATTTATTTTACCCTGTCTCTTTTACTTGATATTTTAACTTGTATTCGACATTTGGGTCTTATAAGTAATGCTGTAATGAACGTATGTGTATATAAATCTCCGACCTCATCTCTCGTTATCTCCTTAGGACTGATTTCTAAAAATAAAATTAATTGCCAAAGACTGTCCACTTCTATTTAGTAAAAAATTGTGAGTGATTGTATATGACTTTACCGTGATCACAGTTTCAATCTTATAATTTTTGAGAATACTGTATAACAAATGCTATTACAGAAAATGAATGATTTACACATTTTAACTCTTATGGTTTTTCATTACAAATGAAAACCATGGATTTCCTTTAGAAAGTGATTACTCTGCTTTATTTATGTATCTCATTAAAAACACACACACACACACACACACACATAAAATGTATTATATTAAGCACTACATCTTTCCTCTTACTAAGTTTTCTCATTTATTTGTTTTCATTTTATTTACTTTGTAAAATGGTCTTACCTATTATCAATCCAAAAAGCCCTGGTATTTTTCACTGATGTCAAGGTCTTAACCTGAATTCTGGCCCAATGCCAATTTGAGTAATTGCATATTTCCAGCCTTCTTACAATCAGCTTCATTTGGGAAAGTTATTCTCTTCTCCCTTTGAAATGACAGTGTGTAATGTCACTTTTACTATAAAAGTGTGAGTTTTTAAATGCAGACTGTATTTAAGCAGTAAAGGTTTACTATAATCTGAGCTCAGCTCAGGAAACCTACAAAGTCAGTCTGCTCCCTCAAAAGTTGCTTTATGTGTGGTTCTGAATAACAACACACTGTGTGCATAACACATCATAATATAGCATTGTTAGAGACTGTAATCTATTATGTATTATATTTTAGTAAAATTTCACAAATACATTTTTTGGAAATAACTTTTTCTACATGTGTCTCAAATTAATGTTGGCAAAAAAATTGAGTAGTTTTCTACTTGTAAGCAAAATAGTGATCTTATAAGCTATTAAAAACTGAAATCTTCTCTTAAATATTGTTAGGGAAAAAAAACCTTAGTCATTCTCAAGCTCTGAAATATTGTTTTTGACTCTGGCCTATGTCATCTATGACCAAAGACAGAAATATCAGGAACAAAAATTACTGAAAACTATTATATATAGCTATTATATATAGCTGTTAGGTTTATGTAGTGATTATTTCTACGCTTATTGTCATTTCAAACAAATCACGTGCTTAACATCATGTATTTTAATAAGTGGAAAAATAGTTATTTCCATCTGTAGCTCAAATGTTGCTTTATTTTATCATGCAAAATATCAGTGTGAGAACAATTTGTTGGTATACATTTGACATCTAATTGTGAGATATTTATGTAATATCTCACATATTTCTATCTGGCTTTTGTAAAAGAGTCTTGCATAGTTTATGCAAATGTATATTCCCTTATTCACAAAGAGACAGCACATATCTAATGAAGTAAAATTATTATAGGCTAAATGCAGATAGGCTAATTTTATTTAAACTTAAAATTCCCAAGTTTCCCCGCCCCTACCCCCAACTGGCATGCTAATTCTAGGACAATAATTCTCAATCAGAAATTTTACTGAAGACAAATCGACTTGGATTCATTCAAAATATGCCATTGCTAAGAAGAGACATGTTCACAGATTACATTTATAAAAATCATATATCATGATGTTTGAAAAGCGCACAAAATTTTCCTGTAAATATTTTTTTTACACATTAAAGACAAAATGCATGTAAAGATGATGAGGTAAATTAAAGATGTAGTAAACTGAAGTTAAGAGTAGAATTTTTGAAAAGTAAATTTATTTATTTATATTAGTTTCAAGTATACAGTACATTGGTTAGACATCTATAATGTTCATAAAATTATTCCCCCAATTGCTCTCTCCCTCCTCTGAGCCTCCGCTTAGCCATCATATTAATGCTAACTGCATTCCCTCTGCCATGCTCCCTGTGCTCAACTATCAACTACAAATTTGTATTTCTTTAATCCTTCAAGCCAGTCTCCCAACCTTCCTCCCCTCTGTCCATCACCAAATTGTCCACTATATTTTTGAGTCTGTATTTGATTAGTTTGTTCTTTTTGCTCCTTAGATACCACATATAAGTGAAATCATATAGTATCTATCTTTCTCTGTCTGACTTATTTCACTCAGCATAAAAAACTCTAGATCCAGCCATGCCATTGAAAATGGTAAAATTTCATTTTTTTATTTTTATTTTTTAATATTTTTATTATTTATTTTTTAAAATTGTTTATTGGGTAACATTGGTTAAGAGATTAAATAAGCAACGTCTCCAATAAGGGCTTAATATCCAAAATATACAAAGAACTCGTACGACTCAATATGACAAAAACAAACAAACAAATGATCCAGTCAAAAAATGGGCAGAGGATCTGAACAGACATTTCTCCCTAGAGGACATACAAATGGTCAACAAATATATGAAAAGATGCTCAACATTGCTAGCTATTAGGGAAATGCAAATCAAAACCACAATGAGATACCATCTCACACATGTTAGAATAGCTATAATCAACAGGACAAGTAATAACAAATGCTGAAAATAATGTGGATAAATAGGAATCCTCATACACTGCTGGTGGGACTGCAAATTTGCACAGCCATTATGAAAAACAATATGGAGGTTCCTCAAAAAGCTTAGAATTGATCCACCATATGATCCAGCAATCCCTCTACTGGGTATTTACCCAAAAGACTTGAAAATTCAGATCTGAAAAGATTTTTATACATCAATGTTCATAGCAGTATTATTCACAGTGGCCAGGACATAGAAGCAACTGAAGTGTCCTACTATAGATGATTGGCTAAAGAAGCTGTGGTACGCATATGCAAAAATTACTCAGCCATAAGAAGAAATGAAATACGGACATTTGTGACAACATGGATGGACCTGGAGATAATCATGCTAAGCAAAATAAGCCAGACAGAAAAAGTTAAAAATCACACGACATCACTTATATGTGAAATATGACCTAAAAGCAACAAAGGAACAGGAAAACAGAGACTCATGCACATGGACTATAGACAAGTGGTGACAAGAGGGTAGGCAGTGGTAGAGGAGCGGGGAGGTAGTTGGGGTAAAGGGGATCAAATATAGGGGGGTAGAGGAAGGTTGAAGTGGGTAAAGAGGATCAAGTATATGGTAACTGAAGAAAACTGGACTTTGGGTGGTAAACATATAACAGAATATAAAGAGTAGAGTTTTTAAACTAAATCCTTAGGTTGAAATCATGGATTTACACTTAGTTACTTGAACAAGTTCTTAAACTTTCTATGTCTCAGTTTTTTCATCTGCAAAATGGTTATAATAAGAGTTGTTATCTGGTGATTTATATAAGCAGAATAGTACTTAGCACCTAATAACCTTCAATAAATATTATCACCATATTATTATTAGTAGCTTATTTTGAAAAGTCACATATTCAGTCATTAGTTAATGTTTGTTGAAAACCCAATATATGCAGACTATGTATAGATGTGAGTAATTTGCAGAGATAAACTGAAAAGGCAAATTTTGAGTATTTAAAATTGAAAATATAGTAGGAGATAAGCATGGGCATAGTGAGAAAGCAAATAAAATTACTGGACAATTGGCAGTGAAGACAAAAATAAAAATTAAATAATTGGTTTATTATTAAATACAAAAAATAAAGAAACAAATTTAAAAAGTAAAATTGCTAAGCACATATGCATGGAAAGAAGAAAAATGTAGTGTTTCTATTTTAGAGGGACTATCTGTGTAGGTAGGTAACATGTGTTCCAAAGATACATTTATGGTGATTAGCCAAAAGAAAACTCAAAAGAATAAAAAAGGTAAGAGGCCCTGTAAATTAAGTTTCTATCATTTTATTTGACACACAAAGGCCAAGGTTTTGGGTGCTCCTATAGGAATTGTGCCATTGCAAGACATTTGGTTCTCTCCCAAATGTCCGTGGAGACGTTTGGTCATTGCAAAATGGTCCTAGATATTTAGTTCATGCTTAGAAAACATCTCTGAATTCAAATAGCCCACAATGTTTATTTATGCTTTCAGTTTACATGATTAATACATAAAAATACTATCATGTTTTATTGATTCAATAATTGTGTTCTGGTTGTATTGCCAATAATAACCCTTTTGTTTCAGTAGTCTAGTTGGTAATGGCATAGGACCAAAGACCTTTTGATGTGGACCAAATGTTTATGTGGGCATTTTGGACAGAACCAAAATGTCAAGGATCTTCTGACATTGACCAAATTTCTCCATGGATATTTTGAACAGGACCAAGTGTTTGCTATTAAATGGGGCTGGTTTGCTTATTTACACTTAATATCCTGTGACCAGGAGAATAATCTTCAAAAAAAATTCTTTAGGGTTAGAGTTTCAGAGTTTAATTAGTAAATGGAGTACCATTAATCAATGCATGATCACATCTACATTGGTAGCCAGTGAAAACCTACCTAAGAATACTTATTTCACAAATATCCAGTAAAGGCACCATTATGCTTATTGTGGAGGGAACAAACATTTTTTTCCATGTTCAAAGTCCCATAGCTAATAAGTGAAAAAAAAAAAAGAAAAAAAAAAAAAAGAAATCTATGTTCTCCCGACTTCTAAGTTGATCTTTTTCTGTGGAAATCACATTGTCTTGATAAAACTCAAAGGGAGGCATCAGAAAGCATGGAGATCATAGGTAAATAGAAAGGAATGGGAAAAGGAGAACATGAAGATTTCAAATATTTCCGGCGGCGAAAACATTTTTTTTTCAAACCCTAAGCAAAGTGCTAAAACAAACAAACAAAAAATGCAGCCAACAAAATAGTAATCATCCATTTTTATAAAACAAAACATAGGTGCCATTGTTAATTAGGAATTGTATACTTCCATGAGATTATTATTATCAATTATTGTAATTCTTGGTAAATGTTTTAGAAAAAGTGAGGGTAAATAATCTATTAATCATGCTGGTCTGGGCACAAATGCATTGATTCAAGCAAATATCCCTTGTAAAATCAATGGTATTTCACATCCAGAACAAGACTATAGATTGTAATGACCAAAATGAGTAATGCATTTTCCACATTAAGGGTGCTTTTCAAAAGATGTCTTCATTAGAAATAAAGTAGAAATCTTTGTAAAATATGACCAGGCTTTCTTCATTAGGTGGTCCTCTGCCTTTCCTTCTTATTTTGAAATATTTGCCTTTTAGTTTCATCAAGATTTCTAATCCTTTAGATTTGAAAAATGCCCGAGTGCAATATAAAGCAGCGATTGCTAAAGAAATTAATCAAAGCTCTCACAATATATATTACTTGCAATTTTGTTTTCAAAACAAAAGCAGAGTGACAAAAGAGCAGCCTGAACCAGCAAGAATAATTCTTTAACAGCAGTTCAATTTAAGAAAACTCTTCACGTGTGCTGTTCCACCAGGCCTCAAAATAACTCCAAATTAATTGTGTGAATTTTCTCCTTTAAGCTGTTTTTCTCATGAGTTCATTCATTGATTTTTAAATTAAACTACCTTGTGTTCTTGGGATAAACCTAATTTTTCCATCACATATTTTCTTCTGTTTGATTACCATTATCATTGCTATTTTGTTTAGGATTTTTTGCATCTATGCTCATGATGAGTGACAGTTCTCAGAAACTCACCTTTCAAGCAATGCCCTTGGTGTTCAAGTTATGCACATTAAAAAAAATGGATGTCTTGAACAGTTTCTGAATTTCTGTATTCTGCAATAGTATGTGTAAACACTGGCATTTGTCCCTTGAATGTTTCATATAATGTCTGTTGAAGTCATTAGGGTAGAGAATTTTCTCACAATCCTAACTCGTTGTCTTGATTTGGCCTTCATGTTCTGTTCCTCACTTCTCCCGCTTCTATCTTAAATCTTAAATCTTAAATTTTCTGATTCTATGTTTTGCTCTTTACTAGTTTGGAAATTAAATCATCTGTTTTTATTCTTTATTTGTTTCCAACTGATTATAAATCTTTAATTTGTCTATAGTTACACTTAATTTGAAAGAATAATATATCTGTATGAACTTCTTTAGAAATAGGACATCTGAACACTTTAATTCCATTCACTCATCTGTTGCCTTGATGCATATTCTACTTACTTACATATAAATTTGTATTTGTATTTGTATTTAAATTTTATATTGTTTTAAATTACATAAGAAATACCTAGTTCTAGATTGAAAAATTTTTAATTTTGGCACTTTGAAAGTATCACCCCATCACCTTATTTTCATTATTGCTGATGTAAAGTCAGGATGACAAAAATTAACTAGAAAAGTATTATAAAAACTTTTTAAATACTCTCCCCAAATATTAACGTGACTAGAAGTAAAAATTTACTATAGATTATTCTGAGTAGAAAATTATATCATATTCCTGAAAAAAAGACTCAATATCATAAAGATATCAGCCCTCTCTAAAATAATCCATCAATAATTTTAGTCAAAATTCTAAAAAAGTATGTGTGTATGCACATCTTGAAATTCATATGGAGGTATAAACAGTCAGTAATAATAGCCAAGAAAATTCTGAAGAAGATTAAGAAGAGTAGTGTGGGATTTCTCTACATAATTTCAAGACTTATTACAAAGATCTGGTGATTGATATCTTTGAATTTATATAGGGATATATAAAGAGAAAGTTGAGAAACAGATCTATATATGTATGGAAACAGTATATGACAGTGTGGACATTATAAACAGTGGTAAAACAAATGGTCTATTTATAAAAGTGTTGGGACAGCAAACTTAATACAGAAAAAGTAAAACATGGACTCTATTACACCAGGTTTACCAAATAGATTTCAGATACAGATCTAAATCAAAAAGTGAAATGTAAAAAAAATTAAGAAGTAAATGTAGAATAATATATGTATGTCATTATATAAGGTCAGGTTTTATTAAGTAAGAATGGCACAGGCAAATAAGTAAAGAATATATATTTATGGATGAATATAATGTAGTAAAATATAAAAATATAAACAGGAACTCACCAAGTTAGGTAAACTAATTACCTTTAAGTGGAAAGGTCAGGATAAAGAGACATGGAAAGGGAGCTTCAACAAAACTATAATATCTTATTTCTTTAAAACAAATCAGTTAAATCAGGACACTGTAATATGTTAATATTAGTTGATGAATCCAGGGAGGCAGGTCGCATTATTTTGCATATCTTTCAATATGTTACAAATATTTCATAATTTTAAAAAATTGCTTTAGAAATATAAACTGGTTTGCAAATTGCACCAGATGCTACAAACCAAATCAAACAATTGTTTTTAACGGTTGTATGCATATAATGTTTTTGTTCCTAGTGCACTCACACTGATTTTTCCAGATGTTGCCTCATAAAGAGATCATAACCATCAACAACTATGGCATTGCCTTTGAATTATGAGTGTTAATGTCATATATTAGAATAAGAACAGTTCTCATGGAAATGGACAATGGCAATTTACCTCAGTGATGATGATTTCAGTGTTGCTTTATAATTCAAATTTGGCATGCTACCAAGACAGTAAATCACACTTAGTATGTCTTCAGTCAAAAAACCATTAAATATATAAAATGCAAAAATAAATTTACAGAACAAGAATAATCAAGGTTTAGACTGTTTTGATAGTACTAAAATCTTTACATATTACATTAATAGCTCAATTTACCGAGCCCTCGGTTCTGAGCAGAATGTCAAAAATTGTACATATATATATATATATATATATATATATATATATATATATATATAACTTTTGTATTATGTTATTTGATGGTCACAATTACCTTGGGAGTTATAACCATGATCCATTTCACTGATGAGGAAACTGAGGCTTAGTGATCCAATACTGTGCCTGAGATCATAGAATAAGTGACACAGCACAGCAAATGCAGCCCGTACTGGTTCCGAAGTTCTAGTCATGAATGACAACTTCATAATTATCAAATAAGTTGTTTTCTCCAGAAAAAAAAACGTCTTCTGTGGCATGATAGCTAGCTCTGTTCTAAGGTTTCAAAGCATCTGTACATTATAGTGGTGAAGAATTTTAATCTAGCATCAGATCTAAAAAAAATCAGTTAAATGTAATAGCTTTTACATGGCTAGATAAGATTTAACTAAAAATCCAAACATTTTGTTTTAGAAATAGTGTTTTTATCTCAGAAAATATTTGAAACTTTATCAAAATGATATAGAGAACAAGGAATTAGAATGGTAGATTTTCAAGTTAAGAAATCACTGAACATTTGAAATATAGTCAAGATTTCTTCATAAAGTATCAAAGTAGTCCTTTCCAAGTTTAGAAAGTTGCTACAGGCATAAATGCTATCATCTATTGATCTATCTATCTATCTATCTATCTATCTATCTATCCATCCATCCATCCATCCATCCATCCATCCATCCATCCATCATCTATCATCTATCTATTTATTTATTTTCTTTAAAATATTTTCATTTACTTAGTACAGATAATTGTGTAATTAATATATATGTGTCAGGCAACCATTGGGAAACACCAGCACTATTTGATGTTATCAGACACTTATTTTTATCTACTCTTTCAAAGCCCAATAATATTATATTAAGCAATATCTGACAAATCCTGACACTTGTGGACTTGCATATTTCTCTTATGAGCACTGTTGGAAAACATTGTAACTAGCTGACAGTTCACCTATAGAATTGGTTGTGTGCTGGAATTATTATTTTAATTTTTTTTTTAAATTTATCTTTTTAATTGAAGAAATTATATTTAATTTTTTCCTTTTATACCTCCCTCCTCACCCTACCATCTGTCTACTGTCCAAAATGCATGATAATTTTAAAGTATGCCCTTGAAAATTGTTTAAGCAGAGCATTTCGGTGAATCGAAATTCTTCCAGAAATTAAGAAAAACATATTTAATGTCATTTTTTGTTTGCATATTATCTATACTATCTTCTAATTATGCACTAGAAATACCTAACTCAAAATATTAAAGAATACACTATTAAAAAATGCTGGAAAAAGAAAATAAATGATTAGTCTTGACTTGCAATCCAGCAGAAACTCAACATGAAAACACCTAAAGGGAGGCATATCATTTTACATACAAGATTAAATCTCCTGGCTGCAAAATATTTTGCAAATAATCTAATGGGAACTGCATACAGTCAGAGCTATACTTGTCATACACAGGTACTTACACATCTTTAAAACTGTTTTAGTCAGGCAGGTATATTGTATCTACTTACATAAATTACATTTTTAAAATATCAGTGCTCACTAATGTAACAAGAAAAAGATGGTTTTGATGCCACTTTGTTTCAGGTTTATCTCTCTTCCTTTGGTTTCATGGAAGGTTTTACTTGCCACAATTTTCTTACTTGTGTATACACTCTCTAGACAAGTGTAACTTATAATTTGTTCTTCCCCTGAAGATCAGTTTTACATTTTTTTCCTTCTTACTGTAGAGTATATATTTGAACAACAAATAAGAAACCCTTTGGTTTGTTTATTTGGTCTACTCTACTTCAGTCATCTTTCAGCAGTACTGAGTACTTTTTTTTGAAATGATGAGGACTATTATTGTTCTACTATGACTGAATCCCTGAATGTTAGGATATTTGAAGGGAAGTAAAAGAAAAAGAACAAATGGCATAGTCTAGTGGTGAATATGGGATTTGGAATAAGATGGAATGAGTATTAGTCTCAATTTTGTCACTTAAGCTGTGTGACCACAGACAATTTTGTTTCCTCATTTGAAAAAGGAAAATATTAGTAAGGTTGCTCTAAGGTTAAATGAGATTTAAAATTCCACTTTCTGGAATACAGAAACTAGTCTTTCATAATTTCATCAATTGACTGAGATCTTCAAAATTAGTTTTTTTATTCCTAAGACAAATAAGTAAGCTTGAGACATATTATTCAACTCTTTTCTTCTAGAGTAAAAACACTGTAAAGTCTGAAGAACATTCAAATTACGTAATAATTTTTGATAGGTAATCTATAGCATTCAGCACATATTTAGCAGTGTTTTATTTATTCAACAAATATTAATTAAATGCCTATTATCAATCAAGTATGATTCAAATGATGAAAGTTTGATATTAAACAAAGCAAGTATAATTTTATATTCACAAAACTAACTTTTTGAAAATATTCCTCTTAAAGGTTACATTAAAAACCATTAATTTGATATAGTCCCATTCATTTAATTTTGCTTTTACTTCCCTTGCCTTTGAGGTCAAATTCATAAAATCTCCTCTACAACCAATGTCCATGGTTTAGTACCTATCTTTTATTCCAAACAATTTATTGTTTCAGTATTTATATTTAGGTCTTTAATCCATTTTGAGTTAATTTTGGTGTATGGTGACAGATAGTAGTCTAGGTTTATTATTTTGCATGTGGCTTTCCAATTTTCTCAGCACCATTTATTGACGAGGCTTTCCTTTCTCCATCATATATTTTTGGCTCCTTTGTCAACAGTAAAACACAAGGAGTTTATTTTTAGGCTCTCCATTCTGTTCCATTGGTCTGTGAGTCTGTTTTTCTGCCAATGTCATACTGTTTTGATTATTGTCGCTTTGTAGTATAATTTGAAGTCAGGCAGAATGATACTTCTTGCCTTGTTCTTTTCCCCCTAGATTGCTTTGGCTATTTGAGGTCTTTTGTGCTTCCAGAAAAATATGATGATTTTTTTGTTTTATTTCTTTAAAAAATGCCATTGGGATTTTGATGGGGGTTGCATTAAAGCTGTATATTGCTTTGGGTAATTATGTTGATTCATCCAATCCATAAACACATACCTTTCCATTTCTTTGTGTTTTATTCAGTTTATTTGAATAATGACATAGGTTTCAGTGTATAGGTCTTTCACATGCTTTGTTAGGAATGGTGTTATATAAATACAATAGTTATGTAATTTAAAAAATAATATAGTATATAATGACAAAAGAATCCACAAATTGCTTAAGGAATTTGAAAAATCTTTAGTACCTAGCATGGCTGTAATTTTGGTTATGCAAAAGATTCCCCATATACTTAAAAAATATATTGGCTATATTTAAAAGGAATAATATACTTGATTTTTTGTAGACTTTCAAAAAATGTAGTTTAACTTCATATACTGTATACTACTGCAATAGTTTATTAGAACAGATGATTACGCTTGAAAATATGTCATGGAATATGAGGACTGCCCATTATTTAATGAGAATTCTTTATTTATAAAATGACAATAATGAACTTGAGTTTGCAAACTACAGAAACTCAAGTTTTCTATTTCCATATAAACATATATGCAAAACAAAATGTGCTGAACAAATATCAAAGTTTTTTAAATTATGTAAGTGATTATAGAGAACAAAATTAAGAAGTCTGGTATTTTACACAATGAAGCTTCTGCTTGAATGCAGCATCTCTTTGCAGTCTCTTTGTAAATTAAGAGAAATTTAAAAATACCTAAGCAGCACTGAAGATACTTAGCAAAACATATGTTTTGACCATAAAAGAAGGAAAAATGAGGATCCTGTTTCATGTTGCAATTTGGAGAAGAAAGAAATTGAGCAAAGGGAGAAAATGTTTGTTAAGTATCAGATGACATACTATGCCAAACACAGTGCTATGTGATTTCTCATCCATGCATAATAGCCTTCTAAAAGCTTATTAGGTGTACGTGACATATTTTGTTTAAAAAATTTTCATCACAGCCCCGTAAGAAAGGTATTCATATCTCTATATTTATCAACAAGGACATAGGATCAGGAGTCTAGCTTGCATGAGATGAGGAAAGCATGGCAACTGACCTTTAAGACTCAATTATGGCTCATTCCACAAACATCTTTTTAAGCACTTAGCAAGTGCATAAGGGCCTGCTCCTACCTCTATTAGTGCTCTTTCCTTTCCACTCCCGACCTCTGATCTGTCTGGTCCTTTCTAGGAAATGCCAAGTTTCTCCCTCATTGGTTATACCTCACACACATTATCTAATATTGTCCCATTTTAACATAATAGTCTCCGAAGTAAGAATAACTCACTGACCTCACAAAATAGTCTAATGATGATAGCACATCAGTAATAGTACACACACACACACACACACACACACGCACGCGCGAACACACACACACACACACACACACACACGTAACTACTTCAGATAAATATACATGCATTGGTAGAAGGGATTTCAATATTTTAATTGAAAGGAGAAATATTTCATGCCTCGATTAGTATAACTATCTCCAGGTAGAGTGGTCATTTTTAAAAATTAAAATATAATTGATACATAACATTATATAAGTTTAATGTCTACAACACGATGATTTAACATATTTATATTTTGCAATATGGTTACCACTTTTTCTTTAGCTAACACCTCTAAATTGCTACATAATTATCATCTCGAAGTTTAAAATGCAGTTTTGTTGATTATAATCACTATGTTATGCATTGGCTCTATAAGACATATCTATTAGTTCCCAGTTTGTACCCTTAAAGAATATATCCCAAATTCCCCCAGCTCCCATCCCCTGATAACCACCATTCTACAAGTTAGATATTTTGAGATTTGACATATATTTGCTATCATACAGTATATGTCAGTATATGTCTCATCATAATGAGTTTGAGGTCCATCCATGCTGTTGTAAATGACAGAATTTCCTTTTTTCTCATGGCTGAATGATATTCAATTGAATATATATACCACAACTTTTCCATCCAAACATCCACTGAAAGACACTTAGGTTATGTCCATATCTTAACTATTGTGAATAATATATTAAACAAAGAAGCATATATACGTCTTTAAACTCCTGTTTTCATTTCCTCTGGATATGTAACCAGAAGTAGTTCTATTTTTAATTATTTAAGGACTCTCCATACTGTTTTCCATAGTGGCTAAATCAATTTAATTTTCCACTCATAGTGTACAAGGGCTCTCTTTTCTCCACATATTTGCTAGTGTTGTTATCTCTGGTATTCTTGATGACCGCTATTCTAACAGGTGTGAGGTGAAATCTCATTGTGGCTTTGATTTGCATTTCCTTGACCATTAGTGATCTTTTTCATGTATTTGTTGGCCATTTGGATGCTTTCTTTGGAAACACGTTTATTTAGTTTTTTTGGCCATTTTTTAATAGGATCTTTTTATTGAGTTGTATGAGTTCTTTATACATTTTGAATATTACCTCCTTATCCAATATATGTTTTACAAATATTGTCTCTCATTCTATAGGTTGTCTTTTCATTTTGTTGCTTGTGTCTTTTGCTATGCAGAAGTAGTTTGATGTAGTCCCATGTGATTTTTTCTTTTGTTGCTTGTAGCTTCTGGTGTTATATCTAAAAAAATTATTGCTCAGTCCAATGTCAAGAACTGCCTTTCCTATGTTTTTCTTCTAGAAGTTTTATGTTGTCAGGTCTATGTTTAAATTTTTAATATATTTTGAGTTAATTTTTGTGAGTGATGTTAAGATAGGAGTCCAATTTCATTTTTCTGCATGTGGTTATTCAGGTTTTTTTTTTTTTACACCATTTTCACATTGATTACTCTCATCACTCTTGTCAAATATTAATTGACCATATACATGGAGGTTTAATTCTGGGATCTCTATTCCATTTCATTAGTCTATGGGTCTATTTTTTTATCCAGCACAATATATTTTTTTAAATACTTGTCTCTTTTTATTAAAAATTATTGGAGTGACATTAATAAAATGAAATGTTTTAAGTTCATGATTTAACAGTATGTTGAATGTATATTGCATTGTGTGTTCACCACCTAAAGTTAGATTTCCTTCTGTGACCAAATATTAGACCCCTTTTACCCCTATATACCTCCCCGCATTGCTCCATCCCTCTGGAAACTACTAGTCCACAGTCCATGTCCATGAGTCTCTCTCTGTATTGTTTTAATTACTATAGCTTTGTAGTATAGTTTGAAATCAGGAAATGCGATGCCTGGCTTTGTTCTTTCTCAGAATTGTTTTAGCTATTTGTGGTCTTTTGTGTTTCCATAAAAATTTTAGTATTGTGTTTTCTATATCTGTGAAAAATGCCATTTGGATTTTGATAGGAATTGCATTGAATTAATAGATGGCTTTTTGTAGTACAAAAGTTTTAACAATATTAATTATTCTGATCTATGAACACATAACATCTTTCCATTTATTTGCATATTAATCAATTTCTTTCATCAGAGTTTTGGAGTTTTCATTGTATGGATCTTTTGCTTCTTTGGTTAAATTTATTTCCAAGTAATTGTAATGTTTTTGAAGCTATTGTGAATGAGATACTTTTCTTTATTTCTTTTTCTGATGTTTCCTTGTTAGTGTACAGAAATGCCACAGATTTCTATATGTTGATTTCATATCCAGCAACTTTTACTGAATTCATTGATTAGTTCTAAGTTTTTTTTTAATCTTTAGAATTTTCCATATATAAGATCATATCATCTGCAAATAATGACAACATTACTTCTTCCTTTCCAGTGATTGCAACTTATTTATTTAATATTTATTATTTGGGGGGCCTAATTGATCTAGCTATGAATTCCAGTACTATGTTTAATAAGAGTGGTAAGAGTGGGCCCTTGTTTTACTCACAATATAGAGGAAAAGTTTTCAAATTTTCACCATTGAGTATAGTGTGCAGTGTGAGAGGAGAGTTTGTCATATGTGACCTTTATTATATTGAAATATGTTCCTTCTATATCCAATTTATTGAGGGTCTTAATCATGTATTTTGTCAAATCCTTCTTCCCCATCTATTGAGATGATCATATAATTTTTATTCTTCATTTTGTTAATGTGGTTTATCACAGAGATTGATTTACATAAGTTGAACCATCCTTGCAATCAAGGGATAAATCCCACTTGATCCCAATGTATAATCCTTTTAATGCATTGTTAAATTTAGTCTACTGATATTTTGTTGACCACTTTTGCATCTATATTCATCCAGAATATTGATCTATAGTTTTCTTTTCCTGTAGTATCCTTATCTGGTTTTGGTATCAGGGTAATCTGGCCCCATAAAATGAGTTTTTTACTGTTGCTTCTTTTCAACTTTTTGGAAGGGGTTTAGAAGAACTGGTATTATTTTTAAATGCTTGGTAAAATTCTCTGGTAATCCATCTAGTTCTGGTCTTTTCTGTGTTAAGAGGTTTCTGATTACTGATTTAATATTCTTTTTGTTATCTGATTTTCTATTTCATCCTGACTCAGTATTGATAAGATGTATGTTTCTAGGAGTTTATCCATTTATTCTAGGTTAACTAATTTTTTGACATATAAATATTCACAATTGTCTCATGATCCTTTGTATTTCTGTAGTATCAGTTGTAGTGCCTCTTCTTTCATTTCTGATTTTACTTATTTGAGTCTTGTCTATTTTTTTTTTTAGTTTAGCTGAAAATTTGAAAGTTTTGTTTATCATTTCAAAAGAGCAGCTCACTGATTTCTCTATTGTTTTTGGTCTCTGTTTCGTTACTTTTCTCTCTGATTTTTGTTATTTCCTTCACTCTGCTAACTTGGAGCTTCTTTTGTTCTTTTTCTAATTCCTTGAGGTGTAAAGTTAGACTATATGAGATCTTTCTATTTTCTGATATATGAATTTATCACTATAAACTTTTCACTCAAAACCACTCTGCAACATCCTATAGGTTTTGATATGTTGTGCTTACATTTTCATTTGTTTTGAGATAATTTTTGTGTTGCTGTTTATTTTTCTCTTGATCCATTAGTTTCTTAGGAAAGTTTTGTTATTTTACACTTATTTGTAGATTTTTCCTCTTGTCGATTTCTACTTTTATACCATTGTGCTTGGAAAAGATACCTGGTGTCATTTCAATATTTTAAACTTTGTTGAGACTTATTTTGTGTCCTATCATATGTTCTAATCTGGAGATGTTTCATGTGCACTGGAGAAGAACCTATAGTCTGCATCAGTTGAAAGGAATGTTTTAAAAATGTCCATTGCTTATCAGGGATCATTTTATAAGTTACATAAATATCTAACCACTATACTGTATACCATATATTAAATGTCAACAATAATTTAAAAATAAAAATTAAAATTAAAAACTAAAAATTAATTAATTAAAGTGTATGTTGATCCACTATTTGGTTCAATGTATGGTTCAAATCTATTGTTTTCTTTGTTGATTTTCTGTCTGAAAAAAAGACGTATTCATTACTCTAAGTAGGGTATTGAATTCCCCTACTATTATTGCATTGTTATATATTTATCCCTTCAGATCTATTAGCATTTGCTTAATATATTTAGGTGCTCCAATGTTGGGTACATATATATTTATGATTGTTATATCTTCTGGATGGATTTACTACATAATAACTCTCTTTGGTTCTTGTTACAGTTTTTGTTGAAAGTCTATTTTGTCTGATACAAGTATGGCTATGCCTGCTTTCTTTTGGTTTCCATTTGAATGAAATATCTATTCCCATCCATTCGCTTTAAGCCTATGTGTGTCTTTAAAGCTGAAATGAGTCTTTTGTAGACAGCATATAGTTCTTGGTTTTTATCCATCCAGTCTCTATATGCCTTTTGATAGGTAAATTCAATCCATTTTCATTTAGAATTATTGATATGTGGACTTACTTATGCCATCTTACCTGTTTTGTATTTCTATTTATTTTCCTTTTCCTTTTATTCCTGCCTACCTTTTTAAATGGGCAATTTTATCTGGTGGTATGCTCTATTTCCTCTTTATTTTCTGTGCACCTGTTCCAGGATTTTGCTTTGTGGTTACCATGATGCTTATATAAGATGTCTCATAGATAAAACAGTCCATTTTAAGCTTACAGCAAATTAACTTTGATTGTCTCTAAAAGCTTCACCCTTTTACTCCTCTTTTATATTTTTGATGTAATTATTTACCTCTTTTATATTATGTATCTGTTAACACATTGTAGTAGTGATAATTGCTTTTAATACTCTTTTTCTTTGACCTATTACACTATCTTATTACAGAGTGAGAGTTTTCTAAGTCTGAATACATTTTTATCTTTATCGGTGTATTGTAAATGTTCATGTTTAAATGTCGCTGACTAGGGTTTTTTGATTTCAGCTTTAGAACTTCTTTTAGAATTTCTTGCTTGTTTGTCTAGGAAAGTATTTCTTTTTTGTATCAGAAGGATAATTTTGTTGGATAGAGTATTCTTGGCTGGCAATTTTTTTTTTCAACCCTTTGAGTATGTCATTCTACTCTCTCCAGGCCTGTAGCGTTTCTGCTTAAAAATTCACTGATAGCCTAGTGGAGGATTCTTGTAAATTACAATTTTCCCCTGGCTGCTTTTTAGACTTTTTTATTTGTCTTTGATTTTTGACAATTTCATTATAATGTGTCTTTGGGAAGGTGTTTTTGCATTGAGATTAGGGTGATATGTTAGCTATATAAATTTGGATGTCTAATTCTATCCCAAGGTTGGCAATTTCTTAGCCTTATATTTATAAATAAAATTTTCTGCTCTCTTCTCTCACTCTTCTTCTTCTAGAATTGCAATTATTCTAAAATTTTTCTTTTAAAGAAGTCCTATAGATCACATAGGCTTTCTTCATCTTTTTTCATTCTTTAATGTTCTCCTTTAACTGTTCTCCTTTAACTGTGTTATTTCAAAATTCCTATCCTCCAACTCACTTTATCTTCCACTTGCTTTACTCTATTGCAGATAGTCTTTATTTCATTTTTCATTTCATTCATTGCGTTCCTTAGCTCCAGAATCTCTGTTTGGTTCATTTTACATACTTTCTGTATCTTTGTGGGGAGAAAAATCTCATTAGAAGCATGTATTTTTTTTTTTATTTCATTGAATTGTCTTGAGTTTTCTTGCTGCTGAGTTCTATCCAAACAGCTATTTTGAATTTACTAGCTAGATCACAAAAATTCATGCCTTCAGGCTGGGTTATTAGAGAATTATTATTTTTTGTTAAACGTTTCCTTGACTTTTCATGTTCTTGGTAGTTTTATGCTGCTCTTTTCACATTTGAAATAATACACACTTTCTTAGATCTTTGCTAGTTGATTTCAGTTGGGATATTTTGTTCGACAATGGTGTTTTTATTACATGGGTTTTTCTGTCCTTGTATTGGTAAGCTTGCTGCATTATATTTGCTTCCTCTTGTAGCAAGAGCTTTTAAGTCTTTTCTGGTTCCTACAAGTCACCAGGTTGGCTACTGAAAACCCTTTTTGTTTCCAGAAGGTGGAGCAGGCTGTAGCTCAACTTTGTGGTTTCTCTCTTGCCCCACAGTCCATGGCCTGTTTTCTGAGTGCACTGGCTACCTGAGCTCTCTTGATGTAGTTCTTGGGGGAGGTGTGAGTGTAGTTCTCTGGATATTGCCCACAGGCCTGTGGACCTGTTAGGGAGGTCCCTGGGAGTGGCATACCTAGAAACTATTAGGTAGACTTTCTGCAGAGTACAGTCAACAAGAAAATCAAGTCTCTTATCCTGCTTCTTTCTCAATCTCTTCTCTCCCCAAGTCTTGGGGATCACACTTCAGTACTTGGGTGCCACTGGAGAGAAATGGGTTTCTCTACCTATATAATGGGAATAGCTAGGCAACCATTCAGGTCTTCATTTTCTCTACAGGACAGATTACTGCTGCCAGATAGACCAGCTCTGTGCAGTATCTCTCACAGTTGCCTCTTCTGTGACCAAATGTATTTTTTTTTCTCCAATGGTGTGCCTAAATTTCCCGTATGGAAGGCTGAACTTCTGTAAATCCTCTTTCATGTGTGAGTATCTGCCCAGGTCAGCACTCTCTAGTTTTTTTTTTTTTTTTTTTTTTTTCCCAACGGGGCTAAAAGAAGTCTGAGCATGTTCACTGTCTTCCCTGATTCCACAGCTTGTAGTCAGGTCTGTCTGCTTATTATTGTATGCACAGGTGGGTGCAATTCCTTTTGGGTCCCTTGGCTTATAGTGATAGATCCCATAACTCCACAAAAGCACTTTTGTTTGAGGACGGATATCTATTTCATTGTTTAAAAAAAGGCTTAAAAAGGAGGAATATTTTACACTGTTATGCTGCTGATGTCACTCTCCAGAGTAGTCATGTTGATGTATTTGTATCACACTATTAGCAGCCTATGTGCCACTTCATTCTCTGTATGAGTAGAAGCATACAAATGCAGGAACAAAAACCCTATGCAATTTGAATTATTTCATCTTGATGTTTATGAGCATGAAGTTGCCTAATCTGTTTATTGTCAAAGCAGCGAAGAGTATATAAGATCACATTTTGTACCAGTAAAATTTGTTTAAAGTCATGTAACATCATTAGAAAAGAGTAATTAGTTTTGATTAGTTTGGGTAGCAAATACTGTAGTTCATTCATAAGTGCAAAACATAACCATTTTTCAGTATAAATGCATTTTATACTATTTGTTAAAGTAATCCAAAAAAATTCAGAATTTTAGGATATTAGAATAAGTTCCAAATTATAAATTATATAGTTATTTTACTAGGCCATTACAATCATCATAAAAACAAATAAGTATCTCTTCTTACTACATTAATGTCTTGGGTAAATGATGCATTTTAGATTATTTAATATTTAAAGGATAAAATTGGAAACTACATTTTTTATATTTTTCAGTTATTACTCTGTAGTTTTCTCCTAAATAAAAAAATTCTACATATTTTATAGTAGCATATACCTATAGTATATATAGACATATAATATGGCATGTGTAAGACAAAAAAAAACTGTTCAATATATTTAATTCATAAGTAAATAATTATATAGCTGTAATATTAAATTGGTAAAATTAACTGAAAATAATTTAGAAAATTAAAGAATTGATGATGAAAACATAGTTTAGCCTCAGTTTTTGACAGCTATTAAAATTAGGGTCAAAGGAACAGTTGAAAAACTAGTTTGAACTTGAAACATCTTTTATGAGGCTTGGTATTCTTTTATAAGCTTTGCAGTATTAACCATGAATTACTGTACAGCAAGTTTTTAATGCTATAGTTTTTTTGTGTTTTTCTTTCTTTCTTTCTTTTTCTTTCTTTCTTTTTTTTTGTCTCCAGGGTATCAGTTCTAAGACATTATTTTATTTTCATTTTTTTTTAGAAATTATTAAATAAGCAGTCACATATATAAGCAGGCACAATATAAGCTATACAAATGTCCTTTTTTTATTTTCTTGTCATCATTTTGAATATCTTGAGGATATTTCATTGCAGATTCCTATTGCTATAACCTAAAAAATATGTTCTTATTTGTAAGCTTACTAGGTCTTTTTCTTTTACATAGTTCATTGTTTTGTGAATAATGTATATCTTCAATAAAATAATCAAGAGATATTACCATTAAGAGATACTAACATTTGTTTTATTAGGATATCTTAATAAAACAAAGTAATGACTTAGAATTTCTAATATGAAATAAAAAAATTTTAAAACAAATAATCATCAAAACTTGGTAGATTACTTTTTCAGTTAGCTCCCTTCTAATTAAAATTTCTCAAATTAATCTCTTGGCATATAAAACCAAAATATTCATTAACACTACTACATGACTGAATTTCTTCATATTGTTATATCCATTCAGTCATGGAATGTACTACTACAATGTTTAAAAGAAAAAAATAGCTGGATGGGCAGTTAAATGGGGTATGAGGAATAATCATCACTTTGTCTTTCTATACTAACTTTCTTCTTTCGACATTATAATTCCACTGTGATTCAACAGTTCAGTGGAAATGTTATTTATGGGTATTGATCATTACATGTAAAAGTTATAAAGTAGTAAATTATGTGTATTAATCAAAACACATGACTATCTAAGTTATGAGTATGCTAGGATATACACACACATATCTAAGTAATAAGATTCCCTTTATAATATGCCTATATATTTGGATCTCTCAAATCTCAAAGAATAAGGCTTTTTTTGTTGTTGTTGCATCCTAAGCTCAAGTTTGGAACTGTAATAATGCTGCTTAGACTTGATCTAAGGATAAGAGTTATTGGTCCCTAATTAATCTTAGTGCAAAACTCTTACAAAAAGAATGATTCAGAAGTTAATTCCATGTTTTTGAAATTCAAATTCTATACGGATGAACTACACATTGCTACATATTGTACTGTTAGGTACAAAGTCAGGTAGTCCTGTCTGAAAATATGTGTTAAAAGTGCTTCTCTCATTTTTAATGTGAGGAGCTTGAGTGAGGTGATCATAACTGCTCCTTTCTTGCTCTGCTTGGCTCCCTTAATTCTGAGACACATGGAGCAAAGCAAATGCTCCATGTGTCTCAGAATCACTACCTTCAAAATTAACCTGGTTCTACAATGGAGAGTAGCTGTGTAGTACTGTAGGCAGTGCTACATTTACCTTTTTTAACATGAGCAAATTGGAAAAAAATCCTACTCTGATGTGCTGTTTTCAGGGTCCTCCTAATTCTGGACATTTCTCAAATTAATAGCTGGATCTATTTTCTTCAGATATGGGGCCTATTCTGGCTGTAAGTAGGGAACAAGGCCTTCAGGTGTCCACTCTTGTTTCTGACCTAGGCATCTCCATCTCACACCCTAGTATGGAAGTCACTTTTCTATCTGTGCACCATTGCTGAAATCCTGTTTTAGATTTCGATCTATAGTATCTCCTTGTTCAGGATTGGGACACCAACTTGTTCTTGCCAGTTCTTCACACTTGGACAGCACTCCTACTTCTAAACACCTGTGATTGTGGCCCTCCTTCCTAACATAGATTGCTTTTGAAGAAATCTAAGTATCATCAGCTCCTAGATTCTGTGTGGCCATAGCCTATTCGTCTACCTGTTAGGACAAGTTGGGTGCCTATGCTAGATTTTTATCATGTAAACTACCTGTCTGCATTAGTGCACAAGTGTAGTGATGATAACAGGAACAATAACAATACTTATTCCCATTTCTACCATAATTCTAATTCCATACATATTTTGTATATTATACTGAATCAATACTTTTTTTTCTTGCTTTAATTTTAGATAGCATATAATATTTAAAAGCAAATGTTTTCTCAATTTTCCACTGGCTATTTTTTATTTAACAAATAATTTCAGAACATCTCATTGTAGTAGAACATTTCCTAGGAATGCTAGGTATTATTTTTTTTATCATTAAAAAGTCCAAATACTACTCGGAGAACAGAAGATAGTAACAGCAGGTGGTAGTTCTAAAAGAGTATAAGAAAGGTTCCCTAATTAAGCTTGGTTGGAAGAAAGAAGGAAATAGCATCAATTAGAACTTTTTAGAGGCGATGATAGTATTTATGCTGACCATTAATGATTAAGTACTTTTTATCAATGTCCAATGGGATTATATCTGCTTCTACATTTCTCTACGAAATTGAAAATTCATACATAATATAATTGGTAAAGAAAGAACACCAATAAGCAGCACCTTGATCTTACTCACTTTGGCTGCATTTCAGCCAAAATTTATTTAATGTGTCACTGCTCCTAATTTTCTTTTGATGATGATAATTATATGATGACAAAGGTGGTGATGATGATAACAAACACCACTTAAGTGTTCATATATTCCAGAAAGTTTGCTAAAATGGATTTATAGCTTATATACTTGTGATCTCATTTGCTCTTAGCTGTACATAGAATTTTAAAATGACTCCTACATACAACTCCTCCCAATATTAAATCAAACACTAATTTAGGTACTGCCATGAAGGGATTTTACAGATGTTATCAAGATCTTAAATATTTGACCTCAATATAGGGGTATTATTCACATGGTCCTGAATTAATCATATGAGTCCTTTAAATCTGGTCATAGAGAGAGGTCAGAGACAGAGAAAGTCAGAGAGATCGAAGAATAAGAAAGATTCACTGTGTAATTGTTGGCTTTGAAGAAGCCACATGGCAAGGAAGTGGGTGGCTTCCAGGATATGTAGTGACCCTGGCTGACAACCAACAAGGAATCAAGGGCCTCAGAGTCTACTCAATTGAGTAACTGAATCCTTCCACGACCACATGAGCTTGAAAGAGGACTCCAAGCTCCAAATGAGATCAGAGCTGATACCATGGTTTTAGACTTCTGAAACCCTGAAAAGAAGACCTAGTGGAGCTCACCAAGACTTCTGAGTCTTGACTGTAAGATAATAAGTGGGCATTGTTTGGGCTACTAAGTTTGCCATGAAAAAAAATAGAAAACTGATACAATTTTCCTAATCAATAAATTAGTAGCATCATTATATTCATTTTTAATGAGGAGAGTGAAACTTAAGGATTTTCCCAATATTGTTCATATTTACCATGTTTTACTATGGTTGATCATGCAAAACACAGAACTTCTTCAATATTGTGAAATAACGCTTTCATATTATACTGGTTTTACTCTTGATGTTCTGACTAAGGACTCTTGCCAACTAAATCTGTGCACAAAACTTAACAGTATTTTTACCCATAGTCTAATTCCAAACATGGACAAAGTAGACTAAAATGACTCTTATGTCCTTAAATGCAAAACGCAATATTTGGAAAATGCTTCGAATTTTATTCAAGGTGAGGTAGAGAGTTATAAATGTTTAGTATTTAGTATTTCCTTTAGATACAATTCGTAGCTGTGGGTTTCAGAAATGGCTTTTTCTCATCTATTCCTTGGCAGATCTTTCTCGATGGGTCATGAAAGAGAAGCCTAAGGAGAGCTATATTCATGCCCCTCAAGAAAGTTATGGCTTCCCAGATGCTAATAAAGAATGGATATAAAAAACAGAAGGCAAATATCTCAAAAACTTAAAGGAAATTAGATAGGTTTTTTAGTCTAAGCTTTTTTGACTATAACACTGACTTTATTTAAATATTGACTGTTTACACAGATTCAAAATGTACTTTCTGAATCACAGACTGAATCATACTGCCCTGCTTTTTCCTCTTCCCCTTCATAATCAGTTCTCCAGTTATTTTATAAGGGTGGGAATTGAAGACCAAATAATTTGCCAATTGTTTGAAAACACAATAAACAATTCTTTTACAAATGACCTTGTTGCTTAAGAAAATAATGTTTATTAAGAAGCATAAGAATTAAGGTCGTCCCCAGCACCCCTTCCAGAAAGGGATGAATGACCACAGGCATCTTTGTAAGGAAAAAATATTAAAAGCCTACTGAACTTGGATCTATAGGGTTAATTTAAACACACTTCTTGTTACTGAGAACCCCACAGTCTCATATATGTTATACTTTCAAGCTTACTTGAACAAATATGACTGAATAATTGTAATAACAGACACTTAATCATACCTAGTGTATGTCAGGCATTGCACATGGCACTTTTACACATATCATTTGATTTAATCTTTATAACAATACTGTAGGGTAGGCACAACTATTATCCCCACTTTAGAGATAAGAATTTTGAGGCAGAGTTGCTCAACAGTTTGTCACATAAGTAGTTAGTAGTTGAGCTGGGATGCGAACCCAAAAAGTCAGGCTTCAGAGACTATGCTCTAAACACTGATGCTGTGACCAAATTTCTTTTCCAAAGATGTTTGCAACAATATATCACATCCAACTGTTTTTCTTGCAATGTTATATGGACATACTTCCCCTCAGGAGGTGAGGTCTGTGCTCTTTTTTCTTAATTCTGAGTAGGGTTTGGGATTAAGATAGAAATGAAACTACACAATTTTCAAGGCTAGGCCATAAAAGGTGATACAGCTTTCACCTGCTTCTCTGTTGTGCTACTACTTCTGGAGCCCTGAGCAGCCACACAGCAGTCTAACATCCCTGAGGTCACCATCAGGGAAAGAAGCCCAAATTAATCCATGAATAAAGAGACAACATGGAGAGGCCCTGAGTCTGCATGAAGATGGAGAAATGCCCAGGAAGCCTCTAGCTGTTTCAGCATCTCCACTCTACTCCAGTTCCAGACACCATCTGACTTCAACCATTTGAGAGAGCTGAATCAGAAATGCTTAGCCAATCCATTCCTGAATTCCTAACCCCCTCCTCCAATAAAATATTAACAATAAAACAATTGTTAATATTTTAAGCCACAACCTCTGGGGATGATTTGTTATGTAGCAACAGATAACTAGAACACCCTTTCTACAAGTGGATTTAGTTAAAAATGAAGGACATACAAATAATATATGTACTGATTTGAAGTGTTTAAATTGGAAGTTTAAATTTTGGTATATGTCCTGGTTTCCCAAATAAAAATTTTCTAGTGGACAATCACATTAAGTACCTAGTTTCCATTATTTGACTCTCAATGGTTGGTTTAATCTAGTTTTCAGTTTTGTCTTCTGTTATTTCAAAGGATGTTAATTTCTATAGAAACTACAATAACTAAATTTTAACACCTTCAGATTTTAAAATTAATATAATTTACTTACTGTCCTCCCAATGTAAAATCATTTCTTCAAGATGAATGTACTCTACTTGCCTGCAAAATATCCCTTTTTCTGTAAAACATATTTCTATCTTTATGAATAAGGTACCATGGATCACTATAAATAATATAGCCAGAAAACCCCTACTGAATAGCAATATTAAATCAACTGTCATGTTAGAGAGAGATTTGAAGAAGAAATTAAATTCCCATTCAGTTACTCAAATAAAGCAACTGTTTGAATGCTCACCCAGTAGGCATCATCTTATCACTCGGTGGGCATCTTTGAGAAAAAGTATTCCCACTGGCAAACTTACTTACTCCCCAATTTAAATATATACATCAAATGCGAAAGCATGAACTCAACTAATATGAGTAGTTAAAATCTATAAAATTGATTCATCTTAAATATTTAAGTGTAGAATTCCTTCTAGTGGACAATCACATTAAGTACCTAGTTTACATGTATGCCTGCTAGAAAGACACAGAAATTAATATTAATCCATTAATATGAACATGGAGTATTCAAATGGGCCCTAAAACAAAATATAAAATCGAGGTTTTACATGATGTTACATTATGAACATGAAACTATATCCAGAATTGTAGTTCCAGTTCCATTAAACAAGTTTTTTACTAGAAGTCAGTGTAATTACAATGAAATTGAACTTCAGCAATAGGCTTCTGAAGAAGTATTGACCAAAGGGCAAATGTGATTTCTCTCAATGACATGATCTATTTTCTCCTAAATGTAACTCTAAAATGGCACCAAAGGAGTCACTGCCATACTAATGTGTGCTCATTAAAGATAAAACTGAAAATAAATGGACATGCATTCTTTGCAGTATTTTTTTATGTTGGATATGAATTACAATCTATATTTCTGTATTTCAATTACTGTCATTGTAACTAAAGAAAAAATAGGACATTTTTGGATTTAAAATGAAGTTAAGAGATTATTAAATGTGAAAAAATATTCAGATTGCCATTTCATACAGTTTTAGCTGTTTTTCTAATTTTTTTCTCATTTATGATATATAGATTGAAGCAACAATTTCATCTCTAAAAAGAATGAAGGAAAGAAAAAAGTAAAAAAATACAAAAATAATTAACTTTGGCATAAAAATATGCTTAAAGCAATTTGTTAAATACATCTATTTCTTCATTTCCAGGATTGAAATAAAAATAATTTATAAGAATTATTTCCTACATGTAAGTTTCATACCTAAGTTGTAGTCAGTAGATTCCACTGGAAAAAAGGTAAACTACCAAGCAATGGTGTAACAGTTAAGTACTAGCCTCCTTTTACTATATTTGCAGAAGTCAAAATGCACTAATATCAGAATAATGTTTTGTAGTCCCTTCATGTAGATGGTGGCAAAGCAGGCATAATAAATCAATAGAACAAATTGTCAGACCAGTAATATGGCTTCTATTGTTCTGTTTCTCATTAAAGGCAGTGGCAATTGGAGAAAAGCTATTACTGCATCCAGAATTCTTAATGAGGTTTGCAACCAATTAGTTTACTGCCCAAGTATATGTTTTGACATTTGGTTAGCAAGAAAATTGGACAACTTTTTATGCAAAAGGATATTATTACACATAAGCCTGAAATGTTTAGCTATTCTAATGTTTGAGTCAGCTAATAGAATAGGTACTGGCAAAATATCTTAAGAAAATATTGACCTTCAGATTCCCGCTTTCTTCTGAGTTGATGCTGAATCGATAAAGAAACCTAAAGCCAATGTTTTATTGATATGTGAACTAATACAGTTTGCAAAAATTTTTTATTAAGCTTTGCAAACCAATGTCAGCTTAAACTATTGTGCCCAGAAAATGTCAGCCTCAAAAAACTGTCTGACAAATGTGATGGAGCTTCTTTGACACATTCTCATTAAGACCCTACTCTGATACCCTCTTCTTTTCAATCACTTCAAAGCTATGAATAAATATTGCAGTAATCTTTATACTGTTACTAGGATTTTAGTTGTATAAATCATGGAGGGAAATTTTGGTGCACAGTCATTGAATATTTTTAGTTTTATCACTGTAAAGAGAGATTTGTAATATAAAGAAAATTTTGTAAAATCTCATAGGAGAAAAATCTGTAGCTTCTGTCACAGGACCTCAAGAAAATTCACATTTAAAAGAATCCTAATACTCTTCTATATAAGAGATTTTTGGGTAGATTAAAGAGATACTGTTTATTACAAATTAAAAAAAAAATACAAAGACATGACACCTAATACTGAATTAGGAACAAAAACTTTCTAAAACAGTTAGAGTATCTGAGAATTAAATACGATAAGTTAACTCTTATAATTCAGAATAGAGTAAAATGGCATGATGATCTAAAGAGCAATGAATAAATATTTTGGGGGGTTACAGAGGGAAAGATATCTAGAGCCAATATGTGTCCTGATACTTTAGCTTCAACATCATTTGTTCAATCTGGTTCTTCTCTACTTGAATGACATTTATTCCTGGCTTAAATCCATTTAACATTTTTCTCATTGCCTTTTATATTTCTATCTATTCATATACCTAAATGTCACAAAACTCCAACTTTCACTCCTTTGAAATTTATTTATATTCAGTCCATGATCAAATCTGAAGTTTCTTCCTGTACAACTTAGGTTACATTTTCTTACTCCAGGCCCAAGCTATTTAGTTTATAGCCATCTAGCTCATGACTTAAAATGCCTTATCAATGTCAACCTTATCAATAAAAAGATAAACTGTAATACAATTCACTACTTTTGAAAACAGAATAAACATACATATAATGTAGTAAAATCTCTAAGGAAACAAAAACAAAAAATGTTCTTAACATTCTATAACTTGAGAGTTGAGCTTTGAGCATTTACATGGTTTTCTAATATACACTCACCTTTGGTCTTAGCATATTTTCACATTTTTATAGATATATTATTTTATCTTTTTCACATGTATGTTAAATTCATCATATTTTAAGTTAAAGTTTAATTTTGAGAACCCCTCAAAATCTAACATGGTTTGCAACTAAGAAAATTTACATCCCCAATAAAAAATTTTGAGCCTTCCATCATATATAAAATGTGCAGGTAAATGTATTTGGGTAAATTCTGCTTAAAATAAAATTTAATAAAAATGGAAATGAGAGTAGTAAAAATTACAAGAAAAACATGTATGAGCAAATGCGGGACTTAAAGGTATTTTGGTATTTTGGGAATGTCATGGAGGAAGAAAGAAAAGATGATCCAAGAATAAAAGGTTAGGGTGAGTTAAGTTAATAGATCATACACTACTCAGATGGAAGACTAACTCTTGCTATATGACAATAGTGTACTTATAATTATTCTTGATATTATATTATTAAAGCCCACTGACCACTAGGAGCTCAACTACAGTCAAATAAAATTGGATTTATTAGCTTGTTGTTGTAAGGAAGACACATAACTAGGCAGACTATCAAACTGGCAAAGATTGGTCAGAATTTGTAAACTAAAGAATTGCTGGATCCACATGAGTCTGTGAAGAGTTATTATTTGCTGTAGTTTTTGGATCTGACAATTCTGAATGAACTGATATTAAAAGAGTTTGAGCTTAGATGGTTTGTCTTACATATCATTATTTGGTACCATTTATCTGTTTTGCAAATCATAGTACAATCTTGCAAGGTGTGATTTCTATTTGAATTCTCAGTTCCCTGCTCATCACTTAGCCATTAGCATAACTGCTTCTACTTATCAGTATCAATGTGGTCAAATCCCATAAGGGTTAAATGAAATTAACTCATGTTCTGGAATTAACTAGACAGTAACTGATTATAACAAAAAAAGATTTATTTTCTCCTTGATAATTTCCCAGTTCATAGAGGAAGTGCTGTTATACACACTTGGCACTATCCTTTCATTACCGCTTCCTGTTTTTCCTCACCTCCTACTGTTCTCCAGAATCTCCTGAACCACCCTAACCCCCTCCATGTTTATGTCAGTAACAAAGTGTTCAGGCCTGGCTTTAGTCTGGTTGAACTCCAGAAAGATTAATAAAAGAAATCACTGAATTTATGTATCCCTTTATGAAGATGTGGCTGAAAATTTACACTAGCTGACTTCCAGCTCCATTCAAATGAGAATTTCTATGATTCTTTGAATCCTGTCATACAAAATATATCAAATGGATTCTTCAAGGCAAAACAGTTGTTTATTGATTAAACAAAAATTATAACTTTGAGCCATTGTTGCCTTCTATAACAATATAACAATCCATCATGATTGAAATTAAATGATAACAATCCAGTTCATGAGCTAAAGGAAATAAGTACTATTAAAAGTTGTACACATGATGCTAATATGGTTTGGGCCTTACCTAAAATTTGGAATTATAAGTGTTTAGTTGATTCAAGAAACTGCAGTGGGAAGTGAGCATAAATAACATGATGAAGGTAAAAATGTTCTATTCTTTCAAATGTCATTACTTGACTCATAAGTAGCTAAGTATATACGTTACTTGCAGTTTAGCAAAGGTTATGTGTCCTTGCTGATCTACTCATATATTTACAGTGGTCTGGACTTAATCTGTATTTGTAAGAGGTTGGCAGGGATTACCATTCAAGTCAGTGGCCATGGACATGTGAGAGTGTACCTGGTCCCCAGGACGTTCAATCTCAAGACAATTATTAAAAGACCAGTATGGACTTGATCTCCATAAACACTTCTACTCCTTAAGTAATTATCACAAAAAAATAATTTTTTGCTCTTGCTTTTAATGAAAAACGTATAATTAATTTTTTCAACCAAGTAAATGAGTTCTAGACTCTACCTTTACTTTTTGGGCCTTTTTCATCCTAGAAAAGGTTACATAAATTTCAGCCTTTGTGTAACTTGTCCATGGATACCCATCATAAAATCTTATATTGATAATAACCAGTGAACTGAAAAACCTTGCTAATTGCATTTTTTAATCCATTCTACTAGAATATTTGTTAATATTAAAACAGAATAAATAAACAAAACTCAAATTTTATTATAGAAGGATTTCCAGCTGTGTTCTTCAACTAAACAGAGCTCGCATAAATATCAAAATTTCCTTAGTGAACCAAACCTCACCCTTACCACCCACTCCATGAAATCTAAGATGATTGAGTAATGCATTTCTCAGACTTATCACTTGTCAAAACAACAAATTAATTTGAGTTAAAATAATGGCTTCTGATTTAAAAAGTACTTACACAAAACAATTGTGACAGATAAAATTGTTTCCTCAAAAGATATGGTGAAATTCTAACTCTGAAACCTGTAAATGTGACCTATGTGGAAGTAAGGCTTTTGCAGATATAATTAAGGTAAGATGAGGTCATTAGGATGAGCATTACTCCAATATGGTTGGTGTCCTTATAAGAGAGGAAAACTTCATATAAAGATAGAAACACAAGTAGAATTCTATGTGTCTACAGAGAAAAAGATTGACATGGTGTAGCTGCAAGTCAAGGAATACCAAGGATTGACAGTCATTGCCAGAAGCTAGGGGGAAGCAAAAGAGGAGTCTACTTAATTTTTAAAAGAAAGCATGGCCCTGCTGACCCCTTGATTTCAGACTTCTAACCTCCAGAACTATGAAGAAACAAATTTCTATTGTTTTAAGCCACCCATTTTGTTATATTTTGTTACCACGGCCCTAGAAAACAAATATAACAGTGTTATCTTTTTTTACAATCAAATCTGCCAAAAAATGAGTTGTCCTAATATGTTTATTAAAATGTCGACTGTCATGAAGTTATATAATTATTTAATGAAATTAACTCATCATATTCATATGATGTGATCTTCCCACATGAATTTTCTTCATACTAATAATTTCATGGGAAAAATATTCTTTTTCAATCTATGGGAGTTGTCCTAATTTAAACCATATATTTTCTACAATTGATAGCATAACTAGAAGTTAGTAGATTTCAATTTTGGTGCTTCTATTTAAGATAATTTACCAGATGGTATTTCTGTCATGGTCCAAAGAATCAAGGAACATAGAGGTGGCTGCTGATCCACTAAGTAGAGGCAGATAAGTATGAAATCAGTATTTGTTCCTGTGGAAAATATGCAGCTTTTCTGAAAAAATTCCCCAAACACAACCTGAGTTCTCTTGTTTTTCTAAAAAGAATGTAAATGCTGCTCTCCAAATGATGGCTCTACTGCTAAGTGATGATGATATTTCTCAATAATTATATTTAACAGTAATGAAAAATAGCATTACTGATAATAGTGCTCATTGTTTTTGAAGCACTTATTTTGGAAAAAAAATTTGAAAGTCACTGCTTTATGATTTTCTTGTGCTCATGTAGAAGTCTAAAATTATCTCAATACACATCAGTTTTCTTTGTTGAGTCCTCTATTTGTCATTTATCGTTGTCAAAACATCATATTAAATGTACTGCTATATCACAGAAGTATGGCCATTATTGAAATGCTAAGCACTATATTAAAAAAGCTCACACTGCTAAATGTCCACTGGTATATAGATTTATTTTTTATTCTTTATTTTTTGCCACAGGAAACATTGAAATACCTTTTCTAGAAAAAAAATAAATACATTAGATTTGAAAAGGAAAATGCTGTTTTTAGATAGTTTTTAATAAATGCATTTAGTTTAGGGGAAATTTCAATTCACAAAACAACTCTCTATTTTCACCACCTACTGTGACTTTCAGTATTTATTAGTTATTAGCCATATTAGTACCAAGTCAAAGCTGCGGTTTTGTATACAGCACCCTGAAAGCTCACCCCACTAACCTTTACACAGACTTACAAGTCACTGATGCATAATAAGTATAGCCTCCACTTAATGAAGCTAGATCTTTATATTTTTAACAGCCATTTGGAAAACCAATTAACTCTGGCTCTATTGAACAAATTGAACAGGAAATAAATCAAGTGCTAAAACATTGGTGATGAGCCAGACTTTCTGTAATTAGGGTGCTGATATGCCCAAGGCTATCTAGGTAGAGTTCCATATTTTGATTGACAGCTTCGACAGATTAAAGGCATTGAATTTTTTTTTAAGACACTGCCCTTTTCTCTCATTTAAAAACCCAGATACTTAAATCACAGGGAAAAGTCTTAAAATGCTGCACAATTTACAATAGGAATTGCACTTAGCATTTCATATTCATCTTGCCAAGATAATATTTACTGTGATAAGTAAGATGCAATTCTATTGTCCTTCACATTAGTTCCAATTCAGAAAGGACATTTTGCTGCCTGGTTAAAAAAAATATTTCCCCATTATTAAAATCAGAAATTAGTCAGGGAAAGCATAACGAAGTAAAAGAAATGAAAAGCAGGCAACAGAAAAATCAAGGAGAAAAAAAGGATGATAGAAAGAAGGATGTTAGGGAAACTTAAGAAGCTATTGAAAGTTGTTTCAATAGTATAAGATGATGAGAAGATGTGCCTAAGAAGTGAAGTGGAAGCTCGAACAGCAGGAAGCTGGAAATGTGAACTCTGCACTGCTCCCAAGAGATGAAGGAGCCAGCAACCAGCCGGTGGAGAACCCAGCTCTCTGAATAGGTGTATTTGGTTTGGGCTACAGTGAATTTATATAGTTTAATTAAGGTCTAGATGAAATACACTTTAAGATTATGTACCTTACTTTGCTGTTGTTTCACGTTCACCAATTCTGACACTCAAAAGTGGAAATGACATAGAGGTCAGTGGAAATGTGTGCCTCCTTTTGTAGCTTGTTAAATTGACCTTTTTATTATAGTCATCTATATCTTTTGGGTTTCTAGATCTATAAAGCTGGGTTTCTAGATCCACAAAGTGAACAAAATGGACATAAAACATTATACTTCCCAGCCTTGTCTCTCTCTAATAATGTTTTTTCTTGTTTCTTTTAACAACTGTTGTCTAGTATGATGTCTAATACAAAGTCTGATTAATAGCTAAGAAAATACACATCCTTATATATGTTACTATGAATCGCTTTACCGAATCCCAAAAGGTTTGGGAAAATATATATTATCCTCAACAGTAAATTTAGTACATAACTGAATTAACTACTTTCTCTAAAACTCTTGTCTCAATTTTTCCAAATACCTTTTTCTTTTAAAAATCTTTATTTTAACTATAATATTTTTACATTTCAGAAAACGTTATCCCTTTTGTAAGGAAGGTAATATTTAATTTGTAAAATATAAAATAATGATTTCATTTATACAAATGAGCTTAGGGAAATGAATGTGATCACTGAGGCCAAAAGAAGGCATAACATTGTAATGGATAGAAGGCAGAGATTTTTCCTATCCTTACTGGGTAATTTAAATAAAAACTTTTTATATCATTTTTTCAAAATATTATCTAATACAATGTAACATAAGTAAATAAAACAACATTCTGGAATTCACTTTGTCCCTACTATGGTTTTCCCCACCTCCCCATTGTACCTCCCTCCTTCCTGAGAGATATCTAAAATTCTTGGTTTGATATATCTTTTCTCTGCCTACAGTTTTATGCTGTGTACAGAGTTATCTATAAATAACATCAACAGTGTGTTTTCAACATTTTGTTTCTTGTTTTGTTGATTAGTAACTGAGGGCACTGCTTTTACTGAGAGTAAACGATATCTACAAACTCCTTTATTCTAATAGGACTCTACAGTAGATAGGATTCCTGCCTATGAATATTGTTTCCAGTACCAGAAAAAGAAAATTTCGACTCCCCTAGAATTTAGGTGTAGAAAGACAGAAAAATAAATTAACATGACAACTGCTGAAGTTAGAACATAGGGAAATAAGCAGGCTCATGGGGGAAGGTATCGCTGAGGAGCTGACTCCCAACTAAAACCAACTGAGAAGAAGGTGTCCTAGCCAAGATCTAGAAAGGAGCATCTTTTTAAAGAAAATAACAGGTGCCAAAATCCTAAATTATGAACAAACATGAGCTTTTCAACAAACAGAAAGCATCCCCAAACACTCTATGAAGGACATCCCATTTTATGATTTATTTTCAGGTGAAACAGAGGAAGGTTCATTTACTTCCCCAAGCTAGAAAATGGTAAAGACTAGATGCAAGCCTAGATAATCTGTTTCCAGAAACTTACTCTCAATACCCATTTAGCTAATTGGCTGAGCAAGCAAGAGAATTAATGAAGATGTGCCTAGGAAAGGTTGTAAGAGGCCTTGATTTCCTGTGAGGACAGTGCACTTTTTTTTTTTTTTTGATATTTTGTTTTGTCCAATCGCAGTGGGAAGACATTGAAGATTGAAGAGTTGTAAGCAGTTGAGTGATATTTGATTTATATTTGAGAAGAACGATTCCTACTGCTGGGAAAGAATAAATTATTGGAGGAGGTTAGGTGTGAAACCTATTAGAAGACTTTCATAAAATTCTAAGCAAGAGTGATGATGGCTCAGATTGGGCCACATGTGGATGAGATGTTCAGGATGTGTTTAGTAAGTGTAATCAATGTAATTTTTTGACAGATGTGATATGTGAAGTGAAAAATGGAAAATATAGGATGATTACATTTTTTTGCTTGCACAATGAGTGAATGGAGATACTATAAGGAGGGTAAGGTATACTGGATAGGTTTGACAGGGCCTGAGGCTATAGCATAGAAATTCTGTTTTAGCTATTTTAAGCAGAAAAGCTTGATAGAAAGTGACCGATTTAGATGGTCAATACAATTCACACATGCTGTTTAGAATAATTTTTGCTCTTAGGAACTCTCTGGTAGTCATATTTGTATGGGTACTGTTTTGATAATTTATGTATCATGAACTTTTACAACCTATTTATTCAGAAGGGATCTCATACCTTGTGGGCTCTTCTGTGCATTTGCAACACATTTCGTAAAATTATTTACTAGAGAGTTTGGAGGTTACAGCATGGGAGTGCAGCTTCTTGTATACCTTTGATAGAAGAACTGTCCTCTCCTAGTTGGGGAAGGTCATCCTCTTCTACTGAGTGAAGAAATGAGAGAGGGAAGGGACCCATGCCTAGCCAGCCAGATCAGCTGAATCAACTCTGGCAATCAGTGGGGTAACAGATGTTGCAGCCAGATCATCCTCACATACAATGCAGAAAAGAAAGCCTCTTAAATAAATGGTGCTGGGGAAATTGGAAATTCACATGCAAAAGAATGAAATTAAACTACTATCTGTCACCATACATCAAAATTAACTCAAAATAAATCAAAGACCTAAGTATAAGACCTGAAACAATAAGTCGCATAAAAAAAAAAAAAAACATAGGTACTAAACTCATGGACCTTCGTTTTAGAAAAGATTTTATAATTTTAACTCAAAGGCAAGGGAAATACAAGCAAAAATAAATGAATGAGACTATATTAAACTAAAAAGCTTCCACACAGCAAAATAAACCATCAACAAAACAAAGAGGCAACCAACTGAATGAAAGAGGATAATTGCAAACAACACCTCCAATAAGGGTGATATATATGAAGAACTTATACAATTGAACAACAATAAAATAAACAATCCAATTAAAAATGGGCAGAGGACCTGAACTTCTCCTAAGATGACATATAAATGGCCAATAGACATATGAAAAAATGCTCAACTTCACTAGTTATTAGGGAAATACAAATCAAAACTATAATGAGATACCACTTCACACTTAGAATGGTTATTATCAACAAGATAAGTAATAACAAGTGCTGGAGAGGTCGTGAGGAAAAAGGGGCCTTCATACACTGCTGGTGGGAATATAAATTGGCACAGCCACTATGGAAAATAGTATGGAGGTTCCTCAAAATTTAAGAATAGAACTATCATATGATCCAGCAGTCTCTCTTCTGGGTATCTGCCCCCCAAATTTGAAAGCATGTATTCATAAAGATAAAGATATATGTATCTTGATGTTCACTGCAGCATTATTCACAGTGGCCAAGATATGGAAACAAGTGAAATGCTCTTTGGTAAATGACTGGATAAAGAAGATGAGGTACATAAATACAATAGAATATGACTCAGCCATAAAAATAAATAAAATACTACCATTTGTGACAACACAGATAGATCGTGAGACTATTATGCAAAGTGAAATAAGTCAGACAGAAAAAGTTGCTAACCATGTGATTTCATTCATACGTGAGATCTAAAATTGAAAGCAACAAATGAACAAGACAAACAAAACCTCATAGCATAGACAGACAACAGTTTAGTGGTTACCAGAAGAAAAGGGAGAGGGAGGGAGGGAGGTAGAAAAAGTTAAAGGGGGTCAAATATTTGGTGACAAAAGGAGATTTGACTTTGGGTGAATACACGATACAATATACATATAATGTATTATTGAATTATACACTGGAAACCTATATAATTTTATTAACCAATGTCACTTCATTAAATATAATTAAAAAAAACTATTTACTGGAGTTTTGGTTTAGTTTTTTTTTGGGGGGGTAGGGGAAATAAATTATATGGCAGTAAACACCAGATAACTGGGAGAAGAAAGTGCTTCTTGAACAGCCATATTTATCTGCCACTCCTTCCTCAGAATCTTGAACAACTCTGTCTTGAAACATTTCTTTCCATTTTTCCATATTTCAGAGATTTTCAAAATGTAATCTGCAGACAACCTCTGTCAGAGTCTACTGGGGCACTATTTAAACAATATGAAAACCTAGGCCCTATTAAGCCCTCATAAATCTGAAAGTCTAGATTTAGGGCTCCGAAAGGACATTTTTAATAAACTACCAGGATGATTCTTGTTTTTGTTAAAATTTGAGAATAACTGCTTTACTTAATTGGTACAATGTGTGCAACTTTATTGTCTCATTAATAGATGCAGTATATGAATTAGGACGCAGCCCTATCCATATGGAAACTTTTCAGTAGACAGGTTTCCATGACCTAAAATGCTGACAGAATACATATGGAAAGATGACACTTCTAAGATTAATTATCTCTGAATTGAAGGTGAAAATTATACTGGCATGCTTCTCATTATATCTCTGTGATTATGCTCCTACTATCCCTCTATAGATTGCTACAGTGATTAGAGATGAAAGCTCATTTTACTACTTCAATGAATTTTTTTTCCCACTTAAAAAAAATAGAAAGATGATTTCCATTTAGCTAAGGTTTTAGATGTCCCATAGACTGCTTTCATTATTGGCGGGTATCATATAACTAAGGTGTTCCACCCCTTCCTCCCCTCCCCTGCCCATCAGAGCAATCTCTTATAATTCTAGAACAACACTGCATCACACCTAGGGACCAAAGAAGGGGATTCCTGGTAGAGTAAAAATTCAATTTAAAAAAGTCTAGACTTTATAGGTGCTTTGAGTAGTCTAAGGCTTCAACATGCTAGGATGCCCAACCCAGATAAAACTTTCTTCATTTATGCAGTCATGACGGTAGGATCACTGGGACATATACCACAATGCTGCCACCCTGTAGCTCTTGATAAGGGTTCCCCCGCCCCCGGCTCTTTAGGGTGAGACATTAGGAGTTTATATTGGAATCTTTCACAAGAGTTGTATATAATATTTTATATTCAGCTAAAGTATTTTAATACATTTTGTTCTGATAAACTATGTGGATTCAGTGTTTTGCAACCTATCACTGTTCTTCATAAAATTCTCACTTAAAAATGAAGCCTTTTCCAGATGAAGAGACTGAGTAGAACTTATTTGATGGCTACAGATAACATTTCAATGCCCCAAATGAGCACGTTCGCCACCATGTGACTGCTTTCACAAACTCTCTTCCAGAATGTTGTTCTAACATGGGTTATTTCTCTCTGAATGTGATGCACATTATAAGCAAAGTAGTGTAATGATTCTATTCATCAGTGGGGTAAGTGCGTTAAAATGGTTCCCATTATTTTTTTTCCTGAATATCAGGAAGTATCTATGAATAGTCGTTTCCTCATAATTTGCCTCCTGAATATTTGTGTGTGTTTTGGATGACTTTGTGTTGGAAGTAAAGGTTACCCAAATTTAGTTTTAAAAAATGTGGCTACTATAAAATCTAGAGGTGACAAAATTAAAGCCAAGAAACTAGGGGCTAGTAAGATATGTATATGGGTCTCTTAATGAAGAAATAATGCCTGAAATAACATGCTCCCAAATATCAGATCTGTAATTCAGGTTGAATCATGTAGAAACATTTACTATCGATCGTTTCTTAATTTGGTGATATGAAAACACATTTAGTTTTATCTTTGGAGTTTTCCCTAAAGATAGGTTTTTTTTTTTATCCCTATTTTAATAATATGAGAGGTGCATGACTGTTAAGCTCAAGCACCTGAATTTATAGCCAAAAAGCTCTGAATTGAGTAAATCCTGTGCTGCTATTTTTATTTATCTTGTCTCATCAACATTGAAAGCAAAGGACTCCACTTCGTACTAGAATCTGAGCACTGAAAAACATGCATTTTAGAACTTCTACTTTCAAATACATCGTAAAAATTAAAGTACTCTGAAAATCCATGCAACGTACATACCTGGGAAGGAGGCCTGATTTTAAGTTTTAATAGTAAGACATTCAATTCATTTGTTTAAGGTAATACTATGATGTGGTTCAAATTCACTTGTTAAATTGTTTGCAAATGATTTCTGATGTAAAATTTTCAGACCTTGACTGAAAACCTAAATTCCTAAAAATAAAATTTACTATATATTTTAAAACAAAGAGTAATGTAGTAATCATAGCCACATCATTCAAATGGCCTATTGTCCAGTTTACCATTATTAAAATTGGGCAGATTTACTGTGCTAGGTGGTTTTAAATCTATAATTTCACAGCTCTTATCTGGAAAAATTTCATAGAGATTCATCTTTTTATCACAAATTTAATTTAGTATTCACTTTAATATTCATTTTATTTTAGTTGAAATCAAAGGGTAAATTATTTTATTAGCCAAAAGCATGTGGAAAAGGATATCATTTAGGTTGTGAAAATGGAATTAATTTATGTTAAAAGGGTATTTTTATAAAATTTCTTTGAGATCTTCAAAAATTATATCTGCCAAAAAATTCTTATCTGAGAATGCATACATTTTATTTCTTATGAAAGTAAATGAATTATCAGCTTAAAATAGGGTTTCCATATTGGAAAACACATTCTGAGCCTTTGGGATTGATGTACTTGCTGGATTTGGTCACACTAATAGCTGCCATACTGATGTATCAAATTACACTTACTCTTCTAATGCACCTCTAAATGTCTAGTTCTGAAGAAAAGCACCATGATCTATCTGTACTTACCCCAAAATTATCTTGAACAGTTTTGTAGTAGATTTGACTGTGAGGAGACAATGCGTGTTCTCTACAAGTTTTACAAACAAGTTAATATAGTTGAGAGGATGTGAAAGTTCATGGGCAAAAAAATCACCATCTGATCTGTTGACATGATCACCATGTCAACAGATCAGATGGAGATAGGATATCCTTTACCAGACACAACAACATAAGAAGACATCTGGGTTGCAAATGATGAAAGAAGGGTTTTTTTCAAACATATTCTGCTTATTTTCCAAATGTTCCTAACTTATTTTCAGACTTTGGCCCTGATCTTCATGTAAAGAACTGTGGCATTTTTAGGGGTCTCCTGATAGCTGTCTTCTGTTTGTCTTCCCATATCTATTATTTTGCCTTATCCACTATACTCTGTGCCCTAGGAGGCTAGCCTTTACAGGTTGTATCTACTCAAGCTCTCTTGCCATCTGGCTTTCTCCTGATGAGGCCAAGAGGATGCACTCACAAGAAATTAAAGGACAGAAAGACAAAGAATGAGGATGTTCACCTCCCACCATCACTCTTGATCTCTTTTGCCAGACCTTGATTTGACACTGTCACCTGTAGGACAGACCGTTTACCACTGTGTGACTGCTTTTACAGATTCCATAACAGTGACTTCTTCTTGCCCCTTTGGGGCAGGTTTTTTAAAAATTAAATTTATTGGGGAAACATTGGTTAATAACATTATATAGATTTCAGGTATACAAGTTTATAATATGACATCTGTATACTCTATTGTGTGCTCACTACGCAAAGTCTAGTCTTGTTCTGTCACCATGTATTTGACTCCCTTTGTCATATATGGGATATAAACTCCAAAGCAATAAATAAATGAATAAAACAAATAAACACTCTCAGGGCAGGGTTTTATAGGCTTCTTGCTATTATTAGACTCTGATTGCTTTACCATCCCCAGTTGGCATGGTCTCTTCACTGAGTTCTCTTGAATTGTCCACGTGAGTGTGTCATCTGGTCAATGCTAACAGCTGGGCTCATATAGGTAGTATTCATTAATTAGTTGTAAATTTGACCTTTCTGGTCTCTAAAGAAACTCATGTTTAATTTTCAAAATAACTGGATAATTCATTGTTTCCTATCTTCTGTGAAAATATTTGCACAAAATTCAGGGGTTCTTTGGGAGGATATTTTCTACTTTTTTACTAACTGATAAAATTCAGCAATTTTTTTAGAGCAGAGAACTGTCATAATTTTCTAGAATGAGTTACAGAACCCAAAGTAATATGAAAAATAAGCCCATCATAACTTGATATATAAAAATTGACTATCAGACAGAAGGCACCAAAACCTGTGTTTTTTTTTAATCACCTTAAGTCTATGAAAACATCATTTCATTAAGGAAATAGTTTGAACTACATAAAATTAAGCTAATTGTTTGCTTCAGTAGAAAACATAGGGCACTCAGTTCAATGACGAATTCATTCACCAAGTGGAAGTAGAGTATATTTCTTAGGGTTTCACACATATTTAGAACAAACAATATTATAGTTTTACCCAGCAGTTAATATGCATCATTACTTCACTCATTCTTTCAATAGTTCTGAGCTGGCTGTAGCTCTGTGTTATACTAGCTCTTCAAAGTACTGGATAAACGCTAGTGAACAAAATGCACAAAGTCCCTGTCCTCATCAAGTTGGGAGAAAACTATGGAACAATCCTACCTACGATTCCTTCCCTCTCTCTGCAGGAGCAGGAGTGTACGCATTGACCCTTGGGAAAAGAGAAGACAAAAACACGGTATATTTTTTGATCTACTGGACTTCCAGGTAAAGCAGACGCATGACACTTGCTAGGAGGAAGAGATCTTCTCTGTTGTAAGTGCTAGGCAGGATATCCTTGGCTAAACAATTCCATGTGGTTAATATATTCAGAATCTATAGATTTATGAGGCGTGGTTCCCTGGTGAATTTGGACAACTTTCTGGAATATTGTCTTAGTTTGTTCAGGGTGCCATAACAAAATACCATTAACAGAGTGGCTTAAACAACAAAAATTTATTTTCTCATAGCTCTCACCAAATCCTGGAAAAGTCTAAGATCAGGGTGTGAACATGGTGGGGTTTTGGTGAGAGCTCTCTTCCTGATTTCAGATGGTCCCTTCCCTCTGTGCCCTCAAAGGGAGGGGAGACAGAGAGTAAGTTCTGTATCTCTACTTACAATGGTACAAATCCCATCATGAGGGTCCTACCCTCATGATAAATCTAAACCGAATTATCTCCAAAAGAACCATCTCCACAAACCATCATAATGAACGTTAGGGATTCAATATACGAAGTTTGACCCACACAGGCCCACAACTGATATTCAATAGGAATATTGTGCAAATTAATGCTTCTTGTTCTATAACTTGACTATGAGGACCTCATCTGGAGACATGATTATTCTGGGATATGTCTGATACAGGAAGAAAGAACCTAGGAGATGTTTTTGATGCCCGTGAACTCTCTGGCTTCTGTGCCCAAAGCCTCTGGATTGCCCGTATCCTTCATGCTCAGTACAATCTCTGATCAATGAATGCAATTTGACAATCTGATCCAGGATCTAGTGAGGATGCAGTGCACAAATAAGCACAGACACAACATCAAATTACAAATTTTAATAAAGGGTATAAAAGAAAAAAACAAATTTAGATTTGGGTGTCAGCTAAAGTTTCCTTGAAGATTTTTAGGTTAAGATCTGAATGTTTCAGATTAGCAAAAAGGGTTACAGACTGGGTATGAAAAAATAAGCTACAAATTCTCTTTAGTTATATGTTTTCTTCTTTTCATTGTTAACCTAATATTTGATAAAACATCAAGAGTGCATCATAACTGATGATTAAATCACTAAAAGTGTTAGCCATTCTTCATCTTAGCTTAAATTTTCTCTCTTCTGTGCATCTTGTCTGTATCCCTCAGGTGGCTGGGTAAAAATTTCCACATTTTAATACATCCCTCTAGTCTAGTCTACTCTGCCCCTTGCCTGCCTTGAGATATGCCTCTCTTATAGCATATATCACATTGATTCTCCTTGCCTATCTATGAGATTCTTGATGCTAGATGCCATTTTAAATTTATATTTGCACATTTTTTCTATCTCTCGCTTGTCCTATGTATTTTCATTTATATTTGTATATTTTTGCATACCTTCACAAAGGTTTGCCAAATAAATATATTTTACATTGAAAGTGTTTAAAGCATTTATATTTATTCTAATGCAAGGGGTTAGTAATCATTAAGCACGAGTAAAATGATTGTTGATAATTTTATTTAGTTTTTGACTCCAGAGAGCTATTAACTATTCACATTAATTAAGTAATATCTATTAATATAACATTGTGTGTGTGTGTGTGTGTGTATGCAGTTGAGATAGTGTGTGTATTTATAGTTAAGACTTAGCACTTTGAGTAGTTCTCTTTATTATTAACCTAGAAAAGTAAACTGAATCAAGAAACATAAACTCAAGAAACTTAGGAATCAAAATGATCTAATAAAAGAAAGTATAGTAATCATATAATGATATTTATTAGAACTATCTACAGGTCTATTAAATACCATAGAAAAAAAGTTACATAGTTACATTATAGGTAGAGCCAGAAGTAAAGTATAAAATGGTCTCCATAAACTCATATACCAAATCATTTTCATGAATACACAGCAATTCATCAATTTAAAACTGCAGTCCTACATTATATTCAGTCTTTAGTGCAATAAGGGGTCAGGGCAAATACTGAATCCATAGTCTGGGACCTCACAGAGAGTTCACACAGAGTGGATGAACAAAAAGTGCTGTGACTAGATGAACCCCACTGGAAAGCAACATGAAGATTAGAAGGCAAATTTCATTTTTTTTTTTTTTGTTAGCCAAGGCAACCCTGGGTTGACCTCACAGATTGCAAGGACCTTGTCAGCTTATAATGCTTTCTTTTTTCTTTTTAGTTTTTATGCCTACAGCACCTGGTCATCCTAAGTGGTCTCCCATTCAAGTACTAACCAGGCTCAACCCCGCTTAACTTATGAGATCAGATGGGATCGGGCTTGTTCAGGGTGAAATGGCCATAGAGTACTAGCTTTCATAATTGTCCATGTCTTGCCCAGTGTCCTTTTATTCCGAGCTGAAGGATGTGCCGCATGTCAGGCAGGTCTAGTGGTAAAGAACTTCCTCAGAATCAGTTGATCTGGGAATGTCTTCAGGTTTCCCTCATTTTCAGGTAGTTGTGCCAGATATATGATTCTTGGTTAAGAGCTTTTTTTTCCTCAACACTTTGAATACATCGACCCCCTGCCTCATGGTCTCCACGGTTGCTGTTGAGCAATCTGCTCATTATCTTATTGGCAAAAATATGATGAACCTACCTCCTCTCAGCTTTACAGATCTTAATAATGTACCTTATCTTATTCAACAGAGCGTTTTCCTATAGTATCATGATATCAGTTAACTTGTAGCATCATTTTTAAGAAAAAAGAATGGACTATTTTAAGTGTAGATACTCTAATATCTTTAAAGGACAAAATTTATTATATATAGATCTTCCAATTGTCACTGAAGCACCCTACAGATTTTAATTTATAATAAAGTAAATATCAATCTTTACTGTCTCACATGAACAAAAAGCCCTTTGGGGTCCTTATTTGTTTTTGTTTTGTTTATATTTTTTAAGTGTAAAAAATATAAGATCTTGAGACCAAGAAGTGAGGGAACCACTGGTTTATATTCAGCCATGATCGGTCCACTTCTTGCTCTGACCTCATAAAGCACCATTGTGATGGAATTACAAACAACTCCTATAAAAGGCCCTGACTGGGCTGAGGCTTTTGTCCGGAGAGCCCAGGAAGCTGATCTGTGGTGACCTGTTGGACTGGACTAGTTAGCTTGTTTTCTTCTTTTTGTGTTGTTGCTTTGCTTATTTTCCTCTTCCCTTTCCTCTTCCCTTTCTTTTTCTCACTTTGTTATTCTCATTTTTCTTTTTATTTCTTTTTCTTTGTTCTTTTCACATATCTTTTCTCTCTGTTTTCTCATTTTGTTCTTTTAAAATTTTTTCAGTTAGTATTGGTAGTTAGCATTGTTAGTACATTTAGTAGAGTTAGTATCGTTAGTATAGTTAGCATTGTTTCTTAGTATTAGTACAGTAGCATACTTAGCATTGTTCATTAGTATTAGCAGTTAATTAGTCTAGTTAGCATTGTTCATTAGTATTAACACATTTAGTATTAGCACAGTTAGCATAGTTAGTATTGTTTCTTAGTGTTAACACAGTTAGCATAGTGTTGTCTGCTAGTATAGTTTACAGCGATAGTATATAAGTTAGCGTAGTTAGTGGTCACTATGCCACGTGATCTTGCAGCCATCTCTCCCATCAGGGAACCCCGTATTGGCGACTACCAGCTCTTGCACACCCTGGGCGAGGGCACCTTTGGCCAGGTGATTTTGGCCCGACATATTCCTACCGGAGTAGAGGTAGCTGTCAAGGTCCTTGATCGGCAGGGCGCCTACAGACCTTTACAAGAAATAAGAACCATGAAAAGCCTGAACCACCCCAACATTATAAAATTGTATCAGGTGATTGACACCGTATACACCATCTTCATCGTAATGGAGCATGCGAGCAGAGGGAGCTTAGCTGAATATCTTCAGCGTATTTGCCGTATTAATGAACACGACGCCCAAGGCATCTTCCGACAGCTGATTTCAGCTGTGCAGTATTGCCACCAGAAGGGCATCGTCCACTGGGACCTGAAGCCAGGGAATGTGCTCTTGGATTCTGAATTCAACGTCAAACTGGCGGACTTTGGACTCAGCAGTGGGTATGTTGGCCGCAAGATGCGTAAATTCTGTGGCAGCCTTCCTTATGTCGCCCCAGAGGTCTTCCTGGGACAAGGCTATGATGGCCCCGGAGCCGACGTATGGAGCCTGGGAGTTATCCTTTATGAAACTGTTACGGGAAAGTTACCGTTTATGGCAAAACGCATGAATGCGCTACGGCAGAAGATACTGAAAGGCGAGTTCCAGGTCCTGTATTTCGTGTCCTTTTTGTGCAAGAACACCCTGAAAAATATTTTGACACTCGACCCACAAAACCGAAGCCCCCTGGAAGACTTGATGAAGGACCCCTGGGTAAATATGGCACAGGATGACCTCGAGCCATATACGGAGCTGCCCCGCGAAAGCGTCAACCCGCAGGTGGCCCAGGAGATGCTGAACCTGGGCTTTGAGCAGCGACAGATCGAAGAGGCTGTCACAGGTGTAAAGTACAACCGCGTGTTGGCCACATACCTAATCTTAAACCACAGAACACCTAAGGTAAAGTGCCGCACTATCAGAGTCAAGCCATTCCCTGCTGCGGAGTCCTTCCTTAAGAGCTACGGTCCTGCCTCGGCCAACAGCGATCAGCCAGGAGGCCTGGAGGCCAAAGAGCCAGCCACTCCCCCAGCCAGCCTGGACTTCAGGACTGCCACCCCCTGCCCAGCCCTGCAGTATGGCCCAGTGGACTCTTCTACACATGGCACCGGCAGCTACCGCAGTGACAAAGCCCCCAGGGAATCAGTAACGAGAACTCCCTTCCTGCCCAGCAGCCTGATGAGGTGACCCCAACCTCTTCCTCGGGCCATGGCCAGGGCTGTCAGGGGTTGGCCCAGAGGTTTTGGAACTTCGTAGTGAGGCACGTCTGCTCTAAGCCATCCGTCAGGCTTCGGCATGGAAAACTGGGTAAATGGGCCCAGGTGAAACCAATGTAATTGTGGCTGGTCAAGCAGAGTCAGTGGCGACAACAGGGGAGCTCAATCCACTCTCCCTGCATCTGAAACGCCAAAGTCACAAATGTTGAGCACGGGGAGGCTGGCAGTGTGGCGCAGGAGATCAGCCCGAGGCAGGACGCAAATAGCTGTGGACGCGAACAGTGCAAGGAGTTTGTGAAGGACTCGGTCCAGTGGACGATGGAGGTGTGCAAACTGTCTCAGCGTTTTCTGCACAGGATTGAGATCAGCACAGTGTCGGGCATCTCCATGGCCTTCAGGAACATCGTACCCTGGTGAGCTTGGAGGACGGCCTGGAGCTCTCTGAGGGACAAGACGGGAGGGACCTCGTTGGAGATCTACACCTGGACACGCAGCTGGGTGAAACTTCGGAGACTGGACTGTCTTTCCTGAAGCCCTTCTCCCCGCCTCTGCTCCTCTCTTCCATGTTCGTGAAGAAGGGGTGGTTCTTATTAAAGTACTTGGTTTTCCCCAAGTCTTATAATAAACTGTATGCTCCACATAAGAAAAAACAAAAAGCTTGTTTGATGCAATGGTTTTCGATATATTCACAGGTACGTGCGACCATCACCAGAGTCAATTTTAGAACATTTTCATCACCTTGAAAAACTCCTTAGTCTTTAGCTGTCATTTCCATCTGCCACATCACTTTCCCCCAGCCTGACCGAGGCAACCGCTAATCTACTCTTAATCTCTATAGATTTCTCTATTCTGGACTTTCATACAAATGGAATCATATAGTATGTGGTCTCTTGTGACTTGCTTGTTTCCATCAGCATAATGTCTTCAAAGTTCGTCTGTGTTATAGCATATATTATAATGTACTTCATTCCTCATCATGGACGAATAATATACATGTCATTGAATAGATATACCATATTTTGTTTATCCATTTGCGCATTCACAGATAATTGAGTTGTTTCCATCTTTTGGTTATTACAAACAATGCTGCTATAAACAGTCAGTTACAAATTTCTGTGTAGACACACGTTTTTATTTTTGTCAGGTGTTTACCTAGGAGTGAAATTGCTGGATCCTATGATAACTATCAAGAACCACCAGACTGTTTTCCAGAGTGGCTGCGCTACTTTATATTCCCATCAGCAGTGCGTGAGGGTTCCAGCTTTTCCGCATCTTGCTAACGTTTATCTGACTTTCTGACTCCAGCTCTCCTATGAGTATGAAGTGGTATCTCTTGTGATTTGAATCTGCATTTCTCTAACGATGTTGAACATCTCCTTGTGGACTTCTTTACCATCTGCATATGTTCTTTGGAGAAATGTCTATCTGGATCTGTTATAGACTAAATGAGTGTCCCCCACACTTCAGTGTCGGAGCCTTAACCCTTAAATCTGATGTTATTTGGAGGTGAAGACTTTGGGAGATAATTAGGTTTAGATGAGGTCATTAGGGTAGCGTTCCATGATGAGATCAGTGTCCTTATTGGAAGAGAATAGAGACCAGTTCTCTTTTTCTCTCTGTCCACCATATGAGGACAGAATGAGAAGGCAGCTGTCTGCAAGCCAGGAATTGGGTCCTTATTCAGAAAGTGAATCTGCTGGTACCTTGATCTGGGACTTCTCGGCCTCCAGAAATGTGAGAAATAAATGTCTTGTTAAAACTACCCAATCTGTGGCATTTTGTTATGGCAGCCTGAGTTGACCAATGCAAAACACTCTGTCAATTATTGAAAAAATTTTATTATTAATTTCAAGTATACAGTACATTGGTTAGACATTTATATAGTTTCTGAAACAATCCCCCTAGTTAGTCAATTTTTAGTTGAGATATTTATTTTTAATTATTGACTTGTAAGAGTCCTTTATATATTCTAGATACTACTTCCTTTTTAGAAATACATATGAATACAAATATTTTCTTCCATTCTATATATTGTGTTTTCACTTTCTTGATGATAGCCTTTGAAGCACGAAAGTTCTTAATTCCGATAAAGTACAAATCTAGATTTGGTGTCAAATCTAAAAAGCCTTGGTCAAATCCAAAGTCATGAAGATTTAGCCTTATGTTTTCTTTTAACAGTTTAATTTACGTCTTCAATACATTTTGAGTTGATTTTTGTAGATGATGTGAGAAAAATATCCAATTTCATTATTTTACCTGTAGTTATTTAGTTATCCCATTGCCATTTGTTGAAAAAATGATTATTTCCCCCATTAAGATGATCTTGGCACCTTCATCAAAAATTAGTTGGTTGTATATGTGAGGGTTTATTTCTGTATTCTCAATACTGTTCCATTGTATTATGTGTCTGTCATTATGCCAGCAGAACATAGTCTTTTTTTTTTCACTTTGAGAGAAGTTTTTCTTTTTTTAAATTAATTTACTAATTCTAATTAGTTTCAAGTATGCAGTATAGTGGTTAGACATGTATATCATTCGTAAAACAATCTCTCCAACTGCTCCTCCCTCCTCTGGCCCTCCACTTAGCCAACATATTAATACTAACTGCATTCCCTATGCCATGCTCCACATCCCCGTGACCATCCATCAGCTACTAATTTGTACTTCTTTAACCCTTCACCCCATTCTCCTAGATCTCCAATGCCCCTTCCCCTCTGTCTAGCACTAAATTTTCCACTATATTTGTGAGTTTGTTTTTGCTTTGTTTGTTCTTTTTGTTCCTTAGTTTCTGCAGATACATGAAATCATATGGTATTGGTCCTTCTCTGTTTGACTTATTTCACTCAGCATAATAATATCTCTAGGTCCATCCATGTTGTTGTAAATGGTAGGATTTCATTTTTTTTAAATGGCTGAGTAATATTCCATCATTTATATGAACCATAATTTATCCACGACAAGACTCTTAATTTAATTACATCTGCAAAGACCTCTTTTCCTTAGCAGATAACATCTGCAGGGATTAGAATTTGACATTTTTGGGTGGCCATTTTCAGAGTACTACACTTGTTATCCTGTCTACCTGTAGTACCCTTTTCTTTCAGTTTCTTCCTCCTTTTTAATACTTCAGGGTGTTATGAGCCAAAATCACAGATGAAGACCGAATATATATGAGAAATATTTTTTGTCACTGGAATGACCTAACATCCTAAAGTTGTAACACCCGTATGTGAATCTATACTAGCTTAACTTGAAGAACATATAAAAACTCTTCTCCTTCATAGCTCTGACCCTAACACGATATTGATGTCACCAAATTACATCTTTATACATTGTATGTCCAAAAACACAGACTAATAATTTTTTTTCATTAGCCTCTTAAGTCAAATAAAAAACAAACAGTGCAGTTACAAACCAAAGTCACAATAGTGCTACCTATTTTAAAAAAAACTTTATTTATTTTTATTTATTTTCTTAAGCGAGGCAACCCTTGGTTGACCTCACAGATTGCAAGAACCTTGTCAACTTACAGTTGCTTTATTTCTTATCTTTTAGTTTTTACACCTACAATACCTGGTCTTCCTAGGTGGTCTCCCATCCAAGTACTAACCAGGCCCAATCCTGCTTAGCTTCCAAGATCAGATGGGATCAGGCTTGTTCAGGGTAGTGTGCCCAAAGTAGAAGGCAAATTTCAAAAACTGCCTTTTATCTCTTATTTCCTATGCTCATTCATAAATGTTCCATACAAACTGCAAGATAATTTCTTATAATTCCTACTTAAGCTAACTTCTACTCTGAATCGATTCTGGAATTAGTTAAAAGCAAGTTCATGCAGCATGTAGATAACATATTGAGAAACTTGAAGGCAAAGAAATATGGACTATTTGCAGTATGAAACCACACTTTCACATCCTCTCTAATTAAATTTTGAAGCAGATAATATGAGAAGATCAAATGTATATTGATGTTGGTGGAGCCAGTTCTTAGAATAGAGAAGGAATGTGGACTCCCCCTTAGCCTCATCAGGTTTTAAATAGTTTTTGTTGTCTTTTCCTGTGTAGGGCAAATCCAGAGTGAGTTACAGGAGTGATACATGGAAAGGTAATAATTCAATTGTTTTCAGAGACTTTCTCTAACATCTATCTAAGTCTTTTCCAAATTTATCCTTCCCCAACTCACTGTCTATAAAAGGAGATTGCAAGGAATAATTGGTGAGCAACACAAAATTTTGCCAGCATATTTGCAATTTTCCCTAAAGCAATAGAGATGAATGTTGAAATCTCTATTTATTCTTGAATTCTGCATTTCTGCATCCAATACAGAATTTGTTTTTTGAATCTCATAATTCCTTTTCCTTTCTCTTCTCATTGACAAAGAGCTGGCAGTCCTGCTTTGTCTCCTAAGTCTGTCTGCTTTAAATTGGCTCCTGTATCTCTGGCTTCCCATTTGTAAGTCTAATGTTGTGACCCAGTTTCCAGTTCAAGTTAGCTTGTAACTCACCCCAAGCCAAAGGGAAAAGTAGAAGGTGAAAGATACGTTTGTTTACTGTAACATATACTCTAAAGGCTTGTTATTAGTCACGATAATACAATAAAAATAGTACTAAGGATATAAATAATTTGAATACTTGATAACATTTTACTTGATCAAATCTAAGATGTCTTTAGATAAGTCATCATTTTATATACCATTAAAGAAAGAAAAAAATGCTCTTAGCTAAACGCTTGACTTTAAGATATGCCTCTTTTTCAGAGATCTTAAAATGTGAAAAATGTACATCTGAATATTTGAGAAAAGCTGTATTTACATCAGTACTTTTTTTTTCTTAACATACTTAGATGCACTGAACACAATAACAGGTCAGAGGCTCAGTGATTTCTCTCTTTCTAAAGTTGGGAAATCTGTTATTAGCATTAAGGCCCCTTAAGCTTTGGTCAGATATGTTTAGCAGTTTCCACACCAAAGGAAATTTTAGCTTTATAGGACAGTTAGCAATGTCTTTTTGCTGTCTTAATTCGAGAAGATTATTAACTGACTGGCTAGTTATTAATATTTTATTACATTACAGATTAAAAAAACATAAATAATTAAAAAGTAACATACCTATTTACACTTATTGTATCATCAAGTACACAATTCCTGAAGGCAACACAAAGAAAAATGTGTGTGCATGTCTTGTATACACATTAGGGTTCATAATGTACCCTTTGTTTTAACTTATAAAATATTACAGGTTTCTACCAAGTATTTTAATTATTTCTGTGTTTCCTTCATTTGTCCTGTTACTTAAAGGGACTTTTGAAAATGTATCTCGAGATATAATTAATAAATATTTGTAACATTACTTTATAGTGGAAAATTAAATTCTAAGCAACTCACTAATATAAGAAACTTTACAATATAACTTAATTAAAAATTGGAAGCTTCTTGTATTTTTATAAATGTGATTAATCTGTTCAGTGCACATTAAATGTACTTAATATGGTCAACAGGTTTAACTATAATTTCTCAAATATCTTCTGAAATATTATAGTGATAATATAACTAGATTAACTAAAAAATTCCCTTACTGACAAATGAAATTATCTAGCTCTTCAAAATATGTCAATATAGAACAAATTAAGAAACAATTTAATAATATATTTTTCCATAATAATTTCCAAGGGCAATTTTAACCATAATAAACTGTAAACATATTCCAAGTATAATTAGGGATAATAAGTCATTATATGAAGTAAAGATATCTGTACACTAATAAAGTGGGGAAGTATTAAAAGTTCTAAATAATTTCTAAATATTATAATGCATAGATATTTTACTCAGGGCTGGTTTTAGAAATGAGGCTACTGAAATCATGATTTAGAGTGTGGCCTGCATATATTCTTATTTAAAAGTCTCTTCCTTCTTGTCTTCTGTGTGTGTCTCAAATGTTCAAACAGCTGTAAAAATATTAAAATATTTTTATTTTAATATTTGCCATTTGATATCAGAAAATTCAGCTGCCATTTCTGCCTTTGGAAAGCCATGGTTTTCTTTTCCTCAAAGCAGGTGATTAGAATACTTATGTCCAAGGATTACTGAGAGACGCACAGGACAAAACGTTTGCAAGAGCCTGTTTTAAACTGTGAAGTATCATGATTGGCAGCTGGTACTTTGTTAGGGATTAGGGGCAACTGACTGGTAACTAAACTCCTTAAGAATGGTCCAAACAGAGAAAGGAAAATTATTGAACACCAATTATGATCTGACTGCTGCTGACCCTTGTTGTTTTTGAAATGTAGAGACCTGTGGGAGAGGAGTCTCAAAGCCTTTTGTGTCTAAATAAGATTTGCATGATTGAATCCTAACTTTTTTGGTTTTAAGTCTTAGAGTTAAGAATATAATTCTTAAATGCTTTTGAAGATCAGATTTGTTCCATATTTTTATCTTTAGAATGGTGACTGAAATTAATAGTAATTTAAAATTAGCAAATAGTAAGTTGAAATTAAATTTTATGAACCTTTTAATAGAATATAAATATCTAGATCAAATATATGCAATTTATGCTGCTCCTCAGTTATACACACTAATCGCAATTTGATATTTTTTTCATTGTAACTTTCCTATAAAGCATCTTATCTCTTATAATATTTCAACAGATTTATCAGAATGGATGTTTAAAGGACAAAATTGGTAGGCTGCTTAGATTAGATATCTTTGTATATCTATGAAATTACAGTCTGTGAAGCTATTATTGACACTGGTATAAATGATGCCTGTTGCACAGAGTCATGACAATTTGTTAGCAATGCTTTCTGGCATGAGTGACATTTTTCACATTACCTACGTTCTTTGTCCTGGAGTCTTTTCAAAGCTCTTGCTGTTGATTAAATTCTAGGCCAGGCAATTGCTAACATCTCCAAAATGTAATATTTTTGAAATAGCTTTGAAAATGCTCTTTCATTCACACATTTTGGAAGAGTTTCTTTTCCTATATAATACCATATGTTCAGCTTCTATCATATATTCCCATTTCAAAAAACCTTCTGTCTTACAATGCATCACATCAATCAACATGGTGTTTATTTGGAAGACATTTGGTCATGAGCTATAACATTCCTTCCAGATACAAATTAAATGAAACCCCAGCATATAGTTCTCCATCATTCATCATTCCAGGTAGTTGGATAAGACAGTCTTTAATGACTTAAAAAGCTCTTCCAAAGGCAAGAAACTTCCAGATATTTTGGTGTGAAAAATATATGATTACACTGAATTCGTGCCTAGTTTCTCTCCAGTAAAATATATTTCTGAGACTTTTTGGGAAAACCAGTAATATCCCTAAGCAACTCTCAATTTCTTTAAAATTTCAAAAAGTCTCTCTCTACCTCTCTCTCTCTATCCCTCTTTCTCTTTCCATTTGTCCCAATTCCACCTCCCTCATTTCCTCTACTCTTCATTTAAAACTTTTTTCAAATGACTGTTAGTGTTTCTATACAAGAAGCAGAGTTTGGCTAAAGACAACCTAAACATGTACATAAAACAGAAATGAACAAACATCTGATAGATACCAGTGACCTAATCTATATCTCTTAGGAGATTTTCTAAATACAAAATCATTTTACTTTCATTTTCCGTGCAAAGTACAAGCTTTAGCCTGTACTTCCATTAACCTCAGCGGTATTTTTGTTTTGCTTTTATTTAACCATTTGTATTATTTCTATATATTATTAAACATTAATATCTTTGAAAAAAAATGCTCTTAAGGTAGTTGCTCAAATAAAGAGAATTATTTTGTGTTGCCCAATGTATTTTACCTACTTTGGGAACCCAAACATTTTTTTCATTATTGTTATTTAAAAACAAAAATATGTGTTTAATTAGCATATGAAATAGAAGATACAATGAAACTACATAATGAATAAATATGCAAATGTAATCACTTAGCATCATAAAGCTAATTAACAGCAGAGAATGAGTATTTTCACCTTTGGTAGTTCTGATTCCATTTTAATTTTCTGTATCATAATTGCAAGTAAAGAATACTCTCAAAAGTTAATTCTTTTTGGTTTAAGGGCATCTATTGTATTTGCATTTTTATGTTTGTTACTCTAGAAGTAAATGCAAAGATGTCACTGTGTCAACATCCTTAGCAGATGAGAATCAAGGTAGGGACTTGGTTGTTTTCTTGTAATTATTATTGGGTTTACTATTCATTCAAAGGATATACCTAAAAAAGTCAAGTTGATTAAATCTTAATGCATAGGCATCTTTTTTGTAAAAAAGGATAATTTAATAGAAAAGTACAATTCTATTTTATGTTTACTTATAAATTTGAATAATATTTACTTGTCTATCACAAGACTTATTGAAAGTCGATGTTGAACATTTTTTAAATAATAAATGTATGATTTGTTGATAGAAAATGCACATATATTCAATTAATTTTTCCTTATTTCCTTCCACCATTTCTCAATCTCTCTCTCTCTTTCTACCTTCCTTTCTTTCAAACATTAGGCATCCACAGTGAGCAAAGCAAAGGAATGGAAAGTGCATTTTTCATTGGGGTCTCAAACCGGAATTCTTTTTTGCCAGAAAAATGCCTTTGCTATCACAGATTTACTCTCATTAGATTTTTTAAGTTTGCCAATTTGATTAGGAAAGTGAGAAAAGCTTAAGATTCATCATTTGAATTTTGGAGCTTTTAAGTCTATAAAGATCCAGCCAAAATCTGCTGCTGACGTTTTGAATAATGCAGATGGAGATGACAACTCAGACTGTACCAGCAGGAAAAGGTTCCTTAAAAACACTCTTATGCCGATACAGTAATTTTATATGAAATGTTTCTTATTATTGTGTTTTAACTGAAATAGCAGTGTTGTTGAGCATCAAGGGTGTTTTATTAATCAGTTGTGGTGTGTGAACCTTGGACAGGACATAGCTCCTTAATCAGAGTGAGCATTTTTCTAGTCTATGGCATAGAGATATTGCCATAAGCTAGAACTGTTGGGTAGCTAGTCAGACATAAGCAATAAGGGTAACAAGGGAATAGATGCCCAGCCCAGAGACCACCCATAGAACACCTTATTGGTAGTTAGAGACTCCCTCCTGCATCCTCACAGACAAAGGACAGGAGGGTCATAGTGTTAGCGGCTACAGACAACTGCACAGAAAGTACTACCCTAATTTGCCCACAATTTAAACTTCATTATAATACTATGTTTATGCCTGGAATGTACATGAATGTAATTATAACAGACTGAACTCTAGGTAAGTACATGTGCACTAGGCAAAGAGTTATATAGCAGTCAGGTGTCAATCAAACTGACCTCAGTTGCCAATCAGCTAGGAATGCCTTTGAAACCTCCCATCACAGTCCACATATAAGGCAGACATTCTCATTTCTGAGCTCTCTTTTCTGCCCTTCTGGGCCTCTCTTGTGTGGCTTTTTGCAGTCTTTTTGTCATCTTTTTTCTGGCCTTTTTGTGTTGGTTACAGGGCTGGGACCATGTGCATCCTTGGGGCATCCTTTGTCTTTCTAAAACATGCTTTTAATAAACCTTTTCTAAATCTCAATGGCCTGTGATTCTTCATCATGTCCCTTGAGGAAGAACTGAGGGGAAATGCTAAGTACACTTCTGAGCCGCTGTTATCCATCTCCCTGCCCTCTGCCATTGGGGCAACACCAAACTCCAATCGGACCCAACGGTGACAGAGTTCTTTCACAGCACCATTGCTAGGATCTACTGATATAATGAATATGAAAAAAAGATTGAACAGTAGAGAGTAATGCAGAAAGACAAAAACATGTGTCAACACAGAATGTACATTAGGTTTTCCCAAACTTTTAAGATGATTTGATTTACAACCCTAGAATAAAACGATATTGTACTGAGAGCATTTCTAGATTCCAAAAATATAGACTTAAATGTACTGTGTCAGTCACTTCAAACCCAAATAGAAACAGTTAAGGTACTAAGAAATAAGAAAATTCAGAATATGCTACAGCCTTATCAATGAATTAATTAATTGGTTTTGTAAATCTAATGACCATCATTCATTTTCTCAGCCATTCATGCACATATTGAGAATTTAATGTTTAGTTTATTATTTTGAAACCTGGGGAAGTTTCCCAGGATTACAAACTTTGATTGTGAGCAACTTCATAAATCATCTATGTTAAACTGTGTACCTTAGTTTTTAAAGCGATAATCCTAAGGTTTGTAAAGAATTAAGTACTCTTCTGACTCAGGACAAGTAGAGCTGGAATGCCTGCCTTTTTTTTTAACTTTATGAAATTTTTCACATTTTATTATCTATCTACTCATAAAATTAGGTGGGACTTGTTTTTAATGCTTCAATAAACAAAAAAAAATATGCCTGCAGCATGAAAAATCCTGTGACTGCCTTGTGTTATTTGTAACAGATGAATCTAATTTGTATTCGGACAACTATAACTAACTAGAGAAATAAAATGGATGTCTACGACCGCTCTTCAATTATTTAGTAAGGATGAAGTGTCAATTAGCTAAAAGTAATGATGCTGTGCCTATATTTAGTGTTAAACTTAAGATAGAATTCAAAATGGAATATGCACATATACACACATACATACAATAGATTAGTAGCATTGAAGGTTAAGCAAGCCATAATCACCATATTACTTTTAGGATACCAATGTATTTAAACTCAACTAGTTGGTGTTGACAAGAGGCTTAAAATTCTTCTCTCATATTGATGTTTTTTCTTTAAACATTTCTATATTAGAAAATAAATTATTTGAAGGTTAAGAATCTACTGAGCAGTAGTAGTAGAATTCATTCATTCATGACACATCCTTCTAGACCAAGGATACAATGAGAGTTGAGAAAACCTTAAATATATTATAAAGCATACAATAATAAAACCTTAAATGTATTATAAAGCATACTAAAAAAATTAGATGTAAAGTACCATTCTGGGTTTAACCCTAAAGGCAGTAGACTTTGCTTATGTATTCCATATACATTTCCAGATTTCTCTTATGCACAGACTCCAAAGTAATTTTCCTATTTTTTGAAACTTGCATGTACCTTTGGATATGGTTACTACTCATCATGATACTGTAACTTTTTAAAAGCAATAAAAAATAAAATTCACGATCACTACATTTTATTCTATCACTAACTAAAGGCAAAGTATTATAATTTGAATGGCAAATAATTATTCAAAGTGTACCTTATTGTTCCAGATTTCAGTAATTACTGAAATAACAGAAAATATGTGGGCTATAATTTTAACACAGAGAAAATTTCTTCATTAGGCACCAATGGCTAGACATGAGTTAGCTACTATTTTGGTGAAGAAAAGGGTCATAATAAAACCCCAAATTGAAGGCACTGAATTCATGACTGTGAAATAAAAGCAGCTAGCCTTAGTTAAAGACAGAAATATTCAAACGTTGACTTAAAGTGTGAATATTCCCACTCTTTTCCCCATTTCTTTCAATGTTATGGTTATATGATTGGTGGGAATAGGTGAGAAGTGACTGCACCAGCAGGGGTACCTCCTGACTCAAAGATTAAAAGTGTCAAAAGACCATGTCATTTTTCACTAGCATAGGGACCACGTGGAAACTGAGTGAACAACTACCACTCGTGTTTTTTTTTCTGATAGAGACAACTAACTCATTTACAGCCTGGTTTACAAGAACTCCCTTTCTGAGCAATTTTTGTGAATAAACCTCATTCAACAACTCAGGAAACTAGAGGACCTGCCTACCAATCATATCAGAAATGTAGGTGAAAAGCCTGGACACCTATAGGAGTAGTATGAAGGAGATGCCCATTCAGCTAACCAAGGAGAAGAAATTTATAACTGAGAACTCCCAATAATCTTAGACAATGCCAAAAGATCTCCTTTTGGTACAAGTAAGAGTCAGAAAGAATTTAAACACAGAATATTTTTTTTTTAGAACTAAGAAAAGGGAATGAAAACAATTTGGAATAGGCACAAAAGTAGCACACTAATTTGATCAAATTCTTTCCACTATAGGAATTAATGATAGATGGTCTTGGTTCATTATTGACACAGACTACTTCTTACACATATAGCTTACAATATTATAAATCAATTAATTGGGGATACATCCAACATAGTTTTTAAATTGTAAAAGAAAAAAAATCCGTAAGTTATATTCATGTCTAAGATAAAGATAAAAAAAAATTAAAGAAAGGATATCATCCTATCACTAACTTTGTCATAAACAAAGAGCATGATGACGCTTTTATTATTATTAATATTAGATCATGTGTTTTGGAAATAATTCTTCTATATACAATTCATCTAAAAAATATTTACACAGCCACTATGGAAAACAGTATGGAAGTTCCTCAAAAAACTAAGAATTTATCTACCATATGATCCAGCAATCCCTCTACTGGGTATTTACTCCAAAGACTTGAAAACATATCTGAAAAGATATTTGCATGCCAATGTTCACAGCAGCATTATTCATGATGGCCAGGACATGGAAGCAACCGAAGTGTCCTACATACCACAGATGACTGGTTAAAGCAGCTATGGTACATATATACAATGGAATATTACTCAGCCATAAGAAGAGATGAAATACTGCCATTTGCAACAACACCTCGAGATAATCATGCTAAGCAAAATAAGCCAAACAGAAAAAGCTGAAAACCACATGATATCACTTATATGTGGGATATAAACCTAAAAGCAAGAAACAAACAGGACAAAGAGATTCACAGACATGGACAATAGACTAGTAGTTACTAGATTGTGGGGGAGGGAGATAGATGGAGTATAAAAGGGGTCAAGTATGTGGTGACAGAAAGAAATCTAATTATTAGCAATGAACACATAATGCAATATATATATATATATATATATATATATATATATATATATATATATATATATGCCTTACTGTTGAATTGTACAACTGAAACTTACTGGATTTTGTTAACCAATGTCATCATAATAAAAAATAAGAATAAATTTAAAAAATAAATAATAAAAAAGTTTTAAAAATTGGTGTACACCATTGTCAAATACCTTATTGTTTCTTCTAAAAAATCAAAGCTCTAACTTAAATTTCCTTTTCCAGCTTGTATATTGTGAGGAATCCAGTAAAGATATAAAAGAGTCTGTAAAGTCCAGAATAATTTGCTTAGGAATATAAATATACCTGAATCTATCTACTCTTTTCTAACCTCATCACCACTACAGCAAGCCAAGCTACTATCACCTTTCACTTGGACTAAAATAATAGATGCATAAATGGTCCCTAATTCTTAACTTGCTTCTAATTAATTTTCTATGCTGTAATTAGGTGATATCTTAAAAATCAAAATGTGTTCATATGTTCTATTGCTTAAAAGTTCAAAGATTTCTTATTGCATAAGATTAAAGAAATATTCAGCATGAGTTAAAGTTGCTGACTAATCTAACCCTGCCTACCTCTCCTGGGTCATTTCTCACCACTTTCCTCCAGGCTTATAATACTCCAGTAACTATAGATTTCTTTTAATAGGCCAACCCTTTTGTCCACCTGGGGGATTCTGCAAATGCTTTTCCTGTAGCTGGAATGGTGTTCCCCTTACTGTAACTGTCTAATTTTTCACATCCTGTTTAATTTTAAGAAGCAGATCTCTTCTTAATGTTCTTTCCTCAGAAGAAAAAAGGCTTCTTTGAACCTCCAATTTAAAATACTCATTCATCTTATATTGTCTTGTAATATCTATTTTACTTACATAGCAAATGGATTATAATTTGTAGTTATCAATTTATTTCTGTGATTATTTGTGTTATTTCTCTATCACCTCACTCTATTTCATGACTTTTGTAGTTACTATACATTGAATACCCTGTGCCTAGCAAAGGCATGGCTGGTAGCAAACTAGTAGCAAACCATCACTCTCTCACAAATAATAAATATTTGTGAGAGAGTGACTAAACGATAGAAGAGATAGATAGGTGGATGAATAGATCGAGCCCAAAGCTAATATCCAGGAAAGAAAAAGTGTTTGATAGTCAAGTATACAGGGTCCATTGTTGGCTACGTTTAAATCTCAGCTTTGCTATTTATTTTCTCTGTGATATTGGATAATTAAATAAACTTCTAAGCCTTTTTAAATCTTTCTTTAAAAGTTTTACTGTAATAGTAAAACAAATTATCTGTAGAACAAAAAAGCTAGTAAATAGGTAAAAAGGAATAGGTTTTAGGGAAAAATAATACGTTAATAAGTTATTGAAAGTCAGTGAAAGACCAAGAAAACAGGTGTTTGGATAGCCTTAGATAAGAAAGAAGCACAGATACCGCCTGAAAAGAGGAGAGAGACTATCACATGGATACTGAAGGAAGGAAGGAAGAATAGATGATAAAGAAACACAGAGAATAAAATAACAAGTTCATGACTACTGCTTCTAGTTTTGCTATTTCTTCCACATTGGAATGAATATTTATTTTAAAATGAAAATATCCAAGTATTGTTAGCACGTTAATTTATTAAAAAATATTTTCAATAAAGTATTTTTCGTTATCTTTATATAATAATATATGCCCTCAACTATTACTAGGGCAAGGAAACAAAAATTTTAAAAATTGCATTATTAAAAACAAAAGGTATTTTCAAAAAACTTTCAAAGGGATTTTATAATGTCATTTTCAGTTCAAATGATTAGGAGACCTAAGCAAAAAACTGGGATTTACACTGCAAAATATATTAAAATTGCATGTTTTAAAAATATGTTTTGCCTTTGTCAAGCTAGTAGCAAGGGATTTATTTTACATCATTAAACATAATGACTTTTAGCACTGTAAAAATAGATAATATAAATACAATTTTGTTTGGTTGTTTGCAATATCTCGGTTCATATATTCTAAGATTTAACTGTAACACATAATCTAGTATGTTTTAAGTAACAGCAAGTTTCTGTTAATTATATAACAAATAATAGTTAAAGCTACTTTTAGTTCATAGCACAGGTGCTTTAGCAAACTAAAACAAACCAAAACAAATAAACAAAATAAAAGAAGGGGGAACAATCTGAAGCTTAAAGTCCTCTGCAACAAGAAGATGCTAATAGATAATAAATAATACAATTTGATTCTAACTAGCTTATGCTAAGCTGGCTTTTGCTTAGGTGTCCTTGGCAGCAAGAAGAGACAAAACAAGCATGGGTGCCCACTGAGACAGAGGGAGACGTCACCTTCTCGTCCAAAGTGGCATGTGTGATGGTACTTGGGGATACTGGGCATGACAGGTGCTTCTGCTTCAGCTTCATTCCATAGTGAATGTCAGCAGCCCAATTGAGCTCTTTAAACTTAAAGGTTTGAACCGAAGAGAAATAAATTCTCATCCTGCCTCTCTGGTGGAGGAGAAAAAGAGCTCTCTAATTCTGTCTAAGTGCCCATTTTTCATTCCATCATCACACAGAATATGATCTTTATAAAATAAAATGGAGACATGTAGCCCAAACAGACCCCTGTGACTACTGGGGGTCATCTTTATCATATGTGTTTATTATGTCCTGGAATTAAATTTGAGAGTTGAATTTTTATCATAATAAATCTAAATTTGTACCCTTTTAGTAGCCCTCAAAACAACTAAAGTTCCAAAATCTTGGGGGCATTTGAGCTCTGCTAGTACTAATTAAAAGAAATAGTGGTTTCCTTATTTTTAAGGCAAACCAAACTCTGACAAGCTCTAACTGGAACTGACCAGTCTCAGTTTTAACATTCTTTTCCAAATTACTCTCCTGAATGTTATTTAAATACTTTGAAAATAGATAGTTTTTCATGGTTACTAGATTATAAGCTCTCTTCAGGGCAGACTCCATGTCTTCAAATTTACCTCCTTTCCTATAATGGTGCTTCACATGTGAAAATATTCTGTAAATATCATCTGAATAGATTTGTAACACAAAATAATTCAGCTTTTTAAAATTTTATCATTATATTTAAAATAAAGCAGCAAAATAGATATAGAGAATAAATAAGATCCAGGAGATTAATTTTGCTTCACAAAGAGCAATGTTACTCTCTGATTTTATAAGTAACCTTATTAAAATAAATATTTATTGGGACCTTTTTGACAGCATGATCCTGACCTTGGTACTATGGATTAAACACTTGTTATTTTCATGCACTCTATTGAGACAGGACTGACTACATCTTCCCAAATAAGCACCACACTTGCATCTTCCTGAGAAGGGTAAGAATCATTTACAACAGTAAGCACTGAAAAGCACAGTGGATGTGGTAGCATTTATTATAAAACATACTCATTTGAGGCAGTAATTGTTCTGCTACTTAGGGCATAACCTTTCATAACATCCTTTAAACAGTTTTTTTATGAATATGGAACTTTAATTTTTTTTTTAGAAGCTACCAAGTGCAATGTGTGAGTACCTTTCCTCATTTGTTTTTCATCATGTATCACTACCCAGAGGCGATCATTAGCTAATTTGCTGATTTATGTTTGCAGTTTATGAGCATTAAACAATGCTAGACCATTTTTATTCCTTCCTCATTGCACTGGCAGATGAAGAATGTCTGTCCTTTATATTTTTAGCTATGTAAAGAAAATGCACCTCGCCCTATGTGTTCTTGGATTCTATGGCATCTGAAATTGCTGCCTTATTATTTTCCTGCTGGATCTTAACTGAAAGCAATGTTTACCTAGCTACCCAATCTGAAAGCTGCTAAAGTTCTTTGTGCTGCCATCTACAACAAAACAAGGTCAGAACACCAGTATAGCATGAGAATCTAATAGCTATTACTTATGCAGTATTCTAGTGACAGACATATTGAAGAGCAAAATTGGTTATTACTGTGTAGGCTGACAAGGCCTGGCATCCTAGCTGTGTGAGACATGTTTTCATTATTCAATGAGACACAAACATTCACATCCAAAATTTGTTTTGAATAAAGACAATCTATATTATCTTTGCACAGGTGACCTAAATTTCACAGGAAAGAGGGGAAGGATTTCGAATGCATCCTGGGACTGACCTGATAGCTGATTTTCACATTTCTAAAGAGCTGAAAAGGCCTAAGTGTGAAATAGCATTAAGTATGCATCTAAATTTGCAGACAAAATACACATATCAGATGGACAATAACAAGTGTTGGCGAGGATATGGAGTAATTGGTACTCTCATACACTGTCGATGGGAATATAAAATGGTACAGCTGCTTTAGAAAATAGTCTGGCAGCCTCTCAAAGAGTTAAAGATAGTTATACTATGACCTAGTAATTCCACTCCTAGGTATATACGCATAGAACTAAAAACAAATCAACACAAAAACTTGTACACAAATGTTCATAGCAGCATTATTCATAACAACCAGAAAGTGGAAACAATCCAAATACCATCAACAGATGAATGGATAAACACAATGCAGTATATCCTTAGAATGGAATATTTTTCAGCCATAAAAAGGAATAGAATACTGGTAAGTGCTACAACATGGATGAACCTTGAAAACATTATGCTAAGTGAAAGAAGCCAGACACAAAAAGCCACAGATTCCATTATATGATTCAATTTTTATGAGATGTCCAGAATAAGCAAATCCAAAAAGATAGAAAGTAGATTGGTGTTGACCAGGGGCTGAAGGGAATGCGGAATGGAGAGTGAAAGACTGATAATAGTCATAGAGTTTACTTTTGGAGTGAAAAAAATTCTAGAATTAGACTTTGGTGTTGGTTGAACAACTGAGTGTACTAACAACCACTAAATTTTCACTTTAAAAGGATGAATGATATAGTGTGTCAATTATATCTTAAAAATACATGTTATTTATTGATATCTTTTTGTAATATGCAACTTCATAGTAGACAATGTTAGGCATAATTTTTCTATCTGTTCATAGAAAGCTCATTTGGATTAATTTCTTTTAACAAGCTGAGAATTTAGTTTTTAAATATAGTTGTTAATATATCATTTGACTTATCACGTTTGATATATTTTACCTCTTTGAATGAATCCCTAATTTTCTTTGTTTGAATGTTTTTAGCGTGCTTAATGTGACAATTTTTCTGTTTCTGATAATGAGAATTAAGTCATCTTTAATATTTACAGTGGTTTAAAATCTGAGCTGTTGGAGAGGGAGATAAGGAAGATGATCATGTTGTTTCTACTTTGTGATTCTACTTCTAGAAGTTTAATGAAAATAGAATTCTATCTCTCATCAAAAATAAATACATTAAAGATCTCAAATTATTACATTTCTCAAAATTTTACTCCATGATTTCAGATATTTTATTACCTTTCACTGGGACTATAAAAATCTTCTCTTAACTGATATCACCCGATCTCTGGCCCTACCTCTAATTTATCCTACACATTTAATCTTCACCAAAGTACATTCTGTTATAGTGTTCCTTTCCTCAGAAACTTTCGATAAATACCACTTTCCTCTTGATTTTAATATAAATTTTGGTATGATATTTTCACTTTTCTCCCCATTTCCTATCTCAATAATTCCTATTGGTACCTTATACTCCCTCCTATTTCCTATTTTCTCACACATTCTTGCCATGATCCTGGTGATACCTCATTGCCTGAAATAACTGCATTTCACTTACCCCTGTCAATAGTCCATCCAATTCTTAAAGCTTCCATCAGTGGCAAGTACCATGAAAATCTCATTAAATCAGGAATTTTTTCTTGTTCTCTAGTTTAACCATAGTGACCAGAACAGTGCCTGGCACTAAGTAGACATTCAAGCAACAAATACCTTATTTGCAACATTCAAGCAAATAAGCAAAAAATAGTTTGTAGTTAAATGAAGACATTAATAGCTTCTATATATCCTTTTTGATACCCCAATTCTCTCTCCTCTTCTAAAATCTTATTAAACTACTTTTTCATTGTACTTAATATTCCACTATGCATTTGAGTTATTTGAATATTTATCTTTATCTTCCTGTCTCTTATTCATTTCTTACTTCCTGCATTTTTTTATACCTCACCTTGAACTTAGTCTCTGTAGAGTCAATATTGGCTGAATTAAATTAATCAACATAGCTCGATATCTCCACTTTGGAAACTGTATTTGCTTTGCATTTTTCCACTGCAACCTGGCATACATAAATAATACATGCTCAGAAAAAGAAAATCTTTACTTAACAATGAACAAAGTAAACTCTAGAAATTTTAATAATTTAGTTTTTATTTAAAATGGTATATACATTGTGATATAATTTCTTTGGGAATTTTGGATTTTTATAGAATGTGTCTTTTACATATAAGTGTGATTGACATATGAGAACACACAAATAAAAAACATCCAAACGCTTGGGGCTTTTGAAAGTAAATGTATTTAAACATATAAACGTATCAGCATTTTCCTATTTTGCCAATAGTCTGATGGCAGAGGCTATCACCTCCCAATTCTGATTCACCTTTGAGATCAGAGTTGATGTCAATGGAATTTTAGAACATTTCTCACTAACTGCTATTGGCAGGGGATGTGAAAGTGGTGGATGTGGAGAGACTAAATCTGAGAGAGCCTCATTATCCATCATTCTTTCAAAGGAACATCAGTGTTTCTTAGAAGCTGTGCACCTCTCATTTCCTTACTATTATTGTAACTATCATTTCTGGGCAAGGGAAAAATAGACCAAATCAAAGAATACAGGAAAAATTATATACTGCATGGAAAATATTTTCATGTCAATTTATTAGTGGGTTTCTCACATAACATGATAAAAAAAATCTAAACCATAGTTGCTACCTTTATTTACCCAGAAGTGACTACAATTTCCATCAAATGAGTCAGATATGCATGTGTTACTGCCTTCTTGATTGGTTGCTATCTACCTGTTAGTTAATAAGTTCAGAAAAGTCTAACCTGAGCTGGGTTTTGCTCTATTTAAAATATTTCTCTATAAATATATTTCCATCTGAGAAATTAAAGTTAAAACTTAAGAACAGTAATTTGATAATATTTTAAAGTAGTTTAATAGTAAATCATTAGCAAATACAAATTTCTCTATCCATTAAGATGTCCTATAATAATTATAGAGATTTATAATTCAATTCTTAAAAGAAGAAGACATTCCTTATAGGCTTTAAATAGTTGCATAAGGTAAGGACCCCCAAAATAAACACCATGGAATCTGGCGGTTCTAAAAATGTAAGATAAGACAGAGTTCTAGCAAAAAAAAAAATCTTTTTACACACACATACTGATAAGTATAGGCAATCACTGATTGAGTAATTTGTTGAACAAAAACAGTAAAACATTTTAAAAGTTAAATTTACAATTATTTTTCTTCAATGCCTTTTAAAAATAGAAAAAAATATATATTATTTTGTTCTAGTAAAAGGGTAGTTATTGCAATGCATGTATGATGGTTTTCAATGTTGTAAAGACAGAGAGTAAATTGTAACTATCAGACTATCATAGTTTTTCCTGAGAAATATACTTTACTTTCAAACATTTACTGAGTAAAGATTTCATTTTATATAAAGTGTATTATGGTCATTTAATACAAACCACAAAATTTAATCTAAATGAAGAAATTGGGTCTAATTTTATATTCAATTATATAAGGTTACAAAATATTTCTCCCCACGTTTAACTTCTATAAGGCAAGGACAATTAAAAATTAAAAATAAGACACTAAATTCTCCCTGTTGAAAATAAGAGAGGTGTGTGTGTGTGTGTGTGTGTGTGTGTGTGTGTGTGTGTGTGTGTATCCTTTTGAATACCTAGGAATACATTTCTCAAGGACCTGAGAGCTAGTCCATTAAAATGTAAACATCATGGGAGATGGCACTCTTTTCTCCCAGTTTCTGTGGAAGGGTAGGAGCCAAATTTGGTGGGCACCTTGCTCCAAATTGCAAAACTATCTCTAATCATAAAGATATGAGAAGTTTTTATTTACCCTCTTTGGATAAAGCCAATTGGCTAACACAGATGGTCACCTTAATAACCAAATAAAGTCAGGATGAACTCTGTGACAAATGGTGCTGTCAAATCCTCTTACTTGAAGATTAGTTACTGTTTATCTTGAAAATATGTATGAAAAGGGTTGTAGCCACTTGGCTATATAAAAGGGTGAGATTTCTTTCTGTCTTTGCAGTCTCTTAGTGGATTGCCTGTGATGTCAATCACATCTAGTTTAATGCTTATTCAATAACAAAACTGTTTTTATTATTGAATAAAATGTCAATCACATTCTAGTTTAATGCTTATTCAGTAATAAAACTTTTTTCTCTACCACTTTGGTGGAAAGGATTTCTGGATTTGGAGATTTTGCTTTTAAATATTCCCCCAATAATGCATTCAGTTATTAACATACTTAGGTATGTGCTTTTAGAGCAACAAATGTTATCAATTAATTGTATTTTACAAGTCAGAATATATTTGATACAGTTGCTAAAAATAGTTGCTTCTGCTTAATGTTATAGACTGTTTCAACTGTTATTAAGAAATCACTACTACCCTTTCATAATTGGTATTTGTTAGATACTTTTGCATCCCTCTTCTCCTTGGTTTACTGACTGGCACACTTTTGATAATCTCTAACCCCCTAGCCAGCCATCTGTTACCATACTAGCTCCTAAAGTTCAGTTTAGAAAGCAATTGCTTGAGTACCATTATGTGCCAGGCTATACACGGGCTGTGAGTACAAAACAACGCAAGATTGTCACAAGGGAAGTGAACTCAGAAACCTGTCTTTTAAACAAATCTAATACCGATGCCCACATTTTATAAAACACCATTTATAAAATTGACTAGCTTGCCTCTATTTCCTTACACATCTAAACTCCTAAGACCTAACATATTTATAGAAAATTGCTTAACGTATATGCCAGTAAACAAGTAGTAAGTTGCAATGTTATATGTACAATATTAACACGTATAAAGCTCCCCATCTAGACATGAAGATAGAAGGAAATGCACCAAAAAATTATATGTTGAAAGAGATAGAGGTATATTTTCTATTTGCTGGATTGCAAAAGTTCCATATAGTCCATCTGCTCTTCAAAGTATTATATATACTTCACATCATCTCCTTAAGGAATTTTTCTAATCGCCTAATCCTAAAATCCATGGTTCACCTCAGAATGCTACCATTACTTATTCATATCTCTTTTATTGTGTTTATCATAATACATCATATATCTGTTTATTTCCCTTTTATACTGTAAAGTACTTGAAGACAGGGTAAATTTGTTATTTATATTTTCTACCTATGTTGAGTTGAAAAGCAGACACATAGTGTATAAATTTTGAATAGTTAAGTAAATGTATTTCTGCACAAATTTGAATTTAAGCATTTTGTGGCCAGAAAAATTATTCAAATTTTGAAAGAAAGCAAAAAAATGGCCAGCACAATCTTTAATTATCACACAGATGCAACAGTTACCAAGGATTGTCTAGGAGTAAATTTGGTTCATCTTATTGTTCATTTTTTTATACAGACTTTGTTTGCTAGAGTCTAGATTTTCATTAGTAGAAATGCATGTTTCTGTCTAGTGGAACAGATAATCATAAAGACTGATGGCCTGTTAGATAGTAACCACTTTGTATCTTATTAATCAGTTTGTATGCTATTTTAACATTTCTTTGTTAAATTGCCTATAAATACCCTAACTTTTTAAAGGCTCCTTGACCTAATCACAATATTACCTCTTCTCTCATTAATTGAGTTAAATAGAATCTTTGACACAGTTTTCTGTAACATTTGCCTGACAGTAATGGTTTTCCTCTTTGGAAATTAAATTTGTACAGAAATAGTTTTCTTTATTAAAAGAACTATTTCTGTTTCAAGCATCACTTAGAGGTTACTTACATGTTAATAAACGTCATGCTGTTTTAAACATTTCCCTTATAAAAAGTAATCTATGAAGTACATAAACTTAAATTTTATTCAAATGATCTAAAAATCTTTTTAATGTGCTCTAAATAGACAAGTTAGCATTTTTTTGGATTATCAATAACGGGCTTATTTTAATTATTAACTTGCTAAGTCTAAGAAAATGGATCTGCCCTTAGCATTGCCTTTGAAGTTCAATGGCCTGACAAGTAATGTCTCTTCTTAGAGAAATGAAGCATTTATTTTGAAAATAAAAACTTTTTCAAAGACACAGAGGAAATTTCAATGAGATTTATAAAATGCTAGTAATATGAATCACAAACCATGATTAATCCTCTTTAGAATATTACTGTGGATAAAGATCTCTTAAGATCTCCCTTTTGCTTAAAGGTTAACTAGAACTAATTTTAACCTTATAGTGGAAACAGGAAATAGCTACATTGCTGTTGTGGGAAGATCCATGGCTCATTGACCCGGAAGGAAGTACAAATATCCATGGACCATCCTAATGTAAATGAATTTACTAGCATCTCAGTTAACTTAGTCTAAACTCTGAAAAAAAGAGTTTTCAGATATGAATAGTTTCTAAAATCAAAGCTCCTCATCATAATAGATTAGGCTTTGCTACCCGGAGACCTGGGTGAAATCCAGGCCTTGACACTTACTAACTCTCCATCCCTGAGTAATCTTTCAGAGCCTCAATCTCTTACCAAGTAGAATGAAGATACAAATTTATGTTTTAATGGATCCCCTGGGTGGATAAAATAAGAACACTAATATATATATACCAACTCCAAAATCCAGTACCCACTGGTCAGACTTCTAGTACAACTCAGTTATTATGTTAACACTTGCTTTTTGACCAGCCCTAAGTCACTACTATTATATCTTAACTAAGTGTGAACATCTAGTATTTAGGGAAAAATAGTAATTTTTATTGTACCATTGGTAAATACATTTGTATATCTTATGAGAGATTAGCAAGAATAAAATTACTTTAAAAAAATTAGTCTATCCCGGCATGAAGATTTCTGTTAACATTTCCAGCTTTACCTAGTCATGTGATGTTGACACAGTATCCAAAGAAGCTATTTAAAATAATTTGCCTATAATTGCCAATCATGCTTCCAAAGAGGACTTTGAATGTCTGCTCTCTTAAAAGTTCAGAGTCAATCATCAGAGTCATTTGACACAAAATTTATTTAAAACGCTCAGAGGTCTTTTCTATTAAAATGGATTTACTTTAATTTCAGACACTCATCTGATTTCATATTGTCAGCTACCTATCACAGAGCTCCTGTCAGTCTCGTTCAGATGACTGCTGAGGGGAGGCCAAAGCAGTGTTTCTGAAGGGAGTGGTAATGGGCTTCATGGGGGTGGGCCTAAGAGGACCAAAGACAACAGGGTGCTTTAGAATATGGATGTCCCCTCACATTATTGTCACAAGCTACCATAACCACAGGAATTTTGTTATATCCTATACTCTTATTTTTGATGAAGACTGTAAAAAACCTGTCTAAGAAACAGAAAATACCTTCTGAATGCTTCACTTATCCAGAACCCCAGCCACATGATTAAAGACTTATTCTAGCTGGTTATAGATTTCCATTTTTTCTCTAATCCAGTCGACCCTCTACAATGCTGTTCAGTCCTAACATGGCCCAATATTTCAGAATATGACTGTATTTGGAGATAGGACCTCTAAAGAGGTAATTAAGGTGAAATGATGTCATATGTGTGGCCCTCATCTGATATGACTGGTGTTCTTGTAAGAAAAGGAGATTGGGACACAGACAATACCCAAACTGAGGGGTGACCAAGTGAGGACACATCAAAAAGGCAGCCTGTGGCAAATCAAGGGGCGAGGCCTCAGAAGAAACCAAACCTGCTAATGCCTCAATCTTGGATTTATAATCTCTGTAACTGTGAGAAAGTATACATTTCTGTTGTTTAAGCTGCCCAGACTGTGTTATTTTGTTAGGGCAACCTTAGAAATCTAATACATATCTATTAAACAAATAAATATTCACAAAGTTTTATGCTTTATGTACTACTTCATCAGTGAATTAGATGTAATATGTGTTTTACAGGCAAACACATATTTATTGAAGAACTAAATTTGGTATATAATTATAAGAAAATATCTACTCCTGTAGTAATAAAAAAATGTAAACCTGAATAACATTGATTTTATCGACTATCAAATATATTTTTTTCCTTTTAATTATTTCTGATAATATCAGTATGACTAAAAAGGAAGGTCAAATCCATTACTGGTGTCAGTCTTATTTGCTAAAACCTTTATGGAAAGTAATTGAGAAAATTTTATAAAATAATTTAACAAAAATATAAATAGACTGTGGCCCAGAAATTCCACTTCTAAATGATTTATGGAAGTAATCTCAAAAATTAAGTGTGTGTGTGTGTGTGTGTGTGTGTGTGTGTGTGTGCGTGTGTGTGTACTGGATTATGTTTACTTTTCTTTACTGAAGTATTATGTATGATGAAAAATTAAAAGCTACCTGCAAATGTGACCACGGTATATAAAGGATCATTTTAATCTCATCTCTGCCAGCCACACCTAATCACTGAAGCAAGAACAACCTCCTTAAATGCCAAGGCCCTGTTCCCTCCATCTTACACACACGCACACATACACACACACACACGACACATAGTACATGCACATACACACACACACACACAGGTGCGCACGCACACATATTCTTGGCTGTGACTACAAATTTGGCCTTATGGAGTTGGTATTGAATATCGTTGCTTTCCTTGACTTTGCATTCAGCCCTCCTCTATGGACTCAGCTTTAGTATCTTCGGCTCCTTGGGCCTTATGTTATTTCAGTGAGTTCTTGCTTAAGCTACTACTGCTCTCTACAGCCTATCCACAAATCTACTCACTGTGTCCATTGCCTAACAAAGCAATTCTTAGTTACAAACTCCATACTTCATAACCATTACATGTATTTGACATTTGCTTTAACAACTTATGCATTACAAATTTTATGTATTAAAATTTATGTATTAAAAATTATTATGTATTAAAATTATGTATTAAGTAAGACTATGTAACACTGGAGAAAAATAATGAAGTGTAAACACAATTACATTTATATGACCAAAGCCTAAGTGTTAGAAAAAAGACTAGAAGGAAATTAACTAAAATATTAACAAGGTACTTTGTCTCCTCCCTCCTTTCATCCTGTCAACATCTAGGAACCTACTGAGTAGAAAAATACATTGAAAAGCAAAGGTTACTTTAGGCAATTTGATATACATTAAATATATTGTATATCAGATATATATGTAAAATATACATCAATATGTATTAAATACATCAAATGTATACATCAAATATAAATATAAATAATGTTAATTGATATACATATGCAGCAAGAGTGGTGACATTTTATATTTGTTGAATTTTGTTAGGTTCAGGGGCAGGAAACATAAAACTCTAAAAGAGGTAGTTTAAACAAGATGGAATCGCACTGCTCTTTTGCCTGCAAGTCAGGTGGATGTTATAGGGTTGTTGTGGTTTTCCACATGTCAGCTCCTTCTATGATTGTTGCTCTAACCTGTATGACTCTGAGCTCAAAGTCCATTAGATGACATCTGCTTTCTTGACAGCTGGATTAATAAATGGAGGGTAAGAGAAAAAGGATCTTTCATAGTGTCTTAAGAAAGATTTTTAGAAACTTCCATGGAACATTTTGCCCTGTCCAGAGCTTAGTCACATGTCTTCACCTAGCTCCATGGAAGTCCGGTCCATCTAGCCTCTGTGCAGGATATCCGTAGCCTCAGTTATACATCTATTCCTATGAAAAATAGGGAGAAGAGTTGTTGAGGATTTCTGGCACAGTCTCAAGATTGACACAAATTTTGAAATATAGTTGTCAAATTCAAGTTGTGGATTTTTGTTCTGTTTGTAGCCATTTTACCATAAATTAAATTTGTCTTCATTCTCCTCATTCTATTAATATCTCTTTTGGCTTACATCATCTTGGTTTGAATTTCTTAATTATTTTATAATTTTATTAATTTTTTCTCTCTTTCTTTAATGTCGTGTCTTTTGTAACTTAAGTATTTGCTCAGAACCAGAAGCATATGCCTAGGTTTTTATTAATGTTGTTTTCCTGAAGCCTGGGAAAAACACTCAGTCCATACAGGGACAATCCAGATGTTCCAGGGCATTCTGTCCTCTGAGGGACAGCAGTAAATAGATAAATAACTCAACATCTCCTTTGGTGAGACAAGTCTGAGGTATCTTCCACATGGCCCCAGTGGGCAAGAGCTCTTGTTTCCCACAGTAGTAACCAATTCATGAACACATTTTTTATTGGCTTTCTTCCTTTTCTCTTCCACTCAGCCTACTCCTTAAGTAAGTTCTTGGATAAACTACCTAAACCTAAATCCTCTTAAATAAACTGCTTGTACCTAAATCCTTGCTTCAGGCTCTGATTTTGTCAAAACAAAAACTAAGAAATAAATTACCATTCTTAAGTCCAGTTTGAGTTACACATGTGATTTTTGTCCACCACCTTCTAGTTTCACTGTCTGTTTCTTTTTCTTACATATAGTGAGTTTTGGCACAGTTTATTTTTTTCTCATCTTTCTGGTGTTTGTCTAAATTTCACTTTGTGCTTTTTTTTCATTATCTATTTAGTATTTTAATTTGTCCACGTCTTCTTTTCCTTGGCCCTTGTATTCCAACACTGGAATCTGTCATATCTTTTCACACTTTAATTTTCACTGCTAGTGAGGTGGATAACAAATAACACTGATTTATCTGAAACCTGTTGGCTAATGTGTTATCCTACAAATATCAAAGTCTACTTTATTTTTACTTCTTTGTAATACAAACTTATTTTTACCTAGGGCGGATGACTGAGTTTGAAAGAAGTTCCTCAAATCTTTATAAACTTGTTTAAATGTCTCATGATTTTAATTTACCTGAAAACAGAACAATATTGTGGGGTATGATGAAAAGCTCCTATTACAGTCACTTTATTTTCAGAGTTAAATGTGAAGTATTTCTTATCTTAGAGGTAAGTATTATTTCGTGGAGTTTGTTTTGCTTCTTAGGTTTCGGAAGAAGACAGACTTAGAAAGTTTCTTTCTAGTTTACTGAGCTAGTTTATTGTTTTCTAAAACTATTATTTTTTCCTTCTGCTTTTCCCTGGGTATATAGGTGTATTTTCTGCTAAGACTTCAATAGCGGTGACTTTTAGTACTTGCAGGTGCTTAAAGAGGTCAAGACACACTCCCAGGATTGCCAGAGGCAGAGTGGAGTCAACAATACAATGCAGTAGTTTTGTTAATCCTGTGTATTTTTTACACATAGTGCTGGAAAAACATCTTGGGTAGAAACAGGTTTTCTGTCAGATATGAGAACAATTACAAGAGGTAGGCCTTTGCCTTCTTCAAATGTTGTACTGATGAGCATGGCTCCAATCTTGCTTTGGGACACATAATAACAGTCATTCTAGTGATGATAATAAATAGACTTTTACTAAGTGACCACCCTTCCTAAAGGCCCCTGTTTTTTCTTTAAGATTTATGGATTCCAGTACTTTTTTAAATTACATATTTCAGAAATATATGGAAAAACATATGCTAAATAAGTTTTGAATATAAAAGCATACTTATTCTTTCAACTAATATAGTGAAATGACTATGTAATTTGGCAAAAAGAATGACTAAATATTTCTCTTAAATATCCATGACTTTTTAATAACATTATTTTTTGCATATGTCATCAACTTAACTATAACTATAGCTTAAAAATCATCACAAATGACCCACTAGCATTTGTGAAAAAGAATAGGAGTATAGAGTGAAAAAATAAAAAAAAAATCAAGGCTGGCATAGCAGCTTATATTCTTTCTATGTCTCTTCAAAATAATCTTTTCTAGATTCTGATAGACTCTATAATCAATCTTCCATGGATAATGGAGAATATAACTATTACATATTTAAAAAATTACAATTGAAATAAAAAGAGACATCTTAGTAACATACTTATATTATTGCCATGGTGAACCCCAGCAATTTACATACACAGCTTCTAGAATTATAGCTTCTAGAATTTATCAAACAATAAGATCTCATATAACCTCAAGCCAGGAAAAGCCGATGTGATTATAAATCATTTGTTGCCACAATAAATTTGTATTACATCCTGCTCTCTAATACTTTGAAATTCTTGGTGTCCAATAACTTCCTTCATTAAAAGATAGAGTATATCATGATGTGGATTTTTCACTGACAGTAAATAGTATACAGCTATGCATATGACAAATCATTTCAACTTGTTAAATGTATTATTTAAAGTTTAAATGTATTATTTAAAGTTTACAATATGTCATATAAGATATCATATAATGTTATAATTGTATAACATTTGAAAAATTCCAGAGTCAATAAATTGTCATAGTCAAGTAACATGGACTTACCGTGAAGAATTAAATGTATTCAAGATTGATATGTCAAGGATTTAAAATATGTCAAGGATATTGTCAAATAACTGGACTTATTTTGTTGATTTCCAATCTTTTACACAACTAAATGAACACTTAAGAAGCATTTATTCCTACTCCCTATTCTACATTCCCTTTTAATGGACATTTGTATCTGAGACGTAATATTTGACTTCCAAGAATCTTCTTTGTAAATAAAGAAACAAAAAACAAAAGTCAATATAATGTAATCCAACATTCTTATTTCTTTATATTCTGAAAAGGCTATATTTACTCATAAGGTAATATACTTATTACTCAATATCGAATCATATTATCTAATTTTTTATTCACTATTTTTCAATATTTTTTGTATATTATCTTTAGCACCTGTCCTATAAGTTTAAATTTTAGCAAGAATTTTGATTTGACTTATAAAAATGTAACAACTAAAAATTTTATGAAAAAGCATGCATTTATACTGTTTAATTTTTTGCAACATGTGATATCAAGACCATTTCTTACCTTAATGGCAACAATAGCTTCCTGAGGAAAATTATTTGCAAAGCATATATCTGATAAGGGTTTAATATACAAAATATAAAAGAACTCATATGACTCAATAGAAAAAATAAACAAACAAATAAATAAAGAACTCACTAAATGGGTAAAGTACTTGAACAGACATTTTTTCAAAAAAGATATATGAAAGTCCATAAGTATATGAAAAGATGCTCAACATCACTAGTTATTAGAGAAAGGAAAATTTTAAGCCATAATGGGATATTACCCCATGCCTGTTTGAAGCCATCATCAAAAAGACAGGATAACAAATGCTGGTATAAATGTGAAGAAATGGGAACTATTGAGCACTGTTGATGGGACTGTAAATTGGAACAGCCACTATGAAAAACAATTTGTAGGATTCTCAAATAATTAAAATTAGAACTAGCTTATGAGACAATGATTCTATTTCTGGTAATATATTCAAAAGAAATGAAACACTAACAAAAAAATACCTACACCTCCAAGTTCACAGCAGCATTATTTACAATAGCCAAGATATGAAAACAAACTAAGTCTATCAATGGATAAATGGAAAAAGAAGTTGTGGTATATCACACACCACACACACACACACACACTGGATATTATTCAGCCATAAACAAGTGAGGAAATCCTACCATTTGTGACAACATGAAAGGATCTTGAAGGCATTTATGCTAAGAGAAATCAGAGAAAGACAAAAATGTATGATTTAACTTATATCTGGAATCTTAAAAAAAACTCTTTTGGACTCTTAGTGAAAACCCTCTTTATATATCACACACACACACACACACACACACACAATATTCCATTGTGCATGTGATATATCAGTCTTGTAGTTATCAGAGGTGGAGCCTAGGAAAATTGGAAGGTGGTCAGAAGATTCAAACTTCCAGTTATAAGTACTAGGGATATGATGTAGAATGTAATGCCTGTAGTTAATACTTTATGATGTACAGGAAGGACGTTAAGACAGTTAGTTAATCCAGAAACATTTTTCTCTTTTCTTTTCTACTTATTGTATCTATATGAGATGATGGATGTCAGCTGAACCTACTATGGTAATCATTTCACCACATGTGTAAATCAAACTATAATGCTGTATGCCTTATACTTATACAGTGATGTATGCCAATTATTTCTCAATAAAACAGGGAAAAAAAACAATAGCTTCCCATCTTACTGAATTTTTACAACATATTGGCCGTATGAACTTTCTAAAGGTCAAAATTTTGCTTTCCTTTTACTGAAATCTACAAAGAAATACATTTTCCACAATTATTTTTTTGTCTGCAACTAATAAAATCAGTACATACAAAAACATGAGATTAGTTTTCATATTCATTTCATATTTCATTTCATAAAATGTGTCTTCTCTAATTACTAACTTTATAATGTTAAAAATAATAACTATTTTCTACATAATAATTGTATATTTGCCAGATACTCTAGAAACCTATGCAAGTGATATATAATTCATGGAATTAATATTCAACTCATCATATAGTTGCATATATATTTTCATTTATAAATTTAAAATTATGTCTAGATGTGAATAAAGGCTAAAAAATACAGTAAATATAAGTTATTCTCAGAAATACTATGAGTGAGAAATTCAGTGAAAGAATTTTTTTTAATATATTAGACCAAAACATGGGAGACAAAATATTTTTAAAATGTATATTTTTAATTATATTGGTGAACAGATATAATAATAAAGGAATCCCTCAGGATTCTCAAATAATTACTAAGTGTGATTCTAGAAAAATTATAAAACTGTGTGGCCAAAGATTTTCCTCAGAATATCTACTTACCCATGCTGATTAATGATTGATTTTTTAATGAGCTTCATACATGCCCTGGACAGAAGATATAGTATTTCTAGCTTTAGAAAAGTATAAATCAGGTAAAAAAAAATCTCACAAAATGCTGAAATCCCTTTTAGGATAACACATTAGTGGGTAAGGAGAAAACATATAACAGAGAAAATCAATGGAAATATCTTCCTGAAAGGGTGTTATCACTGAGCGAAACAGAAGGGAAAATGTCTCCCATTCACATGGGTTTGGGCCTATAATCATAATATCAATTATGCCAAAAATTGGGTTAGGTAGTCCTGTTCAACAATGCTCCCACAAGCCTGGGAAGTATGAATTTATATGAACATCAAAGTATAGAATAATATTAAAGAAGACTCCATGTATTGGAATTACAGAAAGGATGTATGTGTGTTTAATATGTTTACATAAATAGAAGAGGGTATGTGAGAAGGAGCAGGAGGTAATAGAATTTGACTGGATCCAAATATAGAACTTTTATACATTAAATATATAATAATTAAAACAAACCAAATATGATTAAATAAAATAAAAGAAAAGAATTACCTGAAAAATTACAGAGATTGCTGCAAATGTGAAGAACGAGTGACAGCATTTAAGACACAGAGAGAAGAGAATGAGTTCATTGCATTATAATCAATGTGTGAGAATGATATAACGGATGGAATAAGAAAATAATATGTTTGAAAATACAAAAACTTTTAGAATTAATGAAAAATACTAATCCACAAATTTAGTAAATCTTAAAAATCCAAAGTAGAATTAAAAAAATACACTTAGACACGTCATAGTAAAAACAGTAATACATCAAAGAGGAAGGGAAGATCTTAGAAACCAGAGAAAAAGGATATCCTAAGCAGAGATTTGAGTCAAGGTTGACTTCTCAATAACAATAATAGAAACAAATTGAGTATCTTCAACATAATGAAAGAAAATATTTGGCAACATAAAATTCTATATCTAGTGAAAGTATCTTTCAGTGAAAAGGGCAAAATAGAAACATTTTAGATAAAAACTAAAAGAATTATTAATAACAGACTGACAAAATCAGCTCCTAAAGAACGTATTTTAAACAGGAGAAAATTTATCCAAAGAAGATTTGACAGTAAGAAAATAGGACAAGATAAACTCAAATAAAATTGGCATATGAAACAAAAAATTCAATCACTAAATTCAGGAGTAAACTGAAAAATTACTGGATAATAACATGATTTGAGAGGAATACTGGAATTAATTCACTCTGTGTTTGTTGTGTTATTCTTGAGAAGTTTTAAAATAGTGATAGAGTGCATGTTCTATTAAATTAAATGCACGTAGGTCCAAATTTAGCAGCTCGAATAATCTTCAGACAAATTATTAGAATTGGTAAGAAGTTTCATAATATTGCTGGTGATGATATTAATATACAAAATTTAATTAATTTCTATATAATAACATTTATTGAGAATAATTACAATAATAATAAAAATATCACATATTAAAGTGACACAAATATAACACCTAAGCTTAAAATGTGTAAAATACATATTAGAAAAACATAAAACTTTTTGAAGGTACTTAAGAAAAAGCTAAATAAATCGAGAAATATGCCACATACAAAGATAGGGAACTCAGTCTCATAAAGATGTTAATTCCTTCCCAAATAATCTATCGATTCAATTTACATGAGGGAAAACAACACTGAGGAAATCGATGATGATCCAGAGTAAAAAGATGAAACAAAAGGTCTTGTATGATTAGATATTAGAATTTAGTTAAAAAGCTAAGAAAATCAAGTTGATGTAAAGTTGGTGATAAAAAATGAAAGTTGGTGTAAGTTGGTGATAAAAAAATGAAACCTAAATTTCTTCACATATCATATATAAAATCTGTTCCTGGTTAATCAATGTGGAAGAAAAATGAATACCATTTATTAAAAAAAAAACATGGGAAGATTTTTATTGTCTCAAAATAGGTAAGAATTTTTTATGTAAGACGCAAAAATCACATCCTGTAAAAGAAAAGCTAATCAATTCTATTACGTGCAAAGAACAATCTATATTCAGCAATCATAAAAAATAGTGAAAAGATGAACCAAAAACCAGGGGATGATTTAAAAACTAATAAAAATGACAAAAAGTATTCAGAATATTTTTAAAAACCCATACAATTATATGCAAAAAACAACCCAATAGAAAAACAGGCAAAGATCATGCAAGCATTTCCCAGAAAAGAAAATAACAATAGCCAATAAATATACAAAAATACAATGTATCTCATTAGTAATCAAAAAATAAAAACTAAAACAATAAAAATAATTTGATAAATTGGCAAGAATATGAAATAATAAGGACTATAATCGTATACTAGGTAATTTAGTCTATCTGTTTAGAAAAACAGTTTATCCCTGAAAGTTGAACATTGTCAATCTTGGTGCCCAGTACCAAGAAGCACAAAAATGTTCATGGCAGCATTTTTCATAAAAGTGAAAAACTATCCAAATGTTTATACACAACAAAGTGGGCTTTTAAAGTTCTGGTATATTTGGTAGTGAAATGAAGCAGCTACAGCTACAATTTGAATAAGCCTTAAAATTAAGACTATATGTAGCCTGAGTCCTTTTTTATAAAGTTTAAAAAGAAACAAAACTAAACAATATATTGTTTTGAAATACATATATAGTGATAAAAGAAAAGCAAGGTGGTTGTTATCATTCAGTTTGAGATATCATATCCGATAGGGCAATAGGGGAATATGACTGAAAAGGGATTAATGGGGGCCTCAGACTTGTAACATGTATGATTTAGCTGTTTCTCTTTTACAAAATTACTATTCTTTAAACTACACATTAATGATATAGACTCCTACATGCATGAAACTTTTTACAGCACTAAAGAATAATGAAAGCAACTGTTAAGATAATGAGATTATTGCATTTTTAATTTTTTAAAAATTGCCTTTGATTACAAATTATTCAGTTCATATTAAATGCCAGAGGAACTAATTCATTTGTTAATTTTTCAGATAAGAAATAGTAGCTAACATCCATTACACATACACCCAAATAACTTTAATAGTAAATGTTTCCACTAAAAATAAATGCTGAGAAGTATTTTTCTAAGCAATCTAATAATTGATACCTTTTTCTCCCAGTACCTCATTTAGCACATCTGTCATTATTGTATTAAAATTCATACTGATTAAACAAAATAGCTAGTAGAACAAGCACAAAAATAGTATCTAATTTAGATCAGGAATTAATTGATATTTTTTAACTACCTCTTGCCTAAATAAATATACTTCTCCTCCTTTCTCCACCCAAACCAGTAATTACTAAGCAAATGCTTTACTTTTATAATCAGTAACTAGTTAATATTTGCTTAGGTGACTGTTCTTCGTGCCTCTATCAACTTTGATCCTGGTAAAGAAAGCTGTGTCTCAACACAGATGACAAGATGAGCACCTCCTCTAAATAAATCTGAAAGAGCTCAATGATGAGAGTCAAATAGATCTGAACTAGCACATATAAGTAACTACTTTAGGTGGAGTGAGCCTAGATGTAATACGGCACAGCTTCCTCCTACCGTGCCCCCAGTTCTGCGTCATTCTGGAAACCTAGTCAGATCTCCTGATGCTATATTTAAAAGTTTCCTAGGACTTCCTATATCTTCCTATCCCCTTCAGGGGTTCCACATCTCTCTTCAACTGTCTGACTAAACTGATAAAAATCATTCGCTTAGTTGATTTTTTATTAGCCACTTATTATTTGCAAAATAATACAGAAAATAAGGAAGAACATATCCTTATAATCTAGCAGAAGAGCCAGGCAAGTATGTAATTACATTAAATTAATTACAGGTTGAACCAAGCAGCATCACTTTTGAAGGTTCTAGTTAAGTAATGGTGGTGTGAATTCTGAGTTGGGGAACTGAAAGGTTGAGTAAGAGCCCATCATGTGTAAGAGATAGATAGAGAGAGAGAGAGAGAGAGAGAGAGAGAGAGAGAGAGAGAGAGAGAGAGAGAGAGTGAGTGTGTGTGTGTGTGCACGTGCATGTGTGTGAAAGGTAGAAAAATTAAATACAGAGTAAAGGCAGGAAGGTATAAAAATGCATGTCATGTTCTGGGATAGTAAAAAGATCAGCCTGAATCCACAGTTTATAAAATCAGTTTGCAGGAGAAATGGAGTAGGACGTCAAGCTTGCCCAGGAAAAACCAGTTCCAAGGTAAACAAAATGCCATTTGAGATATGCATGTTACAGGTGCCAATAAGTGAAATACTTTCAATGTGTTTCACTCAGAATCCGCTCTTGCCTGAAGGTGACGCTCTTCTGAAATCATGCAGGCTACAGGATCAGGATGTATTCAGGCTCAACTCTGAAAAACTGGTTGCAGTTACATCTCTATAACCACCCATCTCTTACAGACCAGAGGAGCCTTGAACAATGAACCGTCCACATTTCCATGAGATACTACAACCACCCTTTTATAGAATTGTTTCATGACTATACCATCACTGGTTAAAATCGAGCTGCTAACAGGCATCATATACAAATAGAACTTTTTACCCTCTCTTGTCAATTTGATAATTATTTTAATCTCCATGCCCATAATTGTTAATGCTGTATTACCTTATTTCTGAAGTCAATCTAGCATATTTGGTTATAACTTTCCAAATTTAAATTTAATTATAATCATCTTATCATATTTATTTGTATTTACTATTATATTCCTTTTTTGTCATCTGTTGCATGGCTCTGGTTTTTTCTGCTGAGACTCTGTGAAACTGAGGTAATTTTGAAAGACTCAGATCTATTCCCCTCAGATTAAAAAAAATGACAGTGAGAAAGACATTATTTATTTATTTGTTTGTATATGGAGAATATCCTAGAGCAGGAGTAGTTGACAAATAAATGACGAACTTGAAAGATTAGTTTTGTAACTTGTTCCAATTTCTCACTTTATGGCCTACGAGCCATTACCTTGAAATTCAGTTGTTCCCTCTCTGCCTTACTGATTGCTAAAGTCTCTAAGTGGCCTTAATGTCAAACTAAGGTGCTAAATTTTATAACAAGATCAATTTCCACAACATTTTTAGTGCCAAATACATTTTTTAAAGGATGCATTAAATTTGAGTCTGTCTAAAGCACGATGGTTAACAGGTTCTTTCAGAAGAAAACAAGTAGTGCACTTGTGTGAATATTTATCTGACAGTAGCTTACAATACTAGATTATTACAAATGGCAGGGACATAGCACTACAAGTGAGGTGACACAGGAGAATTTATCATCAGAAGTAGGTAGCTTTATAGAATAGTGGTATTACTGTACCTACATTCTTCTAAAAAAATGAGGATCCAAGCTCATTTATCATTTAGCAGACACTCACTTGCACAATGCCTTCATCACCCAGCCTTCAGAGCTCTGCTGAAAATGAGATTTTTTTCTTTAATGGAATTCAGCTGTTGCAGTGAGCAATTTAGCAGTATGCTGCATCACATATATATTAGTAAATTAAAAGGGAGGGGCTTGAAATGAAAATAATTCTATGCAAACCACCATCTCTGAGAACTAATGGAGTAAATTAGATATGGTTTTATGTAATGTTCTATCCCTTCTCTTTGACATGAAGCTCCTCTGAGAAAAAAAGCAGCTTCAGAAATTCCATAAGCTAAAATTCTAGGGTTTTCTTTTTGTCACCATTGCAGAAAATCTTTGTTATTAATTTGATTCTGATATCTGCCATGAGATGAGCACAAAATACAATGGATGCTGCACATTAGGCCAGAGATCTGCAAATTATGGCCTGTGAGTCAAATATGGCCCCACCCCTTGCTTTCTTAAGTAAAGTTCTATTGGAACATAGTCACTCTCATTCATTTGCATATTATATTCAGCCGCTTTTGTGTTACAATGGCAAAGTTGAGTAGTCATGACAGACTGTATTTCTCCCAAAGCCAAAAATGTTTACTTTTAAGCCCTTTCAGGAAAAGTTTGCTGACGTCTGCATGGGACCAGCAGTCTCTCGTGTACTCTCTGCATGTCCTGGTTCTTGTCTGGCTAGAGAACAGCAAAGGAACAAGAAGAAAGGTAGGAAGCCAGAAGAAATGAGAATGCCTAGAAAATATACTGGAATAACGACAATTCCACAATTTCTATATGTTTGGTCGCCTGCAGATGCCATTAAGTCGCTAACAATGAGGTGGCTTAATACCTAAGATGGCCCACGGCTGATGCAATCGAGACCTCACATTGCACCAGGGACCTTCCGGGCGTGGTAAGACCCTAACCGCGGGAACAGCACACTCAGCACATCTGGGACCAAAAAAGCCTTTAAAAACAACTCCCTCACCCGCTTCAGGTGTGACTTCTCTGGTCCCTACCTTTACCAGTGAACCTCGCCCGCAGACCCCCGATAAAGCCTTGTCCCGTACTTCGCTTTGGTGCTCTGTGCTTTTTATTCGATTCCGGCCGATCACTATACAGTATCTTTTAAATGTTTTCCTAGAAGTAGAAATATAAAATTCAATGGAAGCTGAAAGGAAGAGAAAGAGAATCTTTCTAGTTATCAGAAAGTCCTCATTTTTCTTCCCTCTACCTTACCTGCCTTGTATTTGGGCCTCCTGCTTCCCTCCCCTCCTTTGATTCAGCCCTTGTTCCTTCCCCCAGGGGGCTAGAGCGCTCTCTCTCTCTCTCTCTCTCTCTCTCTCTCTCTCTCTCTCTCTCTCTCTCTCTCTCTCTCTCTCTCTCTCTCTCCCTCTCTCTCCCTCTCTCTCTCCCTCTCTCACACACACACACACACACACACACGCCTACACTGCTCCCCTCAGGGGTTGCAGAGATCCTGCACACAGGGAATTAATTTCTGACCCAGGATAATGATTAAAACTACTAAGCAAAACAAAACAAAATAAAACAAGACAAAAAACACATTTGTCACTATTATGCAACTGGAGCAAAGGCTAAAATTGCCTTTGACAGATGGGTGCCTCTAAAAAAAGAATAGTGTAAGGCTCACTGTGCTATAGTGATAATATGTTTAAAACACCTTTTAAAAAGTGGTTCAAGCATTTGGTTGAAAAGAAATCCGTAGTCATGATATGACAACATTATTTTACTTATAGTAAAAAAATTTTTCTCTTCTAAATCTCTTCTTTAAATCTCATCTAAAGACCATGATTTTCATAAATAATTGTTTAAAATGTTTTCTAATTAAAGCTTTTATCACAATGTACATAAACTGGAAAACAAGATTTACGATAAAAAGAAGTGTTATAAAAAAATAATATCGAGGGTCAGAGAAATGGGGGATATTGGTCAAAGGGTACAAACTCCTACCTATAAGATAAATAATACCTGGGGATTTAATGTACAAGATGTTGACAATAATTAACAACATTGTATTATATGCTTGAAAGTTAAGAAAATAAATCTTAAATGTAACTCCCCCCGACACACACACACGTAATTATGTAAGGGAATGGATGTGTTAACTGACCTTATTGTGGCATTAATTTGTTAATATATACATGTACCTTTCATCCATTTTATACCTTATACTTACAGGTTATATATCAATAATATCTCAATATGGCTGGAACAATGAAACTGCCATGTATATAAATTTTTTAAAAATACATTTTCTAGAATGAACTATTTTTAAGCCTAAAAAGAAAAAAATGTTATATAATATTCTACTCTTAGATCAGCTAAAATGTTTTGACATTCTGGAATTAGTTCCAGATTTTGTTCTAATTAATTTACTATATCTTCCATAATGTTTCCAGTGTCCTCTCTTTTCTATTTCACTCCTATTGAGACTATAATGTAAGCTTTTATTTTTAAACTTTGTATTTTATTAAATTTATTGGAGTGACATTGGTTAATAAAATTATATAGGTTTCATATATACAATTCAATAAAACCTCATATGTATATTGTATTGTGTATTCGCTATCCAAAGTTAAATTTCCTTCTGTCACAATATATTTGACTCCCTTTACCCTTTTCTACCTCCCTCCTCCACCTTTCCCTCTGGTTACCACTAAACTGTTGTCTGTGTCTATGAGTTTTTGTTTGTCTTGTTCATTCACTGCTTTCAGTTTTATATCCCACATAGAAGTGAAATCATATGGTTCTCAACTTTTTCTTAGTTGGCTTAGCACACAGAAACATCCAAAGTACGCTTTGGTAAATAGATAAAAAAGATGGGGTACATATTTACAATGGAATATTACTTAGCCATGAGAAGAGATGAAATACTGTCATTTGCAACAACATGGATGGATTACATAAGCTTTCAATGACACTTCCTGCCTCTGGTTTCTATCTGCCTTGCTTGTGTTTATGTGCAAATCCACATTAACCCTTAATGTCTCAGAAACATTTAACCAGTTCCCACTAACAATCTACTTAATTACTAAATTTTTTTCCAGGCATTTATTTTTCCCACAGGTCCTTCTATTGTTTTGCCCCCAATTTGTCTTTCAAGCTCTCTCTCTCCTCCCCACTCCCTCGTTTTTATATATTCACTACAGTTCAGGTAGATTTACTAGGTGGTTCCTTAAAGTATTTCACTTATTTTTCCTCACTGGTATCATTTACAAGTAATAGGTCAAATGATATTTTTGCTAGCTTCTCCAGAGAAAGCAGAGTAGGGTGGATTGGAGCCAGAATGCTTGATTTGAAATCCTAGTTCCGCTGCTGGTTACCTGGCTGATGCTGGCTCAGCTACTCAATCTCTCTCTGAAGATAAGCTTTCCTATCGAAGAAAGTAATAGTATTTAACTCATAGAGGTGTCAATGGATAACTTAAGACTAGGTGTTAACACTTAGGCAAGCACATGCCCTGTGTTAAGTACTATATTGTTATAACTTAGATACTATGAGTACCACCCTTAAAATCTAATTTATGAATATTAGCTCTGCTGCTTACTGGCTAGGTAATTTTGCATATACAACTTAACCTCTTTAAACCTCAGTTACAACTATAAAATGGGAATAATACCAACATAAAAGGCTTTTGTAAAAATTAAATGCTGAAGGTAAATAATTTGCATAGTGTCTGGCTTATAAATACTTAATTATATTAGTTGCTTCTATTATCAATGCCATTATTATTATTAACATTGTTGGTTTTTTGGCTACTTTTAATATTATAGACTTCCAAGAACTGCTCCAGTCTGTTCTATCCTGACTACTATAAAGTTGATGATCATTGGTTGTTTTTCCCCTAAATTTCTATTTTTGCACAATATCAAGAGGTAGTATTAAAATAATCAGTTCTCCAATATTTCTGAGATGAAGCAAAACATTTTTTTAAACAATGGTTTAATGGGGTTTCCAGCAGGTGTCATAACTACTTTATACCTTGTTTGTGTTGTACGTCAGGAAAACATCTGCATATATCTAACAATGAAGTCTGAAGTCCACCTTCAAAAGTTACATACTCTACAAAGAACTTATGCCTATGGACTTCGCTTTTTTCTAGGTAAGTTACCTGTTGCCCCTTTAAAGCCAGGGGCTTTTTCTTTTAAATATTTTTATCCATCAAGCTGTTAGTTTTGAAGTCAGATCTGTCTGGTTCTGCTATCAGACAGGTGACTGGTAGATTTATCTAATTTTTTGACCCTCGAATTCTTTAATGGGAAAACAAGGATTATGACTCTGACCTTTTATTCTTGTTGTGAGTTTATGCCTGTTAAATCTCTAATATACAATAGACATCTATTAAAGATGACTATCTTTTTTTTATCTCTCATTGCTTCTTTCTGTGAAAATTTGCTTCATATAGAATGGGCATTTAATTAACGTTAAGTTGATTGGAATCAAATAGCACAATAGATTTTAATATATTAAGAATTATAAAGTTTCTGCTAACTATATTGGCTATATAAATTTAAGAATTTTTTTTCTCTTGCTTGCTCATTTACTTTATTTTTATTCTTGGTCACAATCTCATTTGAAAATAAAACACGGGTAACTGAACTCGAAAAACTAAAGTATTTATCTTCATCTCATAATTTTATATATGTAAAATTAAGAAGTTGGAATTTTACCCTTTGGGCAATAGGGAGAGATTGATAATTTGAGGAAAACTAATTTGAACTAAGCATTTGAAACAAAGCAAAGAAAGAACCTAAAGATGACTTTTTTAGATTTTTGAGGTTCGACTAAACAGTAGACAAATGAGGAGGAATCCTACCTTGGGAGATGTTGATGAATGGTTTAGATGCAGGTGTGTAAGAAGAGAAGTACTGTTTGAATGGAAAGGTCCACAAATAATTGGAGACTCTGGAACAAATAACTCAATAGGAAAGTCAAGGTTTATGCTAGTTTTGGAGATGAAAGCCGAAAATGGAATGTTACAATAACCTTGTAAGGAGCTCATAATAGAAAAAAAATGAAATACAGCTGGAAGAAACTTGTTAGTTTAGGAAGAAATTGTCACAGAGATTGTTTTCTGAGAGGAGGAATTTGGTAGATTTATTTTGGGATGATATTTGCTGCCTAAGTTACATATGAAAACTATTATATTCTGTTATCTAAATTTTAAGAGGGTATTTTCTTATATAAAAGAAAATGTTACATGAGATCTAGATACAAAGTAAAGTATATTATTATTTCATTGTATCCAGATCTTTATGTTTGTAATTTCTTCTACAATGTATTGCTTAAAATGCTTTAACTTACATTTGGAATGTTAAATAGAAGAGAAGTGTTTGCTGAAAATCTGGTTTCAAACATAGAAAATGTCAGTTCCTACTCAATGAGTAAGTACTTTTTAAATCTACCAAATCCTCAAAGATATCTTTTAGAAACTTTTCCTACACCTGGGTATTATTGTTATTACAATAAACTATACTCCTGTCCTCACAACTGGACCCCTTGCTGCTGGGTATAGTCTTAGAAAGGAGAAGAACATGGTAAAAGGATATTCTTACATGATTTCCACAAATTCTGTTTCCAAAAAGGAACTTCTCTGATAAATAAAGGAAAACTAGGGTCTGCAGTTTTATTTATATTTTGTTTTTGGCAAACACACATTTTTTGGGGGTGTCAGTAGCTAAAAAATAAAAATAAAAAAAGAGGGTGTGTGTGTGTGTGTGTGTGTGTGTGTGTGTGTGACTTCTAGAAGTGCCTCAGGTTTCTGATAATAGAAGACAGGACAACAAGAAAAATTTGAGTCCCCTAAACTGGTAGATTTGCTAGGGATGAGGGCTCAAATATTTTCATATTTCATCCTCTCAGTGTACTCCTTGCATATTTTAGAGAAGCCTGAAACTCAACTCAACGAGGGTACTAGATGATTAGTCTAGCTACTTGAAAGACACTTGATGAGTGCATTTGTGCTATCCTCCTCTCCTGTTCTCCTTGCAATATTTGTTAGAAAAAGCATTGCATGGAAAATGAAGAGACCAAGTGGCATTACGAGGCATGTGACTTTAGTTCAGGCACTCATTCTCTGAACCTTAACTTCTTTAACATTAAAATAAAGTAGTGAACAGGATAAGACCCTTTATTACAGCCAAAAGTTCATGACGGTCTTTTGCATTCAAGAGACTGTACATATATGGTAGATAAGATCTATTAGATTAATTGAACATACTCTACAGATTTGGGACAAACTGGGAAACCAGGAAAGAGAATATAAATTTCAGAATGATGGCAGGCAGAGTATTGGCGATTCTCAAGCCTTAAGTGCCATCAACTATAACTGTGACCATAAGAGGTTTTGGTGTAGTGCAACCATCTATCTTGAACAATTGCCTCCAAGGGCTTGTCTAAGGAGTCCTCACAATCTCTAAACTTAGTTGATTTAATTTGTCATTTTGTGAAATTCTGTTACATTGTATTTCTACTAGAATTTAACCAGTATGGTAGTGGTACAACATTTAACATCCATAATGTCTAAGGCACCAATCAATCAGACCTGTGATCTGATCAAGCAAAATGTACTTGTGCAGACCAGCTGAATATATCAGTGGTGGGTACCAGTTACTATTTTGGCTGGCTATTTATCATTCTGCAAAGGCATAAATCCCAGCTGCATTATTTAATTAAAAATATTGCAATATAAGTGACCACCAAAAATTACAACGTGGGCTGAAATTACAGCAAAGGGCACTGGCTTTTATTTTCAAGTAGTTACATTTAGTACCGCTGTTCAGAGAAAGAACAGCAAGAACATTAAAAGCAAGATCTCACTTATTCTGTATGATACACAGTTCCCATGATTCACATCACGGGAGTTCATGTTTTAAATATTTTCTTACACCAAGAATAGAAAAAAGAACAGTAAAGATTTCAGGTTTATTCATAGAGGTAGAGAAAAAGAAAGAAAAAGATTACCCTCAAGAACAAATTGCTCATCCTCCAGCATCCTAAACTTTCAATCCAGCACTCATACCAGTTGCATCTGTAGCTCTCCAGCTCTGTTAGTCTCCATGAGGGTGCAAAATAGAGAACAACTCACTTTACATGGATGTTTGCAAGTTCAAGTATCTGCAGAAGAGTAAATGTAAATATGCCAAAGAATACGAAGAAATTTTAAAAACCCATTATAGGTATTTTCTCTATTTTACTTCTAAGAAATACAAGCAGAAGCATTAAATGAGGGTCCTTCCAGTGCCTCTATGCAAAACTGATCCATAATATGGTTTTCTATAAAGAGAAAGTATAGTTGCTCATCACAAATTAATGATCTTAATTCAGATTTTGAGATCATTAAAAGCTATTGCAAAGGACATTTATAGTTTCTCCAAGTAAAAAAGCTCATTACATATCAAAAAAGAAAAACATAATAATCACAAAGATCTGTGACTGGCAGAAAGATTTAGCAGCCACTATTTTCCACAGAATGAGGAATTCATAATGCAAGCAGGCCAAAATCAAGACAAGATTCAATCCCATTTATGCATTCCTATTTGGTTTTCTGCAAAAGCTACTGACAATCTAGCTAGCAAGCAAGGCAAGTGGTCTTTAAGTTTTCTTTGACAGAAAATCATAAGGGTGGTGTTGGCAAAACACATAGAACAATGCTTTTTCAAACAGCAAAATAAAAATAAATTTTAGGATTTCTGGGTATGATCTATCACCCTAAACAGGGTATTTCTTAATTTTTCAGTGGGTATACAATCATCAGAATCAAAATCAACTCAGAAGAAAAAAATGATATGCAAACTATTAATTTGTACCCAGTATAGCTTTTTAAGAATATTACTGTAGAAATAAATTAAATCTCAACTCACTTTCATTATTAATCCTTAGGCCATGTGTAAGAACCAAAGATAGAAAATAATACAACCTAATATATACTTATAATGTGAAAAACAAAAGAATGGTAGAACTCATTAAGGCTAAGGGGACAATTTTTGACTTTCGTCACCACTTTCCTCCCCATGTATATAGCAGACACTGCAAAAAATATCATGGCAATTTTCCCCCAGCAGTGCCTAGAGGAAACTTTCAAATACTTTATGATATAATATTATCCATCAGCTAACAGTCATATCAAAAAGGTACAGAGAGGAAACCTATTTTCATCCTGCAAGTGTTCCAAAAGACATTAGTCATCATGGTAATTATAAGATGCAGGTTTGGCTATAATCCTGAGTGCTGTGGCCAATAGAAGAATGTGCATCTGTTCTAAAAATGATTTAAAAATTCAAGACATAATGCTAGAAGAAGGATGGTATATTTAAGCTTAAACTTAAGAAAATTCACACAATTTTAAAAGACAGCCTCTTATATTTTTATGGAAATAATTTAATATTTTAATAGTGGTTAAATTCCACTTACTTTCTATGGAGGTTCGGACCACAGTAGTATTATGACCATCCTACAGTGTCAAAAAATATTTCATTAACCTCCCTCACATGTTTTGGTTATTTTAAATATCGGTTACATGTCAAAACATAAAAACCTATGATGCATTATGATAAATTACTCTCTACTAAGAGGAGACTAGAGCATGAAACAAACAAGAATGTTTAAAAGAATATAAATATCCAATATAGAAACTATAATAAAAATCTCCTTCCATTGGGTGAAGGCTCTTGGCTAATACATAGAAAACCACCACATGTGGCTCCCCTCAAAACACATTACAGATCAAGCTCCTAATTTTTGCTTCCACAAAATGGCACAAGAATTGATTTCAATTATCATTTAATACTTATTTTCCTCTCTTGTAAAAAAAAAAAAAAGTTCCATACACATGAAATTGAAGGTTGGTAGCCTGTACTCATTTATGGAATTTTAAGGACTATTGATTTATCACTGAATTTTCTAGTTTTCTCATTGTTACTGGAAGGATGCCTCAGAGTCTGAATCAGATGATAAGATGGGCTGGAATGCTGATAGGATTAGTTATCATGCTGATGGAAAAAAATGCTTCTTAAAATAATGTCAAAATGAATTTTATAAATTAGGTTAACATGATTGATTATACTGAGCCAAAATTTCTCATGTAGCATCGAACTCACATATCTTATTGCTTTGTTGTGCTCCCATAAAACTCTTTGATATCTGAGTGTTAATCATTGGAAAAAATATGAGGTAATTTAAAAATAAATTGGATAGATGTCTTTGGAAACTAGAAACTATTTTGTACACCTGAAGGTTTTTTTGTTGTTGTTATTGTTTATTGCTTTTTGTGCTACACCACCATATAAACAATAAGAATGTTTAGTCAAATATTTATGTTTTCATAGGGTGTGACATTCAGATGGACATTTGCAGAAGTTACATGTCCTCACTGCATATTTAATTCTCCCATATAGTCTTTGTTAAAAATACAGCATCGACTTTTATTAACAGCATCAACATGGTTATAGCAAAAGTTTCAGTACTAGAAAGAAAACTAAGGTTACTTTAGAAAGAAACTAAGGTTATATACTCTAGTCAATTTTTTTCTTTAAACAATAACCTAGCCCATTCCTCCAGCCCTCCATATATACTTTTCTATAAATGGTGCCATTGTTGCTCACAGATTCACTGTTTGTGGATCCTGAAGATTATACAATTTTGCATTCTATAAAAAAAAGGTTACAAAATTATGAATACAAATTAAGCGTGAACGTGAATATTTTGAATGAGAAAGGTAATCACAATTAATTGCGCAATTTTAAAAGCTGAAAATACTACAAATGTCACAAAATCCAGAAAAATAATATATTATTTTTGTTAACTGCCTGATATATCCCCTGTGCTATTTTCCCATACTTTTGGAGGTATAATTTTTAATCACCTTCTAAAATTATAGTATTTTCTATAGTGAGAACAGGAAAGTCAGGTTTTTTGTTTTTTTTTTTTCTCTAGCATGGTTGATAGAAAAAAATTTATTTTGATAGTTTTGAGAAGTTTCAGTTTCACAACTTACGACTGATTATGTTATAGACTTATTAACATTATTGTCAAATTCAGGAACACATCTATCACATTTCTTTCATAGTTGAGCTGAATGATATGGAAGAATTTTACACAGAAAAGATATGGCCCCAAATAATTCAAAACTTGTTTTTCCATCAGTAAATACACATTTCCTGCACCAGTGCTGAAGTTCACAATCAAATAGCAGTCATACCTCCAATCATGAATACTTAGGTTAGCTAGTAAGTGTATTCCTGGAATCATTTCTATAACAGAATATTAGGAATACCTACATTATGCAAATAAAAATATTCCGCTACATGCAAACTAAATGAATCCCCAAGACAAAATTCACTTAGCAAGATCTCACAAATAGCCATGCCCACTCTAACACTACTTGACCCAAGAGGTGATAAGTGATCTCAGCTGATAGCAAGTAAAATAAATACTTTACTTTTACAACAAGAAACATGATCCTGTGAGCACAATGATCAGAGTCTTCGAAAGGAACTTTTTTTACTGCCCACCCCTCCCCGCTAGAGCCCTCCCTTATGTCTCCCCAATCTCACCCCCAACCCACAGACACACATACCTTTGAATGAGTCTTGATTGCTCTTTCTTTTCCTCCCACATCCACTTGTCATCAAACCCTATTGTTTCCATATTCAGTGCTATCTTTGGCCTTGATATTTTCAATTCCATTCCTATGCTCAGAGAGGAGGCCACATCTCAGTAAGCCTCACTTACATTCATTTTCTAAATCTTCTCTCCTTTCTTCACTCTAGTCTCCAATCCACCCTAAACAACTGAGAATGATAAAATTCCCCCAAACTTACTTTGTCCTCTGCTGAAAAACCTTCGGGTGGCCTTTTATTACAATATGTGAAGTTATGACCTCAGTATTTGCAGTCATCTGTAAACTCCATTTTATTTCTATGTTTGTCCATACTACCTTTCTGGATTATTTAGATTTGCTTTAAACAGTAAATATTTTTTTCCCTTTTCTCACCTTTCTCATTCTTACCCCTTTTTGCATGGAACTTCTTCCTTCTTCTCTCTACTCAGGTTATACTAATTCATCTTGGTCTGCTACTAGTGTTTTCCTTACCCTCTTAGAGGTTTTGTAAAACACACATACCAATAGTGATAATTCTCTTTAGAAGTAGGTATAGTCTCCCTTTGGCAATTAGTATATACTATGTTATACTTTCATTAATTTAATATTTATATAAAATATATATGTATGTGAGTGTGAATATGTAGAATGTCTTTCTAAAATATAATAAATAGGTTCAATTCAATTGCTATCACCAAGCACTCTACATAGGGCTGCAAAGATAAAATAAATTTAAGAAACAGCTTTCTGCCTTTAGGATGTTTAATCTTGTAATTAGAAGGAAATAAGAGCAAAAATTACTTCTAATAGAGACAAGAGTAAGAGCCCTATATAGCTATTACATATTATGTGTTAACTGTTAGACTAATCTTTGTCTTTTCCTCTAGACAGCATGCTTTTGAGAGTAGAGGCAGTGTCTCTTTAATCATAGTTTTTATATTTCCAGCATCTAATTTCTGGAGATATTGACTTAACCATTGGAGATGTTCATGTAGGGGCTGAGAGATGTCTTAACTATAGCTAAGGGGATTCAAACACTGACTACTTGCCTAGATGGGAGGTATGAAAGACAAATGATCTGTATTTATGTGTGTGAATTCTCTGTGAGAAAAGTAGTCTGTAGAATATTTTAATGTGAGAAAACATAGAGATTTTGGAGAGAGAAAACTAGGTGCAAGTCTCAATTCCAAGCTTCAGTTTCTTCATCTACTAAAATACTTAATCAATAACTGGTTGGTCATGCTATCATGAGATTAAATGAATCAATGTACAGTGACTGGAACTTAGTAAGTATTCAAAAGTTTAAATTTTAGTTTACTCTCTCTTAACATGTTATCCGCTATAGAGCTAACCGGCTTTGTATTTGGTTGTGCCTGTTTTTCTAAAATCTACTTTTCAATTCCCTAAATCTACTTCAATCATGATAATGGATCAGTAAAATGTAAACGTATACTTCTTAGCAGACGGTGAATGAAAAGAAGCTTTAAAATATTTAAAGTTTGGATTAGGATATGTAGCAAAGTAAAACTCACACTTTTTTAGACTCAGCTAACACTAATGATGATTCCAAACAGCGATCTCATTTACAGTAAACTGCTTCTTGTCAGGCAAGCTGCAAGGAGTGGGTTTGATTACCTATATATATTCTCTGTGGTCAGAAACTTAATGCTGAGACTCAGCAGGGGAGAAAGAAAAGTCTGAAGAGTGAATTGGCTTGTAGTGCATTTATAATAAAGGGAACCTTTTCTAAGAAATTTTATCTGAAAGTTAAGAACTCCTTAGGATTTTCACCATCAACTCAGCATGGTGCTATTATTTTGTTACTGAGACACTTAAACTTTGTTTTTCTTACGCCTTACAAAGGAATCAATAGTTTAAAATTAGAGCGGAGTAGCTGGCTCTTGTGTGTTAACCTGGAGTTAGTACTGAGACTTCAAAGATTGCTGTCAGCAGTTTACCAGCCATGTACTAAACTTTGTGTGCACTCACTGGTTTATTTATAAAAAAATTAAAATACAACATATGACAGATTTTAATAAAATATGGCATATTTAAAAATCAGCATCTACTTTTTCCTGTTACCAACAGTATGTTATTGTAGATTTATTTTGGTAAGTCTGCCAAATACATAATACTTTCTTCTCCATTGTAAACTAGTGACTCCCTTATATTAGCCTCGGGGTTAGTTTCCCAATAATCATGTTTATATTTTGTGAACTTCACCCCTACCCTACCCTTGCCACTGGTGGCTGATCCCTGACCTAATTTCCAGAAACACCTGTCTAATTGTTTCTAGCTGACTTACTAGTGTTAGGTACCTGACAATCCTGAGTGAATACACTTCTCCCACCTGGGGATCTAGAATAGGCCTGAGATACAGTCAGCCAATCAGTAGCTGTGGGCGATGAGAACTGGACATGTAAATGTGGCAGCCCTAGGGTGGACATATTTCACCATGTGCTGAACCATGTTGATCAAAGAAGCCCAACAATTCAGTCTGTAGATTAAAATGGAATAGAAACATATATGCTGAGAAAACAGAGATGAGATACAGAGGGAGATTCTTGATAGTTTTCTAGTCCTCGGTCCAGACCTTTCTTAAGGCCTGATGGCACTCTTATTATTGAACTTCATGATCTTAAATTCATATAACACCCCCAGGTGTGTTTGTTCATTTGTTTACTTTTTTATTTATTACTAAAAAAAATAAAATTGCTTCTATTTGCAGTCGATGATGCCCAATTAATTCGTAAAGGAAGGTAAATGTGACTTTAGTGGGTCCATAGATTATCCCAGGCAAAAATTAAAGAATATTTTACATGATGAAATTTTATATAATAGTTATTTTATATAGAATGTCTATAATGTTCTAGATCATTATGCACGCATGTTATTAGTACTATGAATATTATTTCTAATACTATCTTATGTATATGATATACATATTGTATTATTTCTAATATCAGTGCAGTCTGGTGAGGCTAAAATGATTATTCCCACTATCCAGAAGGGAAAGCCAAGCCTCAGAGTGTTTATAAATTACACAGCTACTGACACAGCTAGAATTCAAATCAGGATGCTACTATCAGTTTCCAAAGTAGGGTCCTGACCCTCGGCAACACAAGACATTGCTGAAGGCCAAACACCTTCAAATAGGTTCTCATACTGAACTTTCCACTTCCCCTGTGGCATTCCTTCTTTCAAAAAGTGACACCTTGATTTGTTCAGTCCAAGGTTTAATTTAACCTTCACAAAAAACTTCATAAAAACTACTCTTTACTTCTTTCTTTTTTCACACATCCTACATCTATTCCATCCTCAAGTACTAACAGATCATTTTCACAGTGCACTCAGAATTCAACCTCCTCTCATCCTTTCCAAGCCATAATCTTGTCAGTAGGAGACATTGCAACGAGTTACTCACCAGTCTCCCTGTTTCTTGTCTTGTGTCCACCCCCGCCCCATATTTCTGTTCTCCAGGATACAGGCAGAATAAATTTTTAAAAACATCTGTCTGATCACATCACTTTCCAGTCCCCAAATTTCCAAAAGCAACATGAATTGGCCTGTCCACCTCTTGACCTTATCTCCAACCTCTCCCTCACACATTCTGCTCCAGCTTTAGTGCCCTCCTGGCTGATTCCCAAGTATTTCAAGCAAGTTTAATTTCAGGGCATTTATGTTTGCTGTTTCCTTACCAGAGATGCTCTTTATAGAGGCAGCCTCTTGACCTAGCTCTTCCCTTCATTTAGGCATTTGCTGAAGTCTCCACTTCAGAGCGACCTTCCCTAACTGCCCATTTTATGCTAGTGCCTTCCCTCTACTTCCCTTCGGAGCCTTTTTTCTCTATCTGACATTACTTTATTCATTTACTTGCATATGTTTGTTTTCTGTCATCTTCCACTAAAACGTAAGCTTTATGAAAGCAAATACTTGTTCTGTTTTGTACATCTTTAGGACCTTCAGAATAGTACCTGAGATAAGATAAAGGTTCAATAAATAACTGAGTGAATGAATAAAAGGGATTAGATAATTTAAAATCCAAGTACAAAATTCGGATTACATGACTTTATATATTTTCTTTTACTTACTTTAAGAACCACTCTCCTCCTAGGTTTCCTCTTTCAGAATAGAACCTTTTCCAACCATGTTTCTATAAACTCTTTATGCTTTTGTAGCTTACTCTTATATGACTTTTATCCCAGTGATTTATTTGCTATAAACAGGAATGCACGTGATTGGCTACAATGTTTCATCAATCTTGTTCTCTTTCAAGGTGCCCTATATATATATGCCTTGTACATTTTTTGATTAATGACAGTGTTGACCACTATTATCTGAAAAGCTTTTCTTTAATTTTTGAAATAAAGATCTAACTGTTTAAGACACTATTTGGGAGACAAAAATACCACAGTGGCCATGTACATAAAGATGGTACAGTCAGAATGTTCCTCAGAGATTATAAAATGACTCCATCATCTCTGTTGTGGATTTTAAGTCCACTCATTCAACAAGTACTTATTTTGTACATACAATGTCTCAGGAAAGTGATGGCCTAGCCCTGATTTTGAAATTTCCAGATGTTTTAAGATTTTAAATATTGAGACCTGGTATTATGTAACAGATACTTTAGATGAACACATTTACTCTTTTCTACAGTGGGGAAATGGATTTCTAACAAGTTTCTCTTCATGTCTACAGATATTAGTCAATGTTTCCTATTTAAGTAGTAACATTATTCCTAAAATCTAACATAATCTTAGTATTAATATATTCATAGTGACATCTATCAACCATGTTCACTTTATTATTAGGTTAAGTTTGGTTAAGTTTGATTAACCAGTCCATTGAACATTTAATGTTTTGAGTGTCCAGCATGTGACAATAACTGTTCTTACTGAGATTACATTTCATAAGTAATCATTCACAGATGACATTTAAGAAGACAGCATCTTTGTGGATGATCAAATGAAACAAATACCTAGATCAGGAGATGAGCATACTGGAGAAGTTAACATCAAAATGAATATTTCAAAGAAAGATGATCTGGTTTACATCAATTTAACATTTATAGTATACTTACTGTGGTTACACAAGTGAATACAAGACTGTTCCTTTTTATAATTTTTATAATCTAGTTGGAGAAATGGAAATAAGGACTAGAATACAATGTGACCTGTGGAATTGTAATGACCTGAATGAAAGGTCAAAAAAAGTATCAAGAGATATAGCAGATGGGAAGGGAGAGAGATATTTATAGTCACTGCATTTGTTCTGTTCATTCTACATTTTTATTTTGAATTCTTCATATCTGCCAATCCCATATCTTTCATATAGCGAAAGAGAGAATATTTAAATGAAAGACCAGACATATGGTCATGCATGATTACCATTTTATAATACAATCACATTATATTTGCCAAATATTTCTGAGTTTTATCATGTACCAGAAGCTTCTGAATATATGACACATTATGTTCATAATTATTTCCACTTGACATTGATCAATTCTTCTAACTATAAGAAAACCAAAAGATTGTTTGATTCTTAAAATGCAACCTATTTAACTGGTACTAACAACAATCATGGCACCTGGAAAATGAAAGCTTTTCTCAAAATGCTATCATTTAAATGCACTGCTTAAACTCTATTGCAAATGACATTTGTTTGCAGCAACAAACATCATCTGCTATATCACAGTATATGAATATCTTTGGGGCTTAGCTTGTCACCCAATTAATTTAACTTTTCTTAACAACTGATTTCTCATGGGTACTTACATATTCTTCATAAGCTTCATGGGCTGGAGGTGGGGGTGCCCTGTATCCTGGCACCGTTGGTGTTCCCCGGGTTCTTGGGGTAGGAACACCTCTTGCTACAGGGGGCACTGGAAGAGCTCCACGGGTCACAGTGGTCCCTCTGGGAGTGAGGACACCTCGTCCAGGTGGCGGGGGAGGAGGAATGGCACCCCCACGGCCCCTAGGAAAAACAGGAGATGTACAGATGAGAAATAAATGATGAGAGAAAGGGACTAAAACAGATAAATCTCTCATCTTACAGCCTCCATACAAGGGGAAGAAAACCAAATTTATTTTGTGTGTGTGTGTGTGTGTGTGTGTGTGTGTGTGTGTGTGTGTGTTTAATTGTCACTCTTTAGGATGTAAAGTGCTTTGGCCTCCACAATTGAATAAATTTTGTAAGTACTAGCTATGACTTATCAAGAAAACCATGTAATTACAATACTTTGATAGTTTCTTTTATAAAATTAAAAAGCATAACTAAACCAACCAACCATACAAAACTCAATCCACTATCATTTTATTCCAAATTTACCAGGAAGACCCAAATGAGAGCACTGTCTTAATATATAACTCACTGGACCATCAATGAAACTGTGCTGCTAAATGTCAGTGTCTCCTCCATGGTGGACGTTATTAACAGTGATATGCAATGTTGTCATTTACAAAAGAAAAAAGAAAAAAAAAGTCTGCCTGCAAATTAATACTTAATAAAATGTGGAAATTCAACCATCGTGATATCATTTTGTTTTTTATAGTAACGTAAGCTTGAGGTCACTTGCAATCACAACTCATGGTTGCTGATTTGTTATCATGAGTATAATCTCCTGAACTGGTATAGTCTCTGATAAAATGTAGTTTCCTGATAAGTATGGTGCTAGTGAAATACATTAGGACTCTGCAATAAAAAGAATGGACTGAATACTCTGTACCACTGTGCTTTAAACAAAAGTAACTTGTGCTAAAAGCCTAAGATCAAATGGATGCAGACAACTTTTATGGCATTCTAAGGTCTTTGGAAAGGTTGAATGTCTGAAGTCTTTGGGCAAAAGTATGGCTATTTCACTTTTTACTGTCTGAAAGGCTGGCCTCTGGAAAGTACTACTTTCAGCAGGAACACTAAAGCTTTGGAAAAAAATAATGATTATTGGGATGTCAACAATCATGCTGTCTGGCTGTACCCACAGATGGGAAATGTAGGTTATGCTTTCTGCTATGAATAGCAGTCAGCTGGCTCTTTCTTGCTTGCAGAAAATGAGCTTTTACAAGTGAATAGTAAGAATGCTGGTAAAGCTTTTAAAAGTTTTAAATAGATTACAGAGTTGATGAACAGAAAAATTATCAGAGAATTTATTGTGAGTCCACTATAGAAAGAACAGTCTCTTAGTTTGGGGGATGGTGAAATACAAAAGACCCAGAATGCATAGTGCCTGCTTTAAGCATAACAGAGCCAAGGAAGCAATATTCCACATTATCATAATAATGTAATACAATATTCTACAGTATCATGATAATATAAGAACATCTATAAAAAAAAGGATGTAAAGACCAATATTACCTTTACTGGGCCAAGGCACCTATCAGTTTCCTCATAAATAGGGTAAGCATAAATCCAGGTTTGCCTGGAATACTTTTGATTTATAACTGTTATCCTAGCTTTCTATTCAGTTTAACATTTTAACACTCTCAGAAGTGTCCACGTGTGGCTAGTAAATTATATGTCACCTTGTTTTAAACAATATTCGTAAGTCCTCAGTATTAATCATAGGTATTATAACTCTCTACTTTTTTCCTAATAGGTAAAATCAAATTTCTGAAAATGTAACATTTCTTCTTGCTCTAAAATTATGATGCTTGCATCAAATCTAATTTCTCATTCCATTCCTTCATCAACTGTGTCATTAGACACAGCCCTAGCAAACTTGTCTCCGAATCTGACTGATTACCTCCTATTCACTATGTCCTTTACCTGGAATATTAACCTCTTATCTCTCTTCTCCATTTTAACGCAAGATTCATGTCACCTATTTTAGGATAAGGCTGAATCTATACTCAGTGTTTTTCCCTTCATTTTTCTGACTTCTTATAAGCTTTCCATCTTTCACTCTTCAATTCTTGTTCATTCTTCAATCAAATGTAAAAAATCTAGGTATTGCTTTTGCCATTTTGTTGAAAATATTCTTGACTGAGCTCACCAGTAGCTTAGTGATTTCAAAATCTATTGAATTCATTTATAGTCTCCATTTCCCCACATCTCCCGTATTATATTTATCAATGTGGACTACTACTTGTAAACACCTTCTTTGAACTTTGTCTATTTATTTATTTATTTTTTTTAAATTTAGGTTCAAGTACACAGTACATTGGTTTGACTTCTATATAGTTCATAAAATGATCCCAATTGCTCCTTTCCCTCCCCTGACCCTCCATCTAGCCAACACATTAATGCTAACTGCATTTCCTATGCCATGTTCACCATCCCTGTGACCATCCATCAGCTACTAGTTTGTACTTTTTTAGCCCTTCACCCCTTTCTTCCAGTCCCCAGTCCCCCTCCCCTTTGTCTGACACTAAATTGTCCACTATATTTGTGAGTCTGTTTTTGATTAGTTTTTATTTTTATTCCTTAGATTCCACACATAAGTGAAATCATATAGTGTTTATCTTCCTCTGTTTGACTTAAACACCTTAAATATCAAAGCAATATCTTTCTTTATCCCCTTTCTTTTCATATGTAGAGTTCTTGTTTTCTTATCCTTTCAGCCACTATCTTTTGGTTGGAGTACTTAAATCTTTTCCATTTAAGGTGATTATTTATAGGAATGCAGTTGTTACCATTCTTTATTCCTCTCTTTAATACTTTTTTTTTTTTTTCTCCTTAAAGAAGTCCCTCCAACATTTCCTGTAATACTAGCTTGGTGGTAATAAATTCCTTTAGCTTATTTTTGTCTGGGAAGCTCTTTATCTGTCCTTCAATTCTAAATGATAGCTTTGCTGGATAAATTATTCTTTGTTGTAGATCCTGAGTCTTCATCCTGTCAAATAATTTTTGCCAAGCCCTTCTGTCCAGCATAGTTTCTTTTGAGAAATCAGCTGCTAGTCTTATGGGTTTTTACTTATATGTAATTATTTGTTTTTCTCTTGCCGCTTTTAATATTCTTTCTTTGTATTTAACCTTTGGCATTTTAATTATAATGTGTCTTGGTGTGGGCTTCTTTAGATCCCTGATTTTTGAAATTCTCTGAGCTTCCTGGGGTTTTATGTCCTTTCCTTCACCAGATTAGGGAAGTTTTCATCATTATTTCTTCAAACAGCTGTTCAACATCTTGATGTTCTTCAGTTACACCAATCAGATGGATATTTGGAGCCTTAATAGTGTCCTTAAATTCCTTAAATTATTTTTATAGTCTTGGCCTCTTTTTTCTTGCCATTCTAATTGAGTGTCCTAACTGGCTTTCCTGTCCTCTAGATAGGGCATTTGATCCTCTTCATTATTCAGTTATTTATTCCATTTAATACATTTCTCATTTCAGATAACATATTTTCCATTTCAAACAGGTTCCCTCTTATAATCTCCATCTCCATTTTTATCTCTTTGTTGCAGTTCTCTACATTTCCCAAAAGTGCATTGAGCATTTTTATAACCAAGGTTTTGAACTCTGCATTTGTTAGATTACTTGACTCCATTATATCTGGATCTCTGTTCTATTCTGTCATATGATTTCTACTCCTTTGTCTTCCCATTTTGGCTGCCTTTCTGCATGTTTCTATGTACTAAGCAAAGTTCCTAAGTCTCCCGGTCTTATTAGTGTGGATTTGTGAAGTAGGTGTCCAGTGGCGCAGTCCTGAGGGGGGTTCAGCTGCAGGCCAAATTTAGCCCAAGCCTCTATCCCTCCAGGGCCACCTGTCAAGATTCAGCAAGCAATCCACAAATGCTGTGCTTACAGTTGCCTCATAAAGCCACACCAGAAACCGAGACTGCCTCTAGTGTCTCAGCAAGGAGCACCTGACTCGCTGAGGATACACCTGGATGTGGCTTGGGTGGGGCCACGAGTTGGAGGAGGCAGGATTTCAGGGAATCCTCTGGGTGGAGCAATCTCTGTTATCCAGTTTGATGACATCATAGCCATGACGGTGCTGTGTTTGGTGCACTGTTAGCATGGAGAGCTCACCAGCACTTCTGTGCCCAGCGAGTTTTGCCTCCGCCGTCACTCTGACAATGTCTCTCTGTAAGTCCCTGGTGCCCGCTGCACACAGCCGAATAGGCACTGGTGCTCAAGAGTGAGCATGTCCATCACCATAAAAATCCACTCGTGGATGCTTCCCCTTTAAGAGGCATCTATCGCTGCTGCTGCTGTCAGTGCCGCAGTCTATGTCTCACTCCGCTGCTTGGGACCCGGCAGCCCTGTATCCTCACCCCGTCCTACCTTCTGCCGTTGCAGGTTGTTTTCTTAGACTTCTCCTAACTGTATGACTTGTTTCTCTAGAGCCCAGGTGATTTTTCCTTGCTGCTGCTCCTTGTTTCCATCACAACTTTGATACAGTCACCAGAGTGATGAACAGAGCTTCTATCATCTATGTCATTTTTTTCCCTCAATCTTCTTTGAACTTTATGACTGCTTTTCTGCTCACCTCCTCCTTACTCTTTCTTACTCTTCAACTTCCTTCACTGGCTCCTCTATTCTTAGACCCACCTTAGAATATGGGTGTCTGTCCTCTAGCCTCTTTCTTTTTCTCATGGTGTACCCTACAATCCCTAAATAAAATAAGGCTATTATCTATTTCCTTCCTAACTCATGCAATATCCTGAATTATGGGCCTCACGTCAGAAGTTTAACTTCTCTGCACATTATAATTAACTAAAGACCTTTGAAAAATTCCAAATTCTAGACCATTCCCCAAGCCAATTAAATCACAATCTCCAGAGGCAGGAAGCCCTCAGTGATTCCAGTGTGCAGACCCTGACTTATATGCATCATCTAATTAAAAATCTTGACACGCTTACCATTCCTGTGCTATTTTAAGGGTTGAGAATCAAGGCACAGAAAGTATGGATCACTTTCCCAAGGTCACACTAGCACATCCATAGAGCTAAAATTAATTATAGGAATCATTACAGTTTTTATTTAACTTAGTCATTTATCTAGTCTTAGTTGATGAAATGATAATCTCTAATCAGGCTAGACATCACAGTTATACTCGGGCCCTCTTCTCCAACATCAAATTAAGCACTAATTTATATAAATTCTAATCTTTGATCTGGTCCTCTCACTGGCTTCCTTGCCATGAGTCAGTGTCTTTCTGCTTCTGTCTGGGACTCTTTGATTACTCTAATTTTTCTCTATCACCCACACTGATGACCAAGTGGTCTTTTTTAGAAGCAAATATGATTACTCCCCTATTTACTAAACTCATTAGTTCTATGTATTGATTCTCATTATAGTAAACAAAAGCCTTCAAAATCAACCCCTAAGTTTCATTTTGCAGTGTTTTCTCTTATTCAACGTGTAATAGTGATTTGTGTTAAAGATGTCGTGTCTCTTAATTCTTTAGTTATAGAACATAAATGATTATAAAATATATAGATGTAATGCTTTGTTCTCTGGTATATACTATTATCAGAAAGTTATTTTTCATAGATATGTTTATTGAAACAAATTCCTTTAAATAAATTTTCAACAAATTATTATTGAAGTTTAAAAATAACAATAATTTAATAGTCATAATTTCATAAATATGTACAAATTAACATTAGTCAGCTTATGTTTTGATCAATATGATTTTCTTTTTAGTGAAGCTCCTTCCGTATTCCTTCTTATCTGTAGATACATTTCATCATGTTGTTTGATAGAGAAGACAAGGGTTCTTCATTTACTTTCATTAATGTTAAAATAGTAAAGATATCAGTGTAACATTGGTAGTAAGGTTTAATTTTCAACATTAATTTTGTCTTTTTATATATGCAGTATCAGATCTGTATGATGTAAGAGATATTAAAAATAAAAATTTTTCAATTTTTTCTTTTAATAAAATAAAAGATCTAGGCCATAATGCAGTATTCTTTATTAAATCATTAGAGATTAAATTTTTAGTATAAAACTATTGAAATTGAAACCTTATATGATTTAGTAAAATATGACAAATATTACAATAAGTAATATCAACAAAATAAAATCTGTTAACACATGATTTTATAATCTCAAAAGCAGGTTTATGCATTATTTTTAAAAGTGTTTTCAATATCAAGGAATATAGTCTAGAAAAAAATTTGTTTCCTCTGTAGACATAAATTGTTTTTTTTTTTTGAAATGTAAGAACAAGTTCATGATTGAAACCATATGACTTAATCAGTTAAGGTACCTGCTATGTCATTTAGTGGTATTTATGATTTAAATATTAAAATAATGGTTTTTCACAGTGGTGGTTGAACTATTTGAGGCATAATTTAATAAATAAACTGAATCACCAAAGTACTTTAGAATCTCTTAAGATGACTTCTATGAAATATGTAAAATAATATTCTAAATCTATGTCCTTTAGATAGTTGAAGGTCAACTATAATAAAGTGAGAGAATGATAGAATTACATAGTCTGTGTAAGAAGGCTATGAGTATTTTTTACTTTACTGCTTTGCAAACCAATGCTTTCTGTTGAAGACTTGACGAATTCAGAATCCTACAAAACAAATGTTCTCTGATGACCAAAGACACTGCAAAGTCAAATGTGACTAAACTTTAAATATTCTTACCATCTGCCATGCAAGAAGTGTGTTTCTGGATTTCCATACTGGTGTTATATATGTATGTATGTATGCATTTATCATCTATCATCATCTATCTATCATCTATTTACCATCTATATCTAATCTATCTACCTACCTTTCTATATTCTTTCTATCTTTTGATCATCTATCTTTCTGTCACCATCACCCATCTCTCTACCTATCCAAGAAGGCAGTATCAATTCAAAGGCCACTTAAGGCACAGACACAATTTATAACTTTCTCTTCAGGCAAGGTTATCCTGGTTCAAAAGACAAATGACTGTATCATCTGCATACCTTAACCTGGGGATAGAACCAAAAGGTAGAAAGACTTAGGATTATTCCTCTTTTCTCAGGATAGTTGTTAACTCTGGAGTCAACCTGTCTGTGTGACCTTTGGCAAATTCCTTATAACTTTCTGTACCTGAATTGTTCACCTGTAAATAATATTTAATCCTAGTATGGAGGATTTGATGAGTTAATTTCTGAAAGTTCTTATGTACTATAAAAGCATGTGTTATTGTTTTTGTGGTGGTGGTGGTTATTGTGGCTGATGTTATTGTTTATTCTTTATCATGATTATGCCACAGAGCAGGACAGTACAAGACTGCCATCCTCATTGGCTGTTAATTTACTTAAAATAAAAACTAATGTACCTTGAAGGAGTTGTGGGAGCTATTCTGATCCCTCTGCCTCTAATACCTCTGCCACGACCAGAATCCTCTGAGCCATTTAAGTAAGATAATTCACGTAGTTGTTCTTGACGAATTTCATCATTGTAGTCCTAGAAGGCAAAAACATGACTTGTTGAGTTAAAATGGGGCATGGGGTTCTTGGAGCTTAACAAACACAGTAAGAAAGGAAATTTTTCATTTTTTTTTCTGGAGACTTGTATATAAAAATCTAAAGTGATGTAAAATCATATATCCTTTAAATTCTTATTTTTACATAGAGAAATTGAAGTTCCTTCTTTTATCAAGGAAGTAAGTACTCAGCAAAAAGTCAGGTGAGATTTGCAGGGCTATCACTTCATGTACTTGCCAGAAAGAGAAAAACAGCAATATAGAACACGATTTTGGAATGTACCAAAGTTATGATTGCTAACAAAAGAATTACTAAAAAATACCTAGAATAACTGTATGATACTCATATAACTCCTGGAACATAAACCAAAAAAGGGCAATCTCAAGACCAAATATAGATACTGAAGATGTATTGAAATCAGTAAAAAAGTACAAATAATAGGGCACAGTTTCAGATAACTGAGAAGCTATGAAATCCAATCAAATGATTTGATGGGCAAAGTTTAAAAATAAGAACTTTCTATGTTGTAGCATTGGACTGACAGAAAGTAATACCCATAGCAGAAGGCAAATTTCATAGCAATAACCAGAGATTCAGTCGCCAAAAGGACTCTCTCTCCCTTCATTAATGTGTGAACATATCAGTCATTTCTACAGGACCAAACAGTGGATTTGTGTCACTAAAGATAAATTCTATCTTCAAAAAAACAAGTGTCTGTCTTACTGTTTCTCCTTTTACTAATACACTCAACACACACATGCACATACAGACACTTGATTAAACACTGCAAAGCTGAGTAAATTTTTTTTTTGGGGGGGTCAATTAGCAGATATTTGGGCCTGTCCAAAACATCCATAAGTTTATTTGGTCCATGCCAAATGGTCTTTGATATTTGGTCCGGTCAAAATGTTCATGCTTATAAAACATTCCTGAGCTTAAAGAGCCCACAATGTTCATTTATATATTTGGTTTATGAATTAATACATAAAAATATTTTCATTTTTATGGGTCCAATAATCGTGTTGCAGCTGGACTGTCAATAATAACCCTGCTTGCCTCAGTAGCTTAGCTAATAATACCTCATGAGTTTAGATAGATGAATGAGCATTCAAATGTTGCAAAAGAGTGGGATTTATATAAACCATGATTATTGAAGAAGAGTCCTACTGGTAATATGCACAGGGGACAGCAAGTTGAAGATGGGTTCTCAGAATTCTTGATGTGTTAATACGTTAGCATATACAAGGACCTTTTTGGCATGGACCAAATGTCCCTATAGATGTTTTTGACAGGACCAAAATTCCTGCAAGGATTTTTACTGAACAGTCAATGTGAATAATTCTTTCTCAGTAAAAATATGTTTAAGTAAAATTGACTTAGTGAATTTTCTAGTGTTGAAGAGAGGTCTAGGAGTTCAGACTAGAAATATTTGTGAAAGGTGAGCTAATAGAAATAATGTTTGAGGCTTAGCTGTGAAATCAAAAATCAAGTCTATTATTTCATCAAATGATGCTAGTTTAACTCTGCTTATATATGTAATAGGAACATTAAATGATAATTGTGTACACTCAGCCATACACTTTTGTCTAGAAAATGGCAAGGTTATATTCAGCCTACAAGGATTTCTAGTGCACGGCTTGACATCATGCTCCAAAAACTGCTTTGATTACAAGCAAAAGTAGTAGTCATTCCAAAGCATTTATTTTCTTATTTTTAACATGTTTCTTTCATGTTCATTCTCTTATGCACTTGATTATAATAATGAACTCAACACAGTTGGCTGACAGAGAGCTACACAGTTTCGTATCAATCATATATTATTCAATTTTTACCTCTGGATTTTCACATTCAAGCAACAACCAAACTAAAAAATAAACATGTCTATTATTTTATTAGGATCAGGAAATATGATGAATTGCTACTTCTGAGTGAACTGACTGGCCACCTTCAAAATAAAAATACCATAATTTTCCTATATAATATTCCTAATAAAAAAGGGGATCTATACAGCTTCTTGTCTAAGAAAAAAAAAACAGTCTCTCAAAGTCCTTATGAATTGTAAAAAAAGATGGATTTTCATTACTGGTAACACTAAAGTTTGGAATGAAAATTAACAAATCGTAAATTAATTCAATATATGTAAAAATTATTGAAAGCATATATATATATTTATGCCAGAATCAGAAAATATAATAATGTAGGTATAATCTTATTCATTATATAATCATAAAAAACTTCTTTTTAATATCATTGTACCAGGAAAGTCTAAAAGCTTTCACCTTTCTTTCCTGTCGGTCAGATATTATAGTGTGAGGGCTCTCCAGCTTTCCCTGGCTTCCTCTTTATTTATTTATTTTTACTTGCAGAGAATGTTCCCTAATAAAATCCTTACATGTTTAATCCCAGTTTCTCATCTGCTTCTTGGAGAACCCAAACTAATATAGAAGTGTGGATAAAATGAAATTCCTTAAATTACAAAGCTGAGAGCTTTGGTAAATCCATTAACGTTAAGGCTGGTGGAGACTATACCCTCCACAAACTTAGATTAAATTGAAGTACTTGCCATTCTCTTACTTAAAAATGATTATATACAGATTAAATATGAAATTTATTACTGATTGCCAAAAAGGGTACAATCAATATTTTTTAAGAAAATAAACTGTATGTTGCCTAATTTTTTTTAACACTTCACTTAAGAAAATATAAAAGTCACAGAGGGAACAAACACAAAATGTATTTTGGGCTGGAGATTAGAATGATTTGGTTGATGCAGATTAATTGTGATAATAATGAAGAGGCTGTGTGCATGTATGTTGTGGGATAGAAGAGAATATGGGCAACCATAAGAAATTTAAGAGAGCTTTAGTGAGAAATCAAGTTATGATTGAAAGATATGGGAACAAAAGAAGTTTTTAGGTGCAGAAATGACTAGGATTATAATAACACCATTTACCAGAGAAAAAAAGAAATGAAGACAAAAAAGGTTGGAGGTGAAGAATTTTATAGTTGACTTTGATCACCTTAAGCTTAAAATGCGAGAGAGACATTAAGGGCTACCTTTGGAAATTCAAATCCGGGTTGATGGAGTAATTTGAATGTCATCTGCACACATCTGTGATAACTGAAGTACAGATTACATAAGAGAATAGTAAAATAATGTAGTGCTAAATTTCTAATCATACTTTTAATGCAAATTTGTATCACTGAAGATAATCAGTTGACATGTTAATTGCAATGTTTGTTCCATTACATGTTAAATGATCAGGTTTTTTTAATATTTTAAACTTTAATTTCCTAATTAGAAAATCAAAATATATATACCACTGTATTTATAGTAATGAAGTAGCTAAATGTTTCAAAAACAGAATATACATTTTTTTAAATGCCCAAACATAGAGATAGTTGAAACTCTGGTCTGTAGACTAACTATATCTTGTGTATTATTTTTATAACATAAATGTAATTTTCTAACCACCAAAGTCTATAATTTTATATTGTAGGACTTATTTCCACCCTTCATTAAGCACAGATCTAACTTTGAATTAATCTTTCATAACTAGTACGTGAGTCTGGCTAAGCTAGACCATGCTGTTGAAATTTAATTTTGCATGCATTGCTGATTATTCAGTTATATAAAATCTGAAGGATACTTAGTAAATACAATATTCCAAGTTTGCCTTGTAAATGTTATCTTATCAGAAATATTCTACATATTAGTTCATTTGAGTAGTACTGACTTCTAAGATTCTGCAATCATAAAATATATACATAGAAATGGATGGTTGTTGTTTTATGGATTTTTAAATTGTATGTTAAATTTGTTAACAGGTATTTATTAAAAAGTGAAAATACAAGTTCATAAACAGTAATATAATAATCTGTATTTTTAGATTGTATTATTTATTTAATACTTTAATATTAAAAAACCCTTGAGAAAGAAAAGAGATATAAATAATCTCCTAGATTTGTGAAGTTTATAAGACAAAGAAAGGTAAAGTTATGACAATTTAGAATGAAAAAAATTATAGTCATTTTGAAATAAATATTAAAATAAAACAATATATTCCTTTAATTTGTATGCAAAACTGAAATATTCCAAAATTTTAAAAATAAGGTATACCCATATTATGATGATAATATTCTTGTTAAAAAAAAAACAAAACATATTTATAGACAAATCTTAGTATTATTTCAGATAGAATTCTAAATTACTAAGAGTCCATGCTTCAAATAATAAAGAATGCTTTACTAATTTGGGGTACACTTGCAGTAAATAAAACATACAAATGCTAAAAATACTCCATACCTTGCAAGATGAGTTATAAAGTTGCTTTTAAAAATGCTGTTTGGTTTGATGCAGCTTTGATTTCAGACAACAGCGATTTAATAAGTAACGGTAACTTTTTAAATTACTCTATCAAGGCCTAAATAACCCACGCAAATCATTCAAAGACATTTTAAGAATTGATCCATATTTTACTTCCCCCATAATAACCAAAAATGTTGTTTTGCTGCAAAAATCAGTTTTTAAATTTTGATATCTTGAAATAATAACAAAGATATTCACAATACTTGTATGTTCCTTTTGCTCAGAGTGAGGCAAATTCTATGAAACAATTTTCATGAAATTCATGAGTGCTCCTTTTTTGCATCTTCAACAAGGCCCCCCCACTGTGTTGGCATATGGTATAAACATTGTACACAAAAGCTCAGAGCAGACAGATGTTTGGATGTTCCTAGAAAGGACTCGTGTTCATAGTCCGCATATTTAATATATATGCATAACTTCCCAGTTACATACACTCATGTCCATCTGCTAGGATGGCATTTTGCCCAAAAACAAATTGGGAAGATCACTTTACTTCCAAATAGATGCCAGGTAATGACAAGTGTAGACAGGCAACCTGGGGGCACAGTGGGGGACCATTTTCCTGCCAAATCCCCTCCTCTGAGACTATGATGGGTACTGTTGCTGCACATTTAAAACTGTGATTATAGCCACTGGTTACATGTGAACTTATATTCGGCTCTACTGATACCAAGACTATCAGATGACATCAGGGGAGAATAAAATGCAGACTGTAACCCATCTGAGCCATGACAAAGAGACTTGGGATTCCTTTAGCCTTTACAAACTGCTAGGTTAGGACACTTTTACCAGTGTAACAAACAAGAAAATGTCGGAGGTGATTGGTCCCATGCCAATAGCAACTCTGTGGCTGAGCTGGAATGGGTAAAAGGCTCTTTCATAAAACTAGTGCTGTGCCGAATATTATTTAGCAAAACATTTTAGACTATTAGATAACATTTCTTAGCCAACACAAGGTGAGTTTTAATCAGCCCAGGCTAGAGACCAGAAAATCTCATTAGCAAAATGCGTTCAAAAAACAGTCAATTAAGATTTATTAAGAATCTGCTTGATGCATGAGGTCAGTATAAAGGTTTTATAAAGCTTATTTATCAAAGGAAATTGAATACCATCAAGTAAAAATGTTGTGGATTTTCTGTATAGAACCGGTAGTTACAATAATTTCTGTCACATAAGAATGTCTTCTCTTCTCCATTACCAAAGTCATATTGCACACTGTGTAACAACCTTCAAAAATAAGATAATAGCACTACAGAGTTTATGTAGATATTTTGCAGGACTATTAGAAAGGTTTGTTTTCTGTTTTATTTTACAATAATAAACACTGGCCACTGATATATGAAGTCCAGGATCCAGGACCTCTGAAATGAGCACCAAAGGACTCATGTGTTTGGTGTTATACTGCCACCCATCCAAGCTTATCAAGTCGGTCTCTACCTCAGGTTAAATTTAGGGTGGCAGATAAATGTTTAGACAACATTAAATGAGAGATCTGGGCTGCTTTCTACAAATATCAAGTTTCATTTTTTTTAGGTAGGATCAAAATAACTATTTTCTTCAGTAAATTTTCTTGGCAAGTTATTGTGCACATGATACAGAAACTCTATTTATTTGCATTTTAAGTTGCAAAAGGCATTAATTTAATACTTTGGCATATTATATTTAATTTAATTTACAAGTACAAAAATGAACTCTGTTAATACAGAACTGATGATGATTATTGGTACATTGATCTAATGGGCCCAAATTCTTCTTAACAAATAAATCATCATGATAAGGATAGGTTTAGGAAAGAGCGCAAATTCTGTGCATGAAAATTCTGTGCATTGATAGGCTACGGCTCATGTGAGTGATTTTTATCAATAACCTTGAAATTCAAGGCCTTCTCTTAAACATGAAAAATTTACATATTTAAGATAGTAATGAACCTAACCAGCCAGATTTTTAAAAAGTGCCTGAAGTTTTGCTATAATAAATCATCCTTTTATTTATTCAAAGTATTTCTGAGCAGCAAGTAAGTGCAAGGCACTGATGTAGGTGCTGGAGACAAGAAAAAGAAAGACCCCGAATCAGGAGAGCTTAAGTAGATATAGATGAAGATATCCCTACACTGTTCATAAAATGTCAGAGCAGGCACCATTTCAAAAAAAATACCTAGGCATGACAGAACACTTTTATTTATTTAATTTTTAAAAATATTTTTAAATTGTATTTATTTTTTTATGATGACATTGGTTAACAAAATCTGATAAGTTTCAGCTGTACATTTTAACAATAAGACATATATAGGTAGATTTCTTTCTGTCACTACATTTGACCCCTTTTACCCTGCCTACCTCCCTTTTCCCCCCAGAGAGAAGCCTTTTAAATATTCTCTGAATCAGTGTCTGCTCAAATCAACTTTGATTCGTTTTGTTGGTTGAAGAAAGAAACGTATTAATTGAGGAGGGCTGTGTAGGTAGGTGGCTCATCAGAAAATCTCTCCTAGAAATTCTCCTTTGCTTTCTCCCAAATAAAATGTTGTAATGATTACTTAATACTGTATCATTTAATCAGGAAATGACAACCTACTCAGTTGTGGCAAATGTTAAAAAATTCCTTGAAAAAAGTATAAAATATGCTGTACAGATATTTTAAAGTTACCTTTTTATTTGGCAGCTTCTAGTGACCTCCAAATTTATTCCTAAAAAAATCTTTGCTTATTATTCTTCCTGAATATTTAATCACATTTAAATAGAGTAGTCCTTAAAAATAATGAAAGTGCCACTTTTTCAAACAATGTATTAGAGGAGAGCAGAATCATTTACCAGATGGGAAAGAATAAAGCACTGAAGATAAGCAAAGGCAAGCAAGAGCGAAAGATGGGTGAAGGATGTCAAGTAAGAATGCCAGCTACTGGATACTTAGAAAGAGAAAGAAAGTAATGGTTAATAAAAACTTTTGTTTCATGGTCAGTAACTGAGGTAATGAACTTATGATATCATATGAGTGCAATAGAGTGAAAGAAGCATTTAAAAAATGGAAAACTACATGTTAAGATGTGATGTAAAATTTCTCAAATAGCCTCATGAAATAAGTCATTATTGAAAATTGAAAAGAACAGAGACTAGAATTTGAAGACCTGGGTGTATAACCTTTAATTCTTTCCTTGCTTCCATTGGTTTTGCTTCAATGGGAACCACCTATTGGATTATTCAGTTGTGTTTGTCTTCCATAATTTGCTAAGGTCTTGCAATAGCTGATAAATTATATACACATATCTGTGATAAAATTCGTTCAGCATCCACAAAGGTCTTGTGTTGTAGCCTCTTTGTCAGGGGCAAACCTCTTAGCAAGGAAGGCCTGGAGTGGGCCCATGCAGAGCAGCTGGCATACTGGGCCACTCCTCTGAAAGGGGAACTGGACAACTCTCTGTCTTCAGGCTTCTCCCAAGATTCCCTAATTCCACAGGGCATCTTTATAGCTCTCCTTAAGAGCACGTGAGTCAGCTGAATCAGGTGCATCTCTTTCCTTCCTCCACACAATGAACATAACACACCAGGTAGTCAGAATCAATTCTATTCTGCATGTTGTAGAAGGGGTTCACTGAAGGTGATTCACCAATATATCCTCCAACAACCATAGGATTGATGTTCCTTGTCGAAGGCTCCTTTCAGGTCTTGGATCTTCTCAGCTCTCTAACCCTGCATCTCAATGAATAAAGAAAATGCCTGCCTTCTTGGAATCATGTCTGATATAAGGTACTTCAAGACCATTCAGCCTTCCTAACAAGATGCGTGTGTGTATCAAACCCTGTCATTAAAGACATGGGAGAAATGGTGTCAAGAATTGGCATTTAGGTCACAATCTTTCCTTAACCCGCTTCCTCAAACATTTTTAGAATTTATTCTGCAAACTCCAGTTGAAAGAAGGTAAACATTTCATTGTTCCATTAAGAACATGCTCTAAAATTCATCAACATCAGTTCTGTGCTCTGTATTGAAGTTATGCTCTGATTTGTTTTAATCTCATATAGAGAAATTATAGGGTCTCAAGAGGTGAAGATAGCCAAAAAAGCTTCAGTTTTCTTTTGTTTCCTATAAAATGTAGCGTCAAGCAATGTCTGGATACTATTTACAATGTTCCAATCCTTTGTCTGAAGGTGAGATTCTTATTCTGTTCTAAAGACCTAGATACCCCCAGCACAGACTCATACCATTTAGTACTGGGGACAGAAAGCAGAGTTTCTATTGAACCTGTATAAACATAATGAGATGAAGAACTGCGAAGGGAGTACTTGGGACTGTTTTACTGCTTGGCTCAGGGAATATTATTATTAAATATATTAATATCATGTAGATTAAATATATTAAATACACTTATTTGTTTATGTATTTGTCCCAGATACTGAGGAGATAGTAAACAAGAAAGTCCTCACTGAGCTTACATTCTAATGTGGGGAAATAGATCCAAAGAAAGCAAACAAAGGAAATAAGCAAGTTCATTTCAGACAGTAAAATGCTCTAAAAAAAAAAAAAATAGGGCAACATGGCCAAGGAAGCATAGAGATCGGTTTAGATGAGAAGTCAGCCACAGTCTCTCTGAAAAGGTAATACCGGAGCTGAGACCTGACAAGAAAAGGAGCCTGTCATGTGAGGACCTAGATCATTAGTCTTCCAGGTAGCTGGAATGCAAAAGCAGTGTACCAGGAAGGAGCAGAGCCTCTTTTAATGACCAGCGAGAATGCAAGTGCATGTATATCAAGAATTTAGTGAGCAAGAAAAAGAATGGTATTAGGTCAGATAAGCAGGCAGGGGCTAGATCATGGAAGTCCTTCTTGTCTTTAGGCTAAAGAGGATATTTCAGCCGCTATGAGAAAAATGGGGTAAAGTCCAACTGGAGTGGAACCTGGAAGAGGGGTTAAGACACTATTATAGCAGTATATACACTGGCTACTGCAGTCATCCCTACTGTTACCATGGAAAGTCATGGAGAGAAACGGCCATTAGATAACTGCAGATATAGTTGCAGGCAGAACTGGCAAAACTTGATGATAGATTAGATATGGTGAGTTATTAAAAGAGTGTGGTTTCAAAGGTGACTCCTAGATTTTTGATCTGTGCAATTGATTCGGTAGTGTCATCATTGAGATGGGAAAGATAGTGAGTGTGAGTTTCCCTCTGTCTCTTTCCATTCTTAAAAAGGAAATCAGATGTTGTTTCTCAATAAGGACCCTTTTTAATTTGGGGATTTCTAAGGTGTGATATGATGCTCTCCTATGTGAGTAGCCTATCTTCTGGGCAGACATGCAAATCTTTAAGAATCCTGATTAAAAAAGAAAACATTAAAGAGACAAAAGACATAGTTGTTAATCATAAAAGGAAAACATAAATATCTTTACTTGAGGGCTTCAAGGGATCAAAAAGAAAGGTGTAAAGTTAGAGAATAATTCAGGCAGATTTCCATGTATAAAGTTATGAAGCCATGACAGAAAAATGATAGGGCTAAGGAATAGTTAATGATATTATGAAAGTATCATGTCTGAAGTGGACAGTAAAAGGGTGTGTGGATCGAACATAGGTTGGAAAACTGGAGCCTTGTGTTCTCAAGACAGTACTCTCAGATTGGCATCACCATGGGCAGGCTTTGGAAAGACCCCTCAGGAATGTGGATGAGGGACCAGAGCTGGAGTAATGTCATTTAGTTCGTCTATAGAAACAGAATTACTGTAGAAGACTTTTATGGCAGTCCAGACACGAAACAGTAAAGAATAAAATGAGGAAAAATTTTTACTCAACTAGTTTGTCCCCTTAAACAAAAAGCATTTCTGGCCTAGTTTTCAGATGTGGAAAATAAAAAAAATGTTTCTGATGATCCAATTAAATAATCTCTGAGGTATCTCCACCAGACTTTCTCAGGAAGAAGGCTGCTGTGGATATCAGCAGAAGGGCAGGGTACTGAATTTTTACTTTTCTACTGTAGAGTCAAAATATAAATGATTAAGGTCCTAGATGCACTTGGAAAAGTGCTGTCTCCTTGTTCATTTATATAATAATTTCTTTATAAGACACATAAATAACACTTTGCTTTGCAAGTCTTGTCATTTTATATATTTATTTGATACAAAGTCTCTGAGGTAAATAGAAAAAAAGTTTTGAAAAATATTTTAAAAATAGTATTAACAAACCCTCTTGAGGAGAGAAAGAGAATGTTTTAGAGACATTCTCTTTCTTAGATTTGTTGTACCAGCTTTAATGCTGGTGTAGACTATGAATTACAATTGGAGTCTTAGAACTAGTGGCAGTAAAGGGCTTTTGTGGTTACTAAACACCTCAACTTTACTCAGGCATTTAGCAAACCACAAAAGCCATTAATTGGCTGTCTTCTGCACCATCACGGATATTGCTTCCAAAGTATCAGTAAGTACAGAGCAGATCTATGGTTCTCTTTCCTCTATCTCTCTCCAGATAATTTATAGATTAGAAATACACACTCAGAGATATTGCTTTTACAATGAAAGAAAAAATCTTCCAGGAGGTCTGATTTCCAAAGGTTTCAAAAACACACTTAATTCTAAACTTAATTGGCCTGATGCTTGAAAACCATCCATTTTGAGGCTTAGAACTTAATTTGAGTGATTTTCACATGGCTTTGTTCTGAAATGCTAAAAAGATATCTGTGAAACCTTGTTGGCTTATAGACCTATATTATTCTAAGTTATTGATGTTTATACAGGCTGAGGTGAGCATACAAAGAAAGATAATCCAACTCTTGCCAAATTACTCTGGTGATTCCTCTAAATTATTTACTACACAACTAGAGTTTTAATTTCCACCCAAATGTTTAAGATATATCAACTTCTGTTCTGTCCCTATTTAGGATATAATAGTAGTATACTTACATTTACAAATCAATAGTGGATGAATTGTCCAGTCCTGCCTAACTAGGCATTACAAAGAAACATTTATATTCATTTATCATTGTCAATGCAATATTGATTTGAAAACTAAAAAATAATATGAAAAGTGATTTAGGATAAATTAAAAATTCAATCAGGATTTCAAGAGAATGAGAACACAAGCCACATACTGGGAAAAAAAAATATTTGCAAAAATCATTTCCGATAAAGGTCTGTTATCAAAATATATGACAAAGTCTTCAAACTCAACAATAAGAGAAAAACAAAATGGACAAAAGATCCAAACAGATACTTCACTGAAGAGTACATACAGATTACAAATAAGCATATGAAAAGGTGCTCGACATTGTATGCCATTAGTCAGCTGCACATTAAAACAACAAAGAGAACACACCTATGAGAATGGCAAAAATTCAAAATTGACAACACTAAATGATGGTGAGTATGTACACCAACAGGAATTATCACTTATTGCTGGTGGGGGTGAAAAATGGTACAGCCACTTTGGAAGACAGTTTGGTAATTTCTTACAAAACTAAATATGCTCTTACCATAAAATCCAGCAATTGAGCTCCTTGGTATTTACCCAAAGAAGCTGAAAATTTATGTCTACACATAAACCTGCACACAAATGATTATAGCAGTTTTACTCATAATAACCAAAACTTGGAGGCAACCAAGATGTCCTTCAGTAGGTGAATGGATAAATACACTGCAGTATATCCAAACAATGGAATATAACTCTTCACTAAAAAAAAAAAAAAAAAAGCTGTCAAGTCATGAAAAGACATGGAGGAAACTTAAATACTTATAAAAGTAACCAATCCAAAAAGGCTACAAATTATGTAATTCCAACTCTATGGCATTATGAAAAAAGCAGAATTATGGACACTGTGAAAGGATCAGTGGTTGCCAGAGGTTAGAAGAGAAGAAGAGATAAATAGGTAGAACACTGACAATTTTAGGGCAGTGAAACAATTCTGTTTATTACAATTAGTGGTAGATACGTATCTTGATCCATTCAGATTAGTATAACATAATGTCATAAACTGAGTGGCTTATAAAGAACAGAAATTTATTTCTCATAGTTCTGGTTTATATATGGACTTCTTTTATTCTAAGTCCCTGCACGGCAGAAGGAATGAGGGATGAGAGATCTAAGGTCTCTTCTAAGGGCACTAATCCTTGTATGAGAACTTTAACTTCATGATCTAATCACCTAAAGTCTCATTTCCTGATACTATCACCTTCAGGATTAGGATTTCAACATATGAATTTCAGGGCAATATAAATATTTGGTCTAGAGCAATACATGTCACTATACATTTGTCAAAACCTACAGAATGTACAACACCATGAGTGAACTCTAAAATAAACTGTGGACTTTGGGTGAGAATGCTGTGGTAATATTGGTTTATCAACTGTAATAAATGTACCTCACTGATGGGGAATGTTGATAATAGAGAAATCTATGCATGTGTGAGGGCTGACAATACATGGGGAATCTCTGTACTTTGCTCTCAATTTTGTCGTGAACCTAAAACTGCCCTAAAAGTAAAGTGTATTTAAAAAAGTTAATTAGGATATTATTTTGATTGCATGATGCCTTAAAATAAACACTATTTTTGCCAAGTTGAAACAACCTATATAAGCTTAAAAAAGTTATGGTGCTAGATAATGGTGCTCATCATCAGAGGTAGAAGTTTGCTCAAGCCTCTTCCATATGCAATGAAGATCTCCAAGTAGTCCTATCTGCATCATGAACATACTGAATTCATCTTTATTGCACCTTAGTGAATGATAAAGGGTTGGAGGATTATCACTCTCATTTACATATACAGAGGTTAAATGATGAATGGAAGGCAAATCACACGCAGGGATTTAATCGTAGAAAACATTTTAAATGTCTTATATTTCTCATCTTTATGCCAGTTAAATTGTTCCTATTTCACTTTTTTCTTGTTCTGAGATCCTGTCAGCCTAGACCTATTCAGAAATTAAGCATGCTGAAATAAAAACAGCATAGATCTCTGAATCAGAGCTCCAAGTCCCTTACTCTATATACATTATTATGGGCTAGACAGGGGCTATCCATCCTAATCATTGTATTCTTCTAAAAAACAGAAAAGGAAATCAAAGACTATCATTATCTTGTTGATAAATTGGTATCGCTGCTGCTGTTGTTGATTGTGGTGTTTGTTGTTGGTGGTGTAAGAGTGTGTTTGACATGTGTGTAAAATGTATGCATATTAGTTGTCTGACTAATAGATTGGCCCAGGTAAGCAAATGATACAGACAATTGTAAAAATTGGATAGGCTACTTTCTAGGTCTGGAGAGAGGAATTCTAAGCTCTAGTTTGAATTCTGTCTGTGTAACATACAACTCACCTTTCTTCTATCTACTACCTATTTTATTATTTCTAAATAAATAAATGACTGAATAAATAAATGAACTTCTGAATATTTGAAGACAACTCAAACTATACTATAAGCTTCCAGGTAATATATTATTCTCACACATGTACATTTATATGTGTGCTCCATATAATTCAAAATAGAATGAAAACTGAGGGTAAGGACTATATAAATGGAAAAGCAGAAACACAGCAGCCTGGGGTTTATTTGGAATATTTGATTGTGCAAAAAGTTTTAAAAATTCAAAAGGCATCTAAAGAAGTCAGGAAAGGGTTAGCAAGAGCAACCGAAGTGTGACTCAGGGCACAGATAAATGGGGCTGAGTAACTTACATTAAAACAAAATGGGCAATAAATGGTAGTATAGTCATTTGTCGGTACATTGGAAATCGACTGTACAAAGCTTGATGACATCTAAATGCACAGTGTGAAGAGATGAAACTGTTATGTCAAAATTATTCATGTAAGCCAGCTAGCACATAAGGTATTTTTTTTTTGGCTAGTTTTTGCATAATTTCTATTTGTAGATACATGACTACAATATAATCTTTCATGTAGTGCCTCTGTTTTAAAAAGTAGACTTTTGTCTAATTTCTTCACTTTAAATTATTTCTGGCCATGTCCAATGTGACTTAAAATCTAAAAGGAACAACCACCAAACTATCACACTTTTCCAAATTCTGAAAACCACTGGCTTATTTAAGAAATAAGAGAAGACCTACCTTCTTCTCTCTGTGGGAGCTAAAAGTCTGGTATTCTCCATGTGGGGCCCTATCTCTGGGTCTTTCAGAGAGATTTGGGGTAAAATATTACTTCAGTATGTTTCTCTCCCCTTCTATAATTCTGAGAGTAGTGTGAGAAAATCTTTTTTTATGTGTTTTGAGTTGAAACAAAAATCAATTTCTACTGAAAAAATAATACAAGGCACTAAGAGCTTAAAAAAGGTAAAAACTGGATTGTAGCATTACTGTACAATGGTAGCATTTAGGTTTTTAATTTCAGGATAAAACAAGTTTGAGAGCCATGCCAATTTTCAGAAGAGTTAAATGTTAAAACTGTGAGCAGAAAAGAAATCATATTATTGTATTAATTAATTATTGTATTGGACTCTAGAGAGAGGATGTCAGGTAGCAATTATGAATATGTGGCTTAATTTAAAATGTTAAGCCTTAGGGGCCTAAATTTTCTTATCTATAAAATGGGATTAATAATAGCAATAAACAAAAGAGTAAGACTTTCAGGATTAAATAAATTAACATACGTAAATTGCTAAAATGGTGTCTAGTACATGCTTGGCACATGATAAATATTAGCTATTATTTTCCCCATGCAGTTTACAGTGTCCTCTATTTTGATATATCATCTATTTGAAATGATAAGGTGAGTCTGTTGTGTCCACTTTATTGTATTTATTTAAAGAATTTTAGCTTAAAAGGGAATTCCAAAGTGTTACGTATATGTAAGTACATTCTCTCCCATATTTTTCTAAGTGTTGAAAGATCTTCAAATTCCAGTAAATTATAAAATATGACAAATTTGTTTTAGGCTATTTATTTTTGAAAAGTTAAGACTTTGGGTGAGAATGTGTTACAGGGCAAACTCTGATTTGAATTTGGAAAGATTCATAGTCATGAATTGGTATAGGGCTGCTTCTTCATACAGAACTTTTAATCAAAAGTCAAATCTGAAACTATTTTCAACTGAGTATTTGGAAAAGATCCAATCCTAAAAAAGTCTGCAGCCAGATCATATTTCTACTTAGTGATCATAATATCATTAGTATAAAATGAAGGTCTACAGAAGATAAACAAAACAAAAACACTGACATTTAATAGAAGAGTTTGTAGAAATGCAGTAGGGAAGAAAGTGAAATACTTATGATGAAATGGAAGACTCATGCAAATCACTTCATAAAAGCAAAAATGAATAAAAGATCAACATAAGTCAAAATAGTTATTGGGAGAAGAGGTATTACCCATTTCAAAATATTCAAAATATTTTTGAATAAAAAAGAAAATTAAAAAGGCAAAGAAAAGTAAAAAAAAAAGAATATGCAAGACAAAAGTTTTAAATTCATTTCATTTAAGAGAGATGTATAAACAAGGAAAACACAAAGTAGCAGTTCATTAGTTCAAACAGGAGTCTCATTTTAAATTGCATGGTATTATCCTTGGGCAATGAGCAACACAGCTTAAAGCTACAGGATATGTTAAAGTATTTTTAAATGTTCCTGTATTTTCATAACAAATGTTAAATTGTCCCTATCACCAAGTGTTCTTTTAGCATTTATTTACTAATTAATCTTTTTTGCAATTCTAGATAAGCAGTATATTCTATTAACTTTCCAAGTTTCATTATACAGACATTAAGTGGCCTTCTTTATTGATTTTCTTTCAATATGTATGTAAATATTTTAGCAAATTACTTCAATACTGGTTGGCAACATTCCCGGGATTTTATTTATTTGTTTGTTTGTTTGTTTGTTTGTTTGTTTGTTTGTTAGGTGAGGCAAATCTTGGTTTACCTTACAGATTACAGGGAACTGTCAGTTTACAATCCCTTATATTTTACTTTTTAAGTCTACAGCACCTGGTCTTCCTAGGTGGTCTCCCATCCAAGCACTAACCAGGACTGACCCTTCTTAGCTTCCAAGATCAGAAGGGATCGGGCTTGTTCAGGGTGGCATGACCGTAGATTGTTGATTTTTTTTAAAATACACATCTTCACCTTTTTTTTCCCATCTATATGGGTAAAAAATTATAACTCACGATGAATACTTTTTTTGCTAGCCATTTGGATTGTTAACTTTCTAAAGAGCCTATTTATTCTTCTATTGGGTTATTCCTAATTTTTAAGTATCTACTTATAGGGACTTCTGTTTCAAACCAAGATGAAATAACTGGCAACAGATTTACCCTCCTATCTGAACAAAACAGTAAAAAATAAATAATTTAAAAACCTCAAATAGTTTCAAAGCATTGGACTTTAGGCAGCCAAGAATAGATCCTTGAGTGATGGGAAACAAATGAGGCAAGTTCTATAATTACTGCCTTGAGAAAGTCTTCAAGCCATGATATAGGGAGGAATAATCCAGACAGAGCCCAGAAAACTTCCTCAGGTGTTGAGACCTTTTTGAAAGTCCAAGGAGTCCCTGGTTGCTAGAGCTCCCAGGAAAGAGTAATAAAGAGCTGCAAAAATAAACAACTCTGAAAATCTGAAGAGGATCCCTTTTGAGTATTCAACATAGTCCTTTTCAGTGCCTATGTGAATGGGAATCTCCTGGGTCCAAGAAAAGAAATACAGAAAACTAGAAGAAATGTTCCACATTGTCCACACAGGACCAGAAGTTGAGGCTGACTGACTATACTAGAAAACTTAATTCATGTGACATTGGGTATGGTGCTCAGAAGGGTCCTTTGTCAGTGGTGGGAAATAATTAGCCATAGATTAAAAAGCTCTCTGACCTTGCCTAATAAATTTGAAAAGGCATGATAAAATCAATTTACAAGTAACAACATTCTAGAATAAAGTTGATGAATAAACACCAAAGATAAATTAGAATTAGGAAAAAAAGAGAAGTCATGAATGACTAATATCAGAAAAAGGAGAGGTAATATCACTACAGAGTGTACAGATATTAAAGAGAATGGGAATATTATGAACAAACTGATATCAACAAATTAAATTTAGATGAAGTACAAACTCTTTGAAACACAAAAGCCACCAAAGTTCACCTAAGATGATACAGATCATAGATAACTCACATAGCATTTTTTTCTATTAAAGATACTAAATTTATAGTTAAAAATCTTTAAACAAAGAAAAATCCAAACTTGAATGTCTTCATTTATAAAATTTACCAAACATTTACAAAAGAAATACTAATTCTCCACAAACTCTTTTAGAAATTTGAAGAATATGAAATATTTGTCTGACCAAAAAATAAAATAATTAAAAAAATAAAACCTCAGCAGTGTAGAAATAGAAGCAAATTTGCTTAACCTGACAAAAAGGACCTACAAAAAACTAACTAATTATCATATTAATGACGAAAGACTGAGTTATCCTAAGATTAGAGAAAAGGCAAGTCAGCTTGTACCTCCTCTATTCAGTGCTTTACTGGAGGTTCTGCCTAATGAAACAGGGCAAAGAAAAGATAAAATTTATGCATATTGGAATGAAAGAAGTTAAACTGCCTTTGTTCAAAGATGACATATTCATCTATGTAAGGAATCTAACTGAATTTACTAGAAAGTTAATAGAAGCCATGAATGAGTTAATTCAGGAATGCTGTAAGTTATAAACTACATATAGAAAAATAAACTATTTCTATGTGGTAGCAACAAATAATTAGAAATTAAAAACACAATATTATACCCTTTAGCATCAAAAATAAGAAATAATCTTGTAAAGGATGTGAAAGACCTGTACACTAAAATTTGTAAAACTTTGCTGAGAGAAATTAAAGAAAACAAATAAATGGAGAGATATACCATGTCATGTGTTAGAAGATGCAATGTTGTTAAGTGGTCAATTCTGCTCAAATTGTTTTATTTATTTAATGCAATCTAATCTACACTGTCATGCTAGGGACAGTAAGTGGGCCATGGAGATAGCTGAGAGAAATAGATTTTTACAAAGGGCCATAAGAAAACTTTAGAGGGTGGAGATACTATTTTGAGTATAATGACTATTTCACACATGCATATATATGACAACATATCAAACTGTCCACTTTAAATAGGTATAATTTTTAAATCAATTATACTACAATAAAGTTGATTTTAAAAAACAGACATTTTATATTATGACTATTAACATTTATTTTTATTAATATATCGAGCGAGATGAAATTATCGAGTCTTATTTATAAGATATGAGATTTTGGGTTACATTAAAATAATGGCAAAAACTAAGGTTATGTAAATATTCTCTCATTCTATTTATTATTTATTTTAGATTTTATTCAATTTAAAATTTATTAGTTCATTCATTTATTAATTCTAAGTAGCTAAATATGTTATTATACATTAGATCATTATTACTAGTGATTGAACAGAAATACATAACTTAAAACGTGGAACATGATAGTTAAATTTAATTATCCTTATATTTGCTTTTTTTACTTATCGATTAAGTCATTCATTTAATATTTATTAAGAGTCTATTATATATCAGCACGAGAGTCAATCAACAGTGAAGTAACCTGACAAATGTTCTTGCTTGAAGTGAGCTAAAAATTTCATATTGAGAGTGATAGACGACAAATTAAAAAGTAAAATAAATAATGTGTTTTGATGTATTATGTTAAATCTTAAATATGTGATATGTGCTATGTAAGTGAAATGTGAGGTATGTGTTATATTAAAAAATAAAACAGAGAAAAGAAAAAGAATTCCAAGAGGGTGGTAGGAATTTCAATTTTTAAATAGGGTAAAAGTCAGGAAAGGCCTCATGAGGTTACTCATGAGCTGAGACTCACAGGGCTAATGAAGAGATGTGGATGAAGGCCTTTGTGGGAAGCAGAAATGGCAAAGGCAGAGATTTTGTGGTGGGACTGTCTATGCCTGCTTTGTCTGTGAAATATCAGTGAGGCCAGCGTGGCTGGAGCAGCCTTTGGCTTTTACTCTGACTAAACTAATAATCACTGGAAAGTTTTAAATAGAGAAGTACTATGATGTGTATGCTTTAAAAGGATCACTAGGTCTGCTATGCTGAAGATAGGCTGTGTGCAGGATGAAAGGCCATGGCGGATGAAGGCAGAGCAGTTATGACACAATAAACTGTTTATCGTAGCCTAGCAACATGGTATCCAGACAAATCAGGCACATGGAAATAAAGCCAAACCAGGTGGAGACTCTTTCTATGTATTCAATAGTCACTCATTGTTTTTCTAATTGCAATTAGACCACTCTCCTTAGCTCCATACTGGTAACTGGGTAGGGTGGTCAGTCATTATGGGAAAGATTAATTATATCGAGTGTGTAATATGGGCTTGAGTTTAAAACAGTAAATACTAATGTTAAGCCATTTAATTCTTTCACTTAAATGAAAGAATCTTTTTTATAATGTGGTACCTGAAACAACATGTAGTCTTGTAATGGAATTGGTTGACATTCGAACTTACAAAATTAGCTTGCTAGAAGAGTGATCACTTGTTTTCAACAAAAGGCAGAAAAATTGAAATGTTCTGTTTTATAGGTATGTATTGTATGCAGTGGTTTGCACACTGTTTTAAGTCACTACTTAAGTGATATTATCAAGTTATCAAGTTTACATCGATATTTGTACAATATGCAATTTCTGAAAAGACAAAGCAAGACTGAAAATTAGTGCTATAGAAGTACTGAGGAATAATTCACTACTTTGAAAAAATATACTGGACACATACTGTGTGCCAGTAACAAAGGAATCTTTTGCAATACAAAGATAAATATTACCTTTTCTTCAAGAAATTAGTAGTTTTGTGGAGTAATAAAATTTCTAGTAGAGATGAGCATGTTAGTATTACTTTAGACATTTATTGAGCACTTGCTGTGTGCTAGGCATTTTGTTGCATGTGTTATATCTCTGATCTTCACATATCTATAAAGTAGGTAGTATATTATTGCCATTTTAAGAATGCAAAAACGAACATAGGTTAAATGACACATCTATAATTAAACAGGAATTGGATTATAAATAATTGTAATAAGTACTTTGGTGTTATATAAGAGTACCATAGGTTTACAGAAGGAGGTCCAAGAGTATACAGGAACTATAGTAAAAGAAGGAAGTAATGTGGATTGGATCCTGGGTGACAGAAAAGAAGCAAAGAGCATGACAGAAGTACACATATGTGCAAAGGGACAATTCATTATTTTTTAAAGAATTACATAAGAAGTGTTAATCATTGCTGGATGGTGGTGTAAGAGTGGGTGAGCTTAAATGGAGCAGGAACTAAACTTGGTAAGGTAGTTTGGAAGAAGATTGTGAAAGTACCTTTTTTAAGAGCAAGAAACTGATCTTGTGGGCGAGGGAGTTGCCAAGGTTTTTGAAGTCGAGTGTAAATGTTTTAGAAAGACAACGGATTGAAAAAGTGTAGAATTTTCTCCTGAGGTAGTAACTGCATAACATGCTACAAGATGGACAGCAAGCAAGTGTAGGTTTGGAGTACAAATCTGAAAATACTAAACCAGGGAGGAGTGGTGCTCCCAGACAAGTGCTCAAGTCTGAATCACTGCACTTAAGGGGCTGCAGCAACTCAGGTATTATATGTGAGAGGTTCTGTGAGGCAGCTGGGATTTGGGATTATTGGCCTGGAGATCTTTGATATTAGGTAGGATGGGCACTGAGTCTATGGGTTTGAAATTCAGGAGAGAATTTGAAGCAAGATTTTATAGTGTTGTCAGCAAGTAGGTGGGAATCAGAGCGAAGACAGTGAAGGATGTTGTCTAAAAGAAAAGCTTTAAGAAAAACAAATGGGCCAGTCTAGATGCCATTTCCCCAGATTTTCATGTTTTCTTTTTAAGTCACTTCTCATGTGTATAAATAAGTGGGAAAAGTTTTCAAACAAGTTGCTGGTTTTCTGACTTCATTCACTACCACCATCATCCTTAGTACTCATCGTGAAGTGCTTTTTCCAGAAGTATCTGGTTGACACATATAGCTGAGGAGAAACTACCTAAAATTTGGAAAAGGACAGGCTTTAGATTACTGAATTTGTCAATTAATAGCTAGGTGAACAGAAAAATGTGCTAAAAATTTCAGAGTTAACAACAATGACAACAACAACAACAACAACAACAACAAATAATAATAATAATAATAATAATAATAATAATAATAATAATAAATTTGTCTTACGAAGTTGTTAGCAGGATGAGTGGTAATGTAAAATAGTAGGTTTGTAGACTTATTTTACAAAATATAGTAAAATAACTGCTATATGCTAACTATTGGGGTTATTGTTACCCTTCTAAAAAGTCTCAAAGTCAGATATCTTGGGGCTATCATAACTTTTTAAATAAATAAAATTTCATCCCTTTACCTCCCAAGTAAAATTTCCTTAAGTGACTAATTTAAAGATTTGATTATTCAAACTCCCCAAACTATGTCCCTTGAACACTCTATTTGGTATGCCAAGAGGGTCCCGTGATCACATGCATAATCACTTTAAAAACACAGGTTGATTCAATTCACAACAAACAGATGAAAATATGTTGTAATGTATAATACTGCATAAATGTACATCTGCTGCACAGAAATGGAAACACACAAGGTTGAGATATTTATTTTAAATCTTATAGCTGAGTTTTGCAATCAGTTATAAATTATAGTATCTGATAGTTCTGTACCTACAAATAAAGTAGGTTCTGAGAACAGCTAATTACTGGGGTTTGTTTCACAGATGGAGAGATTGACACCATTGACCTTTTCTCACAGAGCTTTGCCAGTCTTGGATACTCCCTATACTTGTAGTGGTTTCTGATATCAGAGGAAATACCAACTCAGTTTCACTCACTGCTTGTCTTCTGTTTATCTCATTGTATAAAATGTTAAAACTTCCAGAGAAAAATGTAAGTTTCTAATGGAAAACAATGTGATTGTTATCAAGTCAGATTTTGATTGCCTATTCAAATTCAATATATAATATAGCAATTCTTTCTGGCTTCTACATTCAAATTAACACTTTTTTAAAAAAGGAATTGTAGTCCCTAAAACATTATTAGTGTAAAATGCTAAGCAAAGCTGAATGAATTCTAGAGGAAATCATTCCTTTTTCCTTCTTCTTATTTACAACACTCCAATTCCCAGAGGAGAAAAACACTATTTTCATGATAAAATTATAAAATTGCTATGTAGAAACAAGTTAGGGAAGAGAAAATATGAGTCTGCTATTTGTATAATTTTCATTCTGTTGAGGCATGAGTATTTTAAGTTCTAAATTATTCATATTGTTACAATGATCGACTATCTCATACAATGACTTCATTCATTTTATTTAATCTGACACAATATTCGTTTCAGCATATTTTAAGATCATATAAACATAACAAATGCGCTTTTTAGTGAGGTGTTTGCTACCATATGACATGGATTTAAAACAGAAAAACATACAGGTCATTACACACACACACACACACACACACACACACACACACAATGTTTTTTGTTTGTTTAATTAATTAATTATTTTTATGGTGACATTGGTTAATGAAATCCAGTAAGTTTCAGGTGTACGATTTAACAGTAAGGCATATATATATTGCATTGTGTGTTCCCCTCCCATAGATTTCTTTCTGTCACCACATATTTGACCCTTTTTACCCCATCCACCTCTCTCTCCCCTCTCCCACTTACCTTCTGGTAACCACTCCTCTATTGTACATGTCCATACGTCTCTTGTTCCTGTGTCCTGTTCATATATTTTTGCACTATAGGAAGAACAATTACTTGTACAAGACATATATGTTTTCTTCAGTTTTATCATGCCTGGTATTTCTGCCTGTATATTTAAGGCAAAGATAATTTATGACCTATATCATAATTATAGCTCAAAAATAGTTTCATGATGCTTTCGAAAGATTATAAAACTAAAATTTTTGTCGGGCTATAAAATTTATTTTCTTTCTTATTCTCTTTTCCATTATTAGCACTATTTTTCAAGACTACCGAAAATTCTTTGTCTGTGAAATTTAAAAGTAAACAGTGCTGCTTATCACAAAATATAATATTTTAACAATTACATAAAATTACAAGTCTTTTACAAGAAAATTTCTTTCCCCTAAAGAGGACTGACAAAAGTTCCAAATTAGGCAAGGAAGTACAATACCAATCAATGGGAAGAAATGCTTAACGTGAGAAGTTACAAAGAAAATAGTCATTGGGGATTAGAAATTAGAACTCAAAAGTTTAACATTTCATTAGAATAACACATGCCAGCTCTGTGCTTGAGTGTGTAACAACTTTTCCATCTGTTATCAAAGCATACCTTAGCAAATGGCAATGTATTATGATATGTAGTTCTAAGAGTTCTATATAAATGCTCAATCTGAAAATACTGGCAAATATTATTCTTTTTGCTCATTAGTTTGTTTCTCGGAACTATTTATTTCTTAAATATTTTAAAATAATAGTATATTTGCCATTCTCACTATATCAAACTTTTACAAAGTAACGCAAATTTTACTTGCTAATGACATTCATTTCCCATTGATTGTATGCTTTATACACCATTTTGAGATATCCGAGTGTATTCATTTTTAAGTGTTAAATTAAGTTTGAAAAGCAATCTTAAATATTAAAAGAAATGTAACCAACTAATGTCATGTTCTATCTTAATCAGATGTGTGTAAAGTGTTCTTTTTTACAAGTAATTACCAGAAAAACTACTTTGGAAGATGATTCTAATTTTACTGATAGTTAAATCTTAAAAGCAAAATCTCCAGATTTTTTTTTCATAGCTGTATTTAACATGGGTATAGGCCAAAATCAAAAACTACCATCAGTTTTTCTACCTGCATGAATTTGGCTTAGAGAACAGTTGATTACAGTACCTAATTTCCATCACTCAGTCATCTTAATAGTAATATAATAAGAGTGTGCCCCAAAGCCATTTTCCACCATCTGGATATCTCTAAGTTGGTTATTAAGACCTCCTCAATCATTCACATTCAACTTACTAAGAAGTAGGGGAAAAATTCTAGAGATACAAGGAAGATTTTAGCAATTTGGAATGTAGTACAGGAAAAGACAAAATTGCCTATTCATATGAATTAATTTAGAGGACTCTGTGATATTATCAAGTTCTTGAACATTAACATAAAATATAACAAAACTACACTGTGAATTCAAATTTGAGAACCACAGAAAACTAACAAACTAAAAAAGATATAACTCTCCTTTAACAAATGTTTAAACATAGGAAAGTTAATCTGTATTTACTATAAATAGACATGTAATATTTTTAAAATTGTTGGATGAAGCCATTGTTTGTATTAAATTTTTACATAAACATAAACGTCATCTTTCTGGGTTTCACAGTCTTCTTATCCATAAAATAACAGATCAAGATTATTTGATTATAACAACCCCAAATCTAACATCCTTACAGTTTGCCATCTCTATTTATAAAGGCAATGAAAACAGAAGTGTTGATAAATGGCCAAGTTCGTATAATTGACAATTCTAATAGGAAATGCTCAAAGAGAGTATTTTCCACCATCAAGGACTTTCTGAATGAACTGGCAGGTGATAATGGACTCCATAAATCCCCTAAAGAAATATGACTACTTTAAGTTTAATGAGAATATATATACATGTATATGTGTGTGTGTGTGTATGTATGTGTGCACGCACGCACACACGCGTGTGTGTATGAATCATAATGAAAACAAGTAAAGGAGAATTTAACTTAGGTTAGTTTGTCAGTTGCCTGAAAAAAGCTAAGTACCAGGTTTCATTAGAGCTTTGTGTCATTTCAATATCTAGCCTAGTAATGTATTCTGTACTCAAAAAATATAATTAAAAAGTAACACATGCAATTTTTCTAACCAGGTGGGTAAAAATAATCTGCTGACAATTTTTGTTTCAAATGAGCAACTCTTTTGCATATTTGAAATATCTCTCCAATTTGAAATAATGTGAATCGACAAATAATTAAATCATATTACACATAAACAATAAAATCTTCTATACATCCTTTTAATGGGAAAAAGATATTTTAACATAAATATAAAAAGTTATGCCTGAAATACCACCCCTATATATTTTCATTGAGATTCACTCTAAGAAAATATAGTTTGATTCCTTTATATATTATCATATAGAGGTAAATAAGTTGATTTAAAGTGTATGATCACAGATCTATAACCTCTAATAGTAATTTGCTGAACATTTCCAGTAACTGAAGTTTTTATAAAGGTTAGAAGTTTTATAATAAAAGCTAAAAGAATACTACTACTGAAGAGAACTAAAAAAATTGAATGTTGAACTTAAGAACTGCTATTTGAAATTTTAAGTCTATATATACTCAGATATAAATAGATATATAGGTAAAATCAAAGAAGTTACTTTAAGTAATTTTATATGCTCACGTTTTTTAGTAATACAGAGTTTAAATGTAATTTCATGCTTTTGAGAGAGCATTGTAGAATAGCCAGCGCTTGAACTTCACAGAAAAGTAATGTATCGCAGTGGTACGAGCCATCATAGAGTACAAGCTTGTCACAATCTCTTCTCCAGGACATACAGAAACATATCCAACAAGTTCTGTCTAACTAAATAGGCAGGTTCTCTTTTCTCTATAAATTGTGCAGTCCTGTGTAGCATGGATCTACTTATTCAAATTTAGTCTTGACTTTAAAAAATTAGTTTTCTTGATTAACAGAAAAGTGGCTAAAAATATCAGAATTTATTGTATAAGAAACTAAAAGAAACTGAACTTCACATTGCCAAAAGCTGTATTATTATTATTTTATATAAATAAAAAAATTCACTCAGAATTCCAAATTGGAATTAAGGAAGAATATTATGTTTTGAAAGTGGTACTCTGAGAAGGTTAATTCTAAATAGAAGTTTAGAATTCAGGAATTATCTCAGATTTACTGAAGCAAAAGTTCAGAAGATTGAGAAAAGCCTAGAAGATTGAGTAAACTCTGGGGATAACAAACCTCTCCTTCTATTGCTTTCTAAGACTTTATTTTTTCGTTTAAGGAATTTAAGTAGACCGCTGAGGATTGGGGTTGATGAACAGACCTCTAAAGAGAGGGCATGAGGATGTAAATGTTGCCTGAAAATCAGCATCCTTGGAATTTAGCAAAAGTCAGTAGATTTTGAATGAGAGATATTCTTAATGTTCACCTATCTTTCTCTTCCCTTTTGCCACTGCCAGTCTATCCTCTGTCGGTTCTATTCTCAACTAACAACAGGACAAGGTAGAAAGAGAGATAATGACTGAGCACTATGCAGGTAGCAAAAGGATGAATCAGTGAAGATCAGCAAAGAGAAGTAGTGAGAGCAAGCACAGGGGCAACTTGGAGAAAGGTAGATGAGAAGTCCAATCAGGGAGTTCTTCAGAGGTCATTCCAGTAGAACACATTGTGTTGGAGATTGTCAGAATAAGCACAAATGCTTAATGTTTTATTGCTTAGAAAATTACAGTCACAGATTATATATTCTGAAGTTTTACAATACTATGATAGAAATTATGCACATTATCCTGCAAATGAAGATCAAATTTCTGAGTGAAATTGTCTCATTCCTGCTAAATCTTCATATTTTCACAATGCACTAAGATTGAATAGCCTTGTGAGACAATTTAGTGCAACTAATTCATTTTAAAATTAATAAAATTTGAGCACCTGTTAAGTAAAAAGCCACTTATTTGAGGCCAAAGATAGAACTAGAATACATGGCTCCTTACCTCCATCTTCATCTTTAGAAATGAAATATAACTACAGAGACTTGAGGAGTAACATTCAAGATATTTAACTGTAGAGAACTTCAGAAAATAAAAATCTATCATATTAATTTCAGTATGGATTAGATGATAATTTTTTTTTTTTTAGGTGAGGCAACACTTGGTTGACCTCACAGATAGCAAGGACCTGGTCAGCTTACAATTCCTTATTTTTCACTTTTTACACCCACAGCATTTGGTCTTCTTAGGTGGTCTCCATCCAAGTACTAACCAGGCCCAACTCTGCTTAGCTTCCGAGATCAGACATTGGGCTTGTTCAGAGTGACATGGCCATAGACAACAGACTATGTCTCCACTGAGGTGCAAACCCAGGACCTTCTGCATGTAAAGCAGATGTGCTAACCACTACACTATGTAACCACATCTGGAGGAACTTTAAATGCATATTACTAAGTGAAAAGAAAAACAATATGAAAAGGCTATAGTTGTATGAGTCCAACTATAAGATAATCTGGAAGAGACAAACTGTGGAGCCAATAAAAAGATCTGTGGTTGCCAGGGATGGGGTCGTGGAGAAAAAAAAACAAGCAGAACACAGAGTATTCTAGGGCAGTGAAAGTGCTGTGTAGGATACTGTAACAATGGACATATGTCATCAGCCAAATCTATAGAACATACAACACGAAGACTGAACATTAAGGTTAAATTATGAACTTTGAAGGACTGTGCTACATTGATGTAGATTCACTCTTGGTAACAAATGTACCATTCTGCTGAGTGATGTTAATAATGGGAGAAGCTATGTATATGTGGGAAGGTATAAGGATATATGGGAAATCTCTGTACCCTCCTTTCAATTTTGTTGTAACCTAAAAATGCTCTAAATAAATAACATAAAAAAAAGATTTAGAAAAGCTATAAAGTTAGGAGAAGTGGTTCCAATAAAAAGAAACAGGATATGCTATAGAGGTGAGGATGAACAAAGTTTATTGTGGGATAATAATTATTACTGCCTCATCTTGAGCAGAACTATATCAGAAAGCAAAAAACCTAGAACAGATCCTGAATATTTTATTTTCAAGAGTTTGAGCTTTCTTTATTGAGGATATTTTAAGTAAGAGTATTATGTTTTGAAAGTGGTACTCTGAGAATGTTAATCTGTCAGTGTTCTACATCATGGCATGGGAGAACAGAGGTAGGAAGGCACTGCAATAATTCAATTGTAAAAGGATGAATGCTCAGACTAGTAGACTGGTAGTGGAAGTGGAAAAGAAAGAGAAAACCAACAGAGGCAGCTTTATATATTTACACCCACTACAGTATTTTTATCTCTGACCACTCTCCTTCCCACCCTTCTGCAATTGTTTGAACATAAGCTCCATCGGCTTAGAGATCTTTGTAAGTTTTGCACACTGATATTTCCCATTACCAGTGCTTGGCACAGAGTAGAATCTTAAATACTTTATGCACTAATGAATGAATAAAGTTAGTAAAATAATGCATGGATTTCTACTGATCTTACTAATGCCACTGAAATTTAGAAATTAAGATACTTAGAGGAAGAGAGAGTAGTTATGACTAAAAATTATCTTCCTCACATCTAATTTTTTTTATAAAGAAGTTAAATTTTAGACTCCAAGAATACCCTTTCCTTAAAGTACCAATTTGATGAGTGGGATTCCTTAACGCTAATTATAAAACTTTGGAAAGAAAACAAAAGACATACTGGTTCATTAGATATTGGGAAAAAAGGCAACAGCTGTCAAAAAGTGTGTAGGTGAAAAATTATAGATTTTCTATCAATGTAAACATATTCTAATTCTTCCCTAGAAAAAAATAGTAACAGAATGTTTTGTTCCCCTGACATTAAATCCAGAATAAAGTCCTCCCCATTTTTTCTTTGGTACTTTCTCTGAACCCATGTTCATAAGTAAAATTCATGATGATATTTAAATAAAAAACCTAAGTCAAAAATTCATAGCCACATTATTGGAAAAAATATCTATTCATATATTGGCCTTGATATAAATAACTCTATAATTTATCAAAAATAAAGATAATTATTATTAATTAAATAGGTTTAATGACATAATGAAAATGTTTAATAGTAGAATGAGAATATGACAGAAAGGTTTTTAATAATACTGTACAGAAAAATCAATGTTCAAAAAAATAAATATTACTCATATTAAACAACCTATATGGAACAGTATAGATCTTAAAAATATATACAAGACTTATCTTGCTAAATTAAAGTAGTAATATTTTTTAACTTAAAAAGGTCACAACATCTCAATACCTTAAAAACATGTTTTTAAGATGAATAAAGTTCATGAAAATAAAATATGATTGCCTTGCTTAGAAAATCATTTTGTTAAAATTTTATAAAGTTAATATTTTCACAAGGAAATAATTATGTTCAAATATTTATTGTACTAAAAAATGTGCTAAGCTTAGCCCAAAGGCAGAAAGCATTACCACTTCTCTTTCCCTACCAGCTTCTCCATTTCTGCAAGATGTATTCATATTCTGTATCAAGATATAAAAAACATACTTGAAACACATCTTTATTTTTGACTGAATTTAATACCCAAGTGTACATAGACATATTTGAATATAAAATTTTATTTATTTAGAAGCATTTTCTTTGCAATGTGTTTCTCTCTGTTCCCTGAAAACCTGAATTTGTTCCCTGAATTTGCATGGATTTAACTGAAATATCTTTTCTTAATTTTAATTTTCTTTCTATTATTTATTTCTATTATTTCTCTATAAAACTAAGCCAAAATAAACAGAAATGTGCTCAGTATACAAAAAAAATGATGCTATCAAGCAGAATACACACACAAAAAATAAGATAAAAATCCTAGAATAGTTATGTCAATTTTTAGAATCCATTTATGATTCATTAGTAATAAGCAGTTAATTCATATGCAAACAACTTCTCACTTAGAAAAAGTATTAAAGTTGCACATAGAATAACACAATCCAAATAAAGAACTAGTAAATCTGCCCTTATAAACCACCAGATATTTGTGTGTGTGTGTGTGTGTGTGTGTGTATGTGTTTCAGTACACATGCACACAGACTTAGAGAGAAAGAGAAAGAGAGAAGGAGAGAGAGAGACAGGAGATGATGGATGCAGGTTAATCCTTTTATACTAGGAAATAAACTGTAGATAAAAGTACCAGGCATAGATACCAGCTGTGATTCAGAAATCTACTTAGAGATCACAGAATCAATACCCTCTACCATATTTAAAACAACCAAACACTATAAGCATGTTTATGAATCAGTTCTGTACTTCTTATTATAACTTAGATCCATACTGATGTCCATTAGATTAATCACCAAGTTGGATTCCTTTAGCAATATCATAGTGGTAAAATATCACATATAAAAATGCACCAAATCTGCCTTTTAAGAATTACCTCTTATCTCCTCTCCTTTCAAATTTTAAAATAGAACATTAAAGAGAAAAACATGTTCAAAACTGGTAAAAGCCAAATGAGTTAAAGTCTCAGATCATCCGTGCTTGGTACTAGACCTGTGAGGAGGATCTGGTCTTTCTCAGTCACTTTCAGATAGTGCAGAAGACTATCTTAAAGTCAAGCCTATTCTAAAATGCTTTAAACCCACTTTTTTTTTCTGTAAGTTAAGGAGACACAAAATACGGTGTCAGTCAAATCCGAGCAAGAATAAAAAATTCACCCAGATGGTTCATAAGGACCAATTTCAATGAAAGAGTTATTTGGAAATGTGTGGGCTGGAGAAGATAAGCTATCTTGAATCTAGCAACATGGGAAGATATGATCGTCACTGGTACTGAAGGGACAAGGGAGGAAATAGCTACAGGAGTGCTGGAACCATGGAGACGGGACTTCCCAGTGGATGCTCAGATCCAGGGGGATATAGCCACACATAGCTCTGAAGCAAGGTGGGTCACAAGGGTAAAATATCCAGACCTCTCACTCTCTGTTCCCACTGTCTGCATCCCTGGTATTGCCTCTCATTGGCCAAATCAGGCAACCCACTTAAACCAGAGGGCTAAGAATAAAGGGAGATTAATTAATTCCAAGATTCAGGGGTCAGACTTCCTGGTATTAGAACAGAGAACAAAAGAGAGGAGAATGGATCTAGTTTGGGAAAATGGAAAAAAGAAAAAACAATAGACACACAGTCTGTTAAAACTCTATTCCTGTTTTCACTCTTCGGAATTACATATTAAACCAAATTAATGGGATCAAGTATCAAGGAAAAAGATATGACCAAAGCTTCTAGCCAAAATATGTCAGTCTTGTTTATTATAATTTATCCATTGACATTAGACAGCTGACGATTGTCCATTTCTTACCACCATCTATTATAAGCCATCTACAAAATCGAGGTGAGTGTTCATCTGTCAGTTAATACAGATTGGCCAAAAAAATCTCAACAAAGCATAACAGCACTAAAGTAAAAATTTCATAAAGGTGATCCAATTTCACCAGTAATGACACTGCCCAATTCATTACTCAATTCCAGGGCACAGAAATTGACATTCTGATAGATCCAGCTCTTGGCACAGTCCCAACAAAAATGAAAAGCTCACTATTTGTTGAGTTGAGTTCTATAGTATGACATAGAGGTATTGTTAATGAACAAATGAGATTTTCAGTGAAGGAGAGAAAAAGAAGAGTGAAAAGGCTAAGGGAAAATGTGGAATATGGCTTTTGAGCCAAGAGTTCCTAACAGAGAATTAAAAATTGTGCTCTTGGAAATGTGAGTCACATCCTAATAGTGGATAAAACGTTCAATCTAGTGGGTCTTCACAAGAATTTTAAATAAATTACAAAAAAAGGAAAACGTGAATTTTTGGTGTATAGCACAAGCAGTAAGGATAAGTATTATGAAACTTTTATTTCACGTTCATATATAAGACTGTACTCTCATGATATAAAATGCATCTTATCGTTCCTATCAATTATTTTTTTAAAAAAAACTAGCTTATGGCAGCTAGAAAAGTCCACTCTGATTTCATTTAGAGACATAAAAAAATAAAAACCTTTTTATAAGCATGACTAGCCATGAGAAAATTAAATCCATGGTAGCCATAGAAAGATAAGCATGGCTATCTTAACAGTACATAAAAGGAAAATATTTTCTAATAATTCACCTAAGAACAATATTTAAGAAACCAAAGCCTATGAAGGCTGACATTTTAGTTATATTTCATACTTTAAAGATAATTGGGAAGAAACTATTCTGGGAAGGCAAATGACTATAAGAAATGCAAATTATATAACATTCACGAAAATAGGGCATTCATGCAGATAAATGATATCTGTAGCTAACTAAATGGTCTTTAAGTCTAGCTTTGTTTTAATATTTAATCATTATTTCATATGTGTGATTTATATTATTGCATCTTACAACCAATAATTGCACTGAGCATAATTTAAAACACAGTTCTCTTTTTTAGCTGAAGAAAATCTAAGTCAATGTCTCTCTCTCTCTCTCTACATATATATATCTACCTATATCTATATCTATATCTATATCTATATCTATATCTATCTATATGTCTATATACATAGATATATATGTGTATATATAGATATATATGTGTATATATAGATATATCTATCTTTCTATATATATTATAAAATGTTTATATGTATGTTCTTTTGTCACTCAATGGACTTTTCTTTAAATTTCAAAAGTGTCATTGCTGGTAATTAAAGAATAGAATAGATAAGTCTGGCATATCCAACCATCTATGTATCTTTGAACATGTTTACTAAATTCTGTCATCCTCAAACTCTGTCATCCTCCTTTTTCTTTTTAAATAGAGATTCTAATTCTTGCCATAAAGTGTCATTGTGAGGATTAAGTTAGAAATAATGCACTGTAAGCAGTTCATAATCACTAATTGTAATTTTATTTATAGGTTTATGTTTACAGGCAAGACGGATAGTTTTTGTGTAATTACAAAAATTATCTAGATGAAATTTTGAAAAAATAACCCATATTCCAAATAATTTATTTATTGAAATAGAAATAGGCAATACTACCTAAAGCTAGTTTAATTGTTAAAAAATGAAATGATTTTCTTTATCAACACAATATTCAAAACCAAAATGTGGTATTCTATTACAGATTAAAGTTCTGAAAGGCATCCAACACACTGATCATTGTTAATTTTTTTAAAGCCTAATAACAGAATCAACAGGAAGGTGGGTGGCTATGTGACTGAAAATTCCTATATCTTGGGAAAGAGCTATCTTTGGCAAGCTTATTGCATGACAGCTGATATGCTATCGGAAAAGACTCTCTGTGTGAAATTCTATTTTGTTGCATCTTATTTCTCTCCTCTTGGATACAGTACAACTCCAAGAGTTGAATGGCTTTCTATTTAACAGTAAGTGCTGATGTTGAAAATTCAATGTATAACTCTGGTGTAAATGATCGTATAGCAATCATTACTGATATCACTAACTTCCTTCTGAAACAGATGCTAGGAAATGAATTTCCTGAATTAAGATAGTTGAGTGTTAAAATGCTCTCTAAAAGTTAACATTCCAGATGTTCCCAAACTCTTTTAATTCTAGACTTTTTTTTTTTCATATCTATAGAGCTACCGTCTGTTTCCCAGATTAATCAATGATGTTGAGGTGATTCTGGATTCTGAGTTATATACTTAATATCAAGTATTAGAAAAGTGTGTATTTTCTATGAAATTCTGTTATCTTTATTTATTTAAACTATGCTACCTTTTGGTTTATTGGCCTCCCTGGAGAAACGTTATTGTTTTTACAAGACTTAGAATGTGTAAGACAAGACATCCCTTGAGGATTTTAAGTGATATTTCCTTCAAGTTGATTTTCCTTGAGGTGAGGCTGAATGTCATACTTCCTTTCAGAGAAGGGAAGGAATCTGAGTTCCTTTGCCATTTGGTTGGGTGGTTGTTCTTTGTTTTTGCTTAAATATGTTATGTTCTCAGTTTAATACTAGTGATTTTACAGTGACAAAATCTCACAAATATTATTTTTATGATTAAGGAATATTTGCCAGGCACAAATTTAAAGTGAGTTCAGTATCAATTATCACAGACATACATAAATGCTGAGAGGTAAATTGTTCATGTCTTTAGATTTTTCTCCCCAGAGAAGAATGAGACATTAGAAGGCATGGAGATTGGGTGTAAATTCATGCTATTCTATGGTTCTTTTCTCTGAACGACAAAACAGTAAGCATCATTCAAAAATGGGAAGAATGAGTAAGAGAGAAACTTTGTTTTATATCAATGAACTTGTATTGGGGGTTGATTTTTCATAGTACTAAAACAATTACTGTAGACAAAGTATCTTTGCTGCTCTAGAAAGGTAGACTTGACAATGACAAATGGCACTATGTATAAACAGAAAGTAAATCCTTTGGGGAAGAAGTCTTTGGAGTTACTTTAAAGAGGCTCTCAAAAATATTGGGGGTGAGGGAATGACTGGATATAGTTCATAATCTACCAATAATTTTAATTGATATGGAAACTACATATTTTAGTTTTTAAAAATGAGCATTATACTAGAAATGGTCTAGTGTTGCTACTTTTGTTTTTAATCAAAAGCATTTTTTTTTTTATGAAGATGCTTAAAAACTTGCCTCCTAACATGATGGACAAGAGTATAGGGAATTTGTACAACATCCTGCCTTGCTAATATATCTTGATGGCTCACTCACCTAGTTCCTTCTAATGTATTAGTCTGACAGGAAGTTACTTGAAGACATTCAAAGGCAGGATTAGAAAATCTGCATACAGTGTAAATTACTGAACACTTTCATAGGATACACTAATCTTGGTTTAGTGGCCATAAAGTGACCTTGACAGAGCTATTTACAGCTGTGTTTAAAATGCACAATTTAACCTGAAGTGAATAAAAGGTGTTTATCACATCAGTGTGGGCATAAGTAATCCCTCACTCTCTTGTTGAGGATTTTTATTTTTTTTGGCATACTGTCACAGAATTCAAAAAACACATTGGAAAGGTTTTATAATTATAGTTTTTGCAGTTCAAATGGCCTTGCTAAAGTGAAGTAAAAACATTACCTATACAATCAAAGAAAACTACTCTTTAGACCAAGGGCCAAACATTTTACCAGAATTCTATAATTATACTCAACACATTGCACTGAAAATGATGTGACTATCATCAGTGATACTGTATGTATTGAATGGTCACGACTAAGGCAAAATTCACAAGACTCCACAATCATTTCCAGTTCATTTTTACTTACAACTAATCAGAAGAATACATGACTGAGCACTTTGTTCCATTTTTAACTTTTGAGTGATGACTTATGCTAAGTATTTTTAAAGGGTTATCTAGGAGTACTTTTCAATTAAAAGCTATATTGAAAAGGCAAACTGAGAGATACATAAATCAGAAGCAGAATGAAGGTGACATGACTAGGAATAATGGCTTTGGTGTCAATACATTGAATACTGGAATCACAGAACATTTTTAGATCTACCAAATCTTTTTCTATCATCTCGCCATGATAATATTTTTATTTTCTCAGTTTGAACTTTTAAGACTATTCATTGAATGCACTAAACATAAGATCAAAATTAATAAATAGCATTTAAAAAAATTTTATAAATCCATAGATTATCCCTACTCACATTTGTCATCCTTACTCTACTCATTACATCTTCAAGCCAAGTACAATTTTCCACCTGGATATCAATAAATACTTGAAACATTACATAATAATTACCACAGCCTAGTATGTCCCCAAAGTGTCACTGTGACTTGCAATTATCATTAATAAAACTAAAAAAAAAAAATCAAGTACATCAAACAATTTAATCTTCCTACTAATTACTGTGCCACATTTAATCTCAAAATACTTGTGTGGATATAGTGTCCAGGAGCTGTGCTGCAACAGTGTTGTTATCAGGTCTACTCTGAAACATATACTTTAGAAGTTACTTTTTTTGTTTCATATTTGTAAAAAATGTGAATATATTAATGACCCTGACACAAAAGTAAAAAAAAAAAAAAAAAACTGTTCATATCTGATTCAACTCACTAATTCCCAAAATACCTTATATATTTCATAAACATAAAATCTTACATTTCTAGGATTTTCAAAACACTTTCATCGAAAGTAGATGCACAATGGCCCAGAGAAAGGCACGGGAACTATCATCATTTCTGTTTTAAAGATGAGGAAAACATGACATAAGTATTATCACTCAGACCACAAATATTCTGACTCTGACTCTGACTCTACATATTGATAAGCATCAGAAAAATAAAGACTGGAATGGCAAGTATTTTTGGCCTTACCCCCACCCCTCTTCCATACATGCACTAATACACATGCTGTCTTAGAACCATCTAAATTGAACAAGAGGCATTGAAATTTGTAAACATAATTATAATTCTTAAAAATTTCTTAAGAAAACTGTTATGACACCTCAGCTTTGACAGAAGTGCAGAATTTCACTTAATATTCTAGCATCTTGACAGAGCTGCTTTCGTGTCTGACAATAATGATGCCCTTCAGCCACCAACTGAAAAAGTAGCCTACTGGAATGCTTAAGTATTGCTCTCAGCCATCAAATTGTAAAAATGAAGCTCTCTCTTTGTGTTCATGAAATCCATTCTTCTATAAGAAAACAAAAAGCATATGACCTACCCATGCTCTAGAAATCAAAACAATTTGCTGATACTGTTGGAGAATATAGTGCCATGACCCCTCTGCCTTCTTAGAACATACAAATGCGGCCTGAGACAGAACAGATTTAGAGGTTGACTCAGAAAAAGTAAGGGGAAGGGCATGGGCCACGAGCAAATAAAACCCAAGGAAGGTTAAGTCTGCTGCTAGCAGACAGGAAAGAAAACTGTGAGCAACTAATTTAAAGAAGACCTACGACAAGTTTCTAGACTGAAAAAATAAATGGGGGCAGGAAAGGAAACAGATGGCGATAGAAACACCACAGTGAATAAACAAGACATCAGGACAAGTTGCCACAAAATCAAGGTCTGTCAAATAGTAACAGAAAAATATCTTGGCAGAGGGAGGCTCCACAGGCATCGCAGAGAGTCACCAGGCATAACACTGAGAAACATGCTTCGGTGGTATGTCACTGTTGCTGGAAGCACCTACCAAGTTCTGGCACTGTCTTCAGTGCTTTTTAATTTTAGTCTAAGAAATCAGTGTGTGTGTGTGTGTGTGTGTGTGTGTGTGTGTGTGTGTGTTATGTACATGCTTGCATATATGTATAGATAGACAGATAATATAAATAATAATCACTAATACTAAGTACTTTTACGTGACAAGTGGCAGTAACCTATCTAATTGCACAGAAGGATCCTATGAGCTCAGAACTATAATTATCCTCAATTTACAGATGAAGATGCTTCCTCACAGAACAGTTAACTTTTTTTTTATATAGTTATAGCTAGTAAGAGAAGGGCAAGGCATTGAACACAGGCAGTCTAGCTCTAGAGTTCATGCTCTCAACATGCTCCTAATATATGTTCTTTGACTTATGATGAGGTTATATCCTGATAAATCCATTGTAAATTGAAAATATCTTAAGTCTAAAATAAATTTAATTTCCCTAACCTACCAAACATAGTTTAGTCCAGCTTGCCTTAAGTGTGCTCAGAATATGTACATTTTAAACTATAGTTGGACAAAATCATCCAACACAGTGAACACACCGAATATGATTATTTACCCTTGTGATTGCCTAGCTGCCTGGGAGCTGTGGCTTGCTGCTGTTGCCCAGTATTATGAGAGAGTATTGTACCGTATATCAGTAGTCTGGGAAAATAGCAAATTTCAACATTCAAAGTATGGAATCTATTTAATTGTATCACTTTTGCACCCTAGTAAAGAAGAAAAATTTTAAGTCAAACCACCGTAAATCTGAGACCATCTGTATGTAATTCTGATTCTCGTGAATCAACGTTAATGATTTTTACTGTGGAGTATCAACTAGTACATTTAGAGGGCATCCTAAGATGTAAATTGCTAAACATCACATAATTCACTGATGAAATTAAAATCAAAACAGCCTGTCTCCTCTACCTCCTTGGTTTAATGGGTCACAGTTGTTGTAATGTTTTTTAGTCATCTCAAACACCTCTACCGGTACAGTACCATCTTTTATTGCTGCTCCGGGCTGCTAATCACTAGAGCCACTATTAGAGCCACAGTGAGCATCTGGGGAACAGATCACAGAACTCCACCAAACCTCCTCCTACCCTCTTCACTTTTACGCCAAGAAAAGTCCACCATGGATTAAAGAGGCTGGTGTTTAAAAAACAAAACAACACATGGGATCAACTAAATTCACCATTTTCCAAACACCCCTGTATCCTTGACTGCAAACAAAGGTACACCCCACCACTCTTCCTGGCTTCCTCACACATCAGCTGTGTGCCTGAAGTCTCTAAAACTCTCTGTGCCTCAGTTCAACCATGTTTTAAAATTCAAAACAATAATACATCATCTGATAGTTTTGAGGTCTGAGCTAAAGTCAACTAAAACAGCACCTTTCACATAGCAAGCATTAACAGTTAGCTTTTTTCATCACCATCATTATTACTATAATGTATCTTTACATCTCAATCATAATGTTCACATGGTTCTAGTCCCTAATCTAGCATCTGGCTTCTCTATTCACATCTTAACTATTTCATTCTGTTATTCCATTGTATCACAAAAGACAGAACAGAACAATAAACCCTATGTTCTCAGTGAAAACATTTTCCATTTTCTTAACAAAAGCCTGGCTTTCTCTTCTCTGTAATCCAGTTATTGAAGGTTGTTTCTATATGTCTTGATTCTGGTAAGATCATAAAGAGGAGTTAGTTTTCTCCATCTTTACCAATGTTGCTTCCAAGGGCTAAATTACTGTTTGGTAGGTTAAAAAAAACGCCTGCACTCTTAAAGAAAAGGCCATTTGGCCACCCTCCTTCATATGCTGTTATCTGCAAACTGCCTAGATGAAACCTCATTCATTTATGACTTTAAAGTTTATTCAAAAAAACCTCATTAATATTAAAAGATTTCAAATAGCTATATGGTGATGTCATCTATTTTCCTAGCTCACACTGCAGTGGTATTCTTTTACTTCAGTGACCCATTCTTGATTTTGCTTTACTGGTATCGTTTTACCTCAAATATTCAATTTAAGAAGCAACATGCTTGTTTATAACTCTGTTATAATTTTATCTTAGGTGTTCTAACTTCTATAGCACTTTTTCTTTTTAAAACTATAATGCCCTATTCTATCCAATTTCATCTCTCTATTGTAGCCCTCCTGTCTTTCCTCCCACTGTTGTGTTCTGACTCCATGATCTGTAATTAAAACCATGCCCTCAACAATGATTTCAGTTTTCTTGGCTCTTGTCTCTACATCAAAGCCACCGGACACAAACCCACTACTGGGTCAATTCAAACCTCTTCCTCTTAGCAACCATACTCAGGTTGCTGTGGATAGCTGGAGAGACAGACAATATTGCAGAAAGGTCTTCTCCAACATTAGCAGCACTCCTGTAACTTCGGTTGATGCCACTCCAACAGCATCTAGTTCTTCAAATGTTTTAGGGTTTGCTTTGTCTATCCTATTAGCCACAAGTATTTAAAAGATTTTTATATCTCCCCCGTCTTCAGATCCAGCATCTCCACCCTTACACTTGGCAGACAATACAGCTTCCTACTTTGCAAGGAGTTATTAGATGATATCTTTAAGAATGGAAATATCGATTCGGGTTAAAGATATAAGGGTGTAGTCTTAGTTACCAAATCACTTGCCAATGCTTTCAACTACCTTCATTTAAGTACTGCATACAGAAAAGAATTTAAAGCTATATTTAAAGCTATTGGTAGTTTCTTTAAAGATTTAATCTTAGCTGCAATGAAATTCCAGTTAAGGCAAATAGAAAAAATTGACTTGTGAAAGTTCTTGAATTTAAATTTTATAGATATATCAGACACAAGTAAATCAAGTCTGGTAGTTCTTAATAAAGTCAGAAAATATATTAAATGGAAAAACACACATATCAGCCAGATTTCTTTTGGCATTAACAGGCAGTAAAATGATCCACCACATACTGCCAAACTGCAGAGTTCTGTAGACCAATTCTGAAATTCAGTATGTAGTTTGTGGCAACCATCTGCTGAAATCTCTTTACTTCCTGTCATTCGACTCACATGAAATTAAAATATCGATAGAAACAACTTCTGCAGGGAAATTGGAAAAGCTAATAGGAAAATCAATAAAAAGGTTTTGTGAGATTATACAGTCTAGTTTCTTGATACTTTTACTACTATTCTTAATGACATAACAGGACTAAGAATAAAATACAAAATGTAATTGAAAGTAGCTTCTGCCAAATGTAAGCAAAAATATGAAGATATTTATGGGGTAAGTATACAATATTAGATTTACTACGATACTCAAATTTGCATTCAATGGAAGCCATATTAGTAGAAAATTCTAATAAAAGATAAACTTTATCTCTATAATAAAATATTAAATGTGTTTAATGCCACTATCGGGAACTTCTTGGCTCTCTGCCTTTGTTTTTCTATATTACAGCTAAGTATATGTTTTTCATTTTCAATTCACTCAAGATTTGGTCCTGAATTCATTAATAAATAAAACACAAGGATGTTTTGTCTCAGAAAATGCTATGTCATGATCAAGACTGGTCAATGAAATGCAGAGTCCAGAATTAGTGCTTAATTTCTTAACTCTTGTTGCATTCTTCAGGCACCTGGCTTGGCCTCATGATTCTTTGTGTTGACCTCCAGGGCTCAAAAGACATCTATCCTCTTTTAGACTCTCTTATGAACGAATTTTTCCGTCAGAGCTGATTTCCCCACCTGTGTTTAGAGTACCTGCTCTCTTTCTCTAGTTATCTTTCCTGGCCACAAGGTGGCCCTAAACTCTTATCAACCCATATCTTCTAGTCCCTCTGCCCCTTGTCTCTCACAGCTGTACCTGTCTATTGATATGAGACAACTAGCAAGAACTACACAATTCCAGAAAGGATTTATGGTGGCTTCATTCAAAAACTTTTGTGAAAGTCCAGAATAATCAGCAAATACAAACTAAATTCTGTATCAGAAGAAAAAAAATCTATAAATTAGAATTACATTTTTAGTTCATTTACAAGGCTAATTTAATCTATTTTTTGTATTAAGTCATTAAATTTCCAGAACAGTAAAAATATACTTTATGTCCCCTTTGAATCACACGGAATCCGGTCTCAATCAACATTTTCATACATTTCAAATTTCAGTACATACGAAGTTTTAGACAAGTGAAGCAAATATTCATGCTAATATTATTAATAGAAATGGACTCATTAATTTGCTAACTGTTATATCATGCTGCAAATATTAATTTACAGAAAACAAATGTTAATCTATACATTGGACACACAATACCAAACAGCATTCTTAGAAATGGTCGCTATAATTTTGAAAGCAGTTTAACTGTTTATTGTAAATCAAATTCAGAGCCAGAATAACATGGATAAATTTCCATTGAACATGTGTTTTTAAAAAGAAACACTTAATTTAAATACATATTTGCTAAAAAACTTGAAGTCTTCATAAGCTGATATTTCCAAAAAGAAAAAAATATATAACTAACTGGAGCACTATGATAATTGTTATGTCTTAAAAGAATATAATATTAAAATAAAAGTAAAATCTTTAAGAATCAATTGTGGTTCATGACTATAAAAATGTTAAAGCATTGATGTTTAAAGGGTATTAAACACATCATAAACACGAATTCCATTCTACTGGTTTTGGGAACAATTATAAATAAAAATATGATGATGCTTCTCTGATTTATATTTGTGGAACAACACAGGGGAAAACGGCATTTGTGCAGGGAGGAGTTTTTATAGTCAACCAACTGATTGTTAATAATCACAATTATGTGTGGTTTGATGTTTTCCACAAAACTGTGGTCAAATAAAGTGGAATAATTCAGAAGCAATAGACACATTGAACCTCAGATCAATAAAAACATGAGCAGCTTACACTGATGGGTTTTACAAAATAAATATGAAGGTCAGATCTGCGACATTTCAACAAGCAGCAGTGTGTCTCCATAAAACCCCCAAAGTCACTTACAGATAAACTATTCTGTGCATTTTAACAAATTTGCTCCATGAAAATGACCAATTTTCTTCCCTCTACATACATTTATTTTTATTGTAATTCTATACATTTGAGAGCAAATTTTGAGCCAGAAAGCTTAATTTTAATGAGGCAAGAGTAGAAGAAACACAGTGAGAGATTCTGCTTCAGGGTAGGATGGAATTAGCACATTACAAACTTCTCCCAATGAATGCATTAGGTAGTTATTTGAGGACTGCAAAAAGTATCAAGCAGATTGGGGAAGAAGACCAGAATTTGAAACAACACTAAATTGATGGTGAGTTTAATACATTTTTCCCTTCCTTTATCTCCTGGCCTGGAATCAAGTCAGTGCACAACGTGGAAGTAAACATTCTCATGGATAAAGAGAAACCTGAGTGGAATTTTCCCTATGAGTTCTTAAGAAAGTGAGCATCATATTATTCTAAGACAACAGCCCTCCAATAAATTTCATTCATTGACTCAAGTGACAATTATTTACTGAGTGCTTACTGTGAGTCAGGCATTTTTCTTAGCTCTGGTGAAAGTGAATAAATACAACAGAAAGAGGTCACTGGGTTTTACATTCTAGTAGAAAGAGACAGACAATAAAAAATAGACCTAATGAGTAAGCAAATTATACTGTAGTTTAGAAGATTAGTGCTATATAAAATGGTAGGACTATACTGTAGGGTCAGGGGAATCAGAAGTGCTGGTGAGGGAAGCAAGATGAGTTTATGTAAGGATTTGGGAAGGACTCAATGGGGGAAAAAACAACATCTGAACAAAGATTTGCAAAAGGTCAGGAAGTCTACAGTGCTGAATCAAGTAAAGTGAATTTCACACAAAGGAGAAACATAATCAAATGCTCTAAAGTGGTAGCAAGCCTGAGTTGCTCAAGGTAAAGTGAGGTTAGAATGGCTGGAGTGGAGGAAGCAAAGGGAAGTCATAAAAAAGAGGTTTATTAAGAAATTGTGGGGTGGCCAAATCATGTAGAGTCTTGAAAGCCATTAAAAATTTGTTAACTTTTACTCAGCATGAAGCAGTGAGCCATTGCGGGGCTTTGAGCACAGTTTACAGGATTAATATATCTGGTTTACAGTTTAAAACGGATCATTCTGGTTGCTATTTTGAAAACAGACTATGTGAAGGCCATATAATAAATATAATAAATACAATAGCACATTTTATAGAGCTATCTTATAAAAATATTAGTGTGTAGAACAATGTGATGATACACAAATATGTGTGTATGTATATATCTGCATATATACATATACGTGTGTGTTCTTTGCACAGAAAATACTAGGACCTCTGCTAGATGGAAAACACTCTAGGAAATATAATTTATGGATGTATTTATGACCTAAAGGCAAGCATATCTCACAGGCAATCTTTAATAAACATTATGTCTCACAACTAAGCTTTGATAAGAACTGGGCAGCCAAGCATTTGAGTTTATAATCTCTGGCAGGATCTAAAAGGCAGATCCATTGTGTTGCCAATCAAAGGTATAACCATACGCTCTGAAAGTCTGCAGTTTTTAAGAAGCTAGTATTTGAATCACTTGACAAAGGGATACTTTTGGTTATCACTGATTTACAGAAGAATTGGTAGGAATGATAAAGAGCAGTAAAAATAAAAGAAGGGTCTCCCTGGGATGCTTGTCTTGGTAGAAAGAAACATGACCTCAAGTCTTTATCAGTTTGTGCTGAGGCAGTAATGATCCGCAAGACAATTCTGAGGAAACTGTTGTTCTAACACAGAGAAAACATTGTGTATGGCCCCAATTCTGTGCTCTATTGCAGACCCTAGGAAGTCAGATTTTTTGTGGGAGTCATTAAGGTTTTCCAAAGGTGTCTGTTTATCGACCTTTGCATGTAAAATTCACCTTTCACTTTATTTAAAAGTACAGCTAGTACACTCTGGAAGATCCATTAAATTTCCCAACATTAATTTCCCAACATGTTTACAAATTGGAGGTCTCTTTTTATAGGTAGAGGATGATCAACAAGTTAATTATGATAAAAACACTTGAAGGCTATATGCCAAAAATTATAGTTTTCCTTATCAATTTTCATCTTTGCTTTGTGACGAAAATTAGATACTAATGCCAGTTATTTAAATCAGGTATCTCTTAGGTTGTGACAATAAAACAATATGTAATTTTATACAAATAAGATGTACAATCTATATCTCATCTGCTCTCTTTGTAGAACACTGACTCTGGAAGCCCAGACTTTCAGTTTATTACAAGGGAAACTAATTTACATTTTAAATGTGATATTAAATGTGTGAATAAGTCTGTTCTTGTGGAGGCAGGCACAATTAAAAAAAAATGACTCTCAATGCTAAGCATGTTTGTTAATCATCCTGTTCTTACTTCTCACAAAAAGTAATAGCAGACTTGTTAATTATCAAGCACCATTTGAGTTGGTTACTATTGAGTAGTAAAATAAAACATGGTAGTAAACATGCTCAAAGGGACATTAATACAGACAAATATATGCAAAAGAAGAGAATATCTCATGTTAATTTGGTTGCCTAAGACTATGTCATCACATGAGATAAACCATTGGTTAAAGGTCATTATAAATTATAATAATTACTGTTACTTAATGTTATGAAAAAATAAAAAATAGTGGTTTAATAATCTAAGAGAATACTTGAGAATACAGAAATTTCAGGGTGAGGTAAATACCACTGTTATAAGAACTTACTTTCCATAAGATCTTAATATAAGATAACATTTTCCAAAGTATGTTGAAAATGAGTGAGATATTTTTCTGAACAAAGGGATACTTGGCCAAATATTTATTGCAAATCCTGGGTTAAAAAGTTAGTGTAGTTTACCAACTTCAGGACCTCACAGAGCCTTTAAACTGGTTATCGAGGTTGAGAATCTATAAGAAAATAGTGACTTCAGGGAACCTCTAACTTTTTCTTTTCTCGTAGACCACTGTGTAGAATGACTATTCTGTAGAATATTTTGGGAAATGACATTCTATGCTCATCTAAATGAAAACAGCTGCCTAATGGGATTTCTTTGGGGCACACAGTCTACAGATCATCCAGGTTCCCCTCATCCTCCACATTTTGATAGGAAAGCCTATCTATGGGCCCTAATAAATATAAAACAAAGATTTCTTCTTGATATCCACACCTGTGATCTATAAATTAGAATAATTTCTTAGCAAAATGTTAAAAAATAAAGCTGAGGAAATTTTACTTCTTCCCTCACACCTCACTACATGGGCCTTTCCATAAATAAAGACAGCTTTTAAAAATCTCATTCCATATGCCCTATGAAATGGTCAATTTTAATTTTGTTTTCCAGTTGATTTTTGCAATGAATGATACCTAAAGATAGACTAAAAATCCATAAATGTACTCCTTTCTCTCTGAATATACTGCAATACAAAATATCGAGCCTCCTTATACTGCAGCCCATTAACCACATGGATTCACTTATAGAAAACACCAAGAATGAAGCTAAAAGGTCAATAATTTATTGTTCGTTGTATCAAAATTGGACCTATAGGAGGATAATGCTGCTGTTTAGAAACCTATACATACCATATATACATATTATATATATACACACACACATACATACATACATACATATGTACATACATACATGTTGTAGAAGAATTTCTGGCAAATGCAAAAATTCAGTTAAATATTTTGAATATTTCTCCATTATTAAGAGGCTACTTACATCAATCAATATTTTTTTTAGAGCAACAGTGTATATAGTTGTATCAGGCAGCATGGTTTGTAACATGTAATCTAGCTCTGATTTCTGACTTCAGGGAGCTGGGTTTCAAGGGAAAAAAGAAGAAAGATACATGTGAAGATAGCACATCCACTGTCAATTCAGACTTCTCTCCAGCATATTAGATCTACACTAGCATACTGATCAATCAAATTTTAATTTCTAAAAGTAAATTGACTATTTCTGAAAGATAAATCACTTTTTCCTTCTTGAAATTAACAGCCTATTATTACTTGTTTTGATTGGATTTCTGAATCTTTTTAAAAGTAACTTCTGGGGAATTTAATTAGCTAATGTGATTTACAGACATCGAATTATCTAAAAAAATAAATTAAGCAATCATTGTCTTGGTCTAGCTTTCCAGTGATTCTGACATTTAAATCATAACATAAATAACAGATGAATGAGCCATACAGCAGTGGCAGAAATATGCTTAAAAAGAAAACCACTTATGCAGATTTCCACACAGGTGTTTAGGCAAAAATAGAATCTATCGACAGGATAAAAAAAAAAATCTTTAGTTGAAAATGTATACCTTTTATCTACATATGGGTAAACACCTGGATACACCTAGAAATATTCACATATATTCATGTTGCACTGTCTATTGCATTATATATGTAATTCATGAATATCGATGTATGTTATGAGAATGTGTTAATCCTAGCACTCAGATCAGGAGAGTAAACTAAGTTTTGCTGCTGTTTATAAAAGGGAAGTTTGATACTAACTTCCCAGAGTTGAAATGGGAAAAAAAAATAGAGGGAAAATCCTAAAATCAAGTGACTGGAGCTCAGAGTTTTTTCTATACACCTCTGTAAGGGCTTAGGTTTTGCTATGTGCCAGTGGCCAGCTTCAAGGCACTTGAAAGTTCTACCCCCTCCCAAATCAGTCATAGCCCTTACGGGTGTAGAAGCTTGAAAGCCATGAAAAGAGGCAAGGGGTCCAGATTCCAGACTGATGTAGGTATGGACCAGAGCCAGGAGGAGGTCAGAAGGGCATTGGGCTTCCTTCCTCCCTTTTCCCTGTCTCTGAGTATATGCTCAGATAGTAAAATTCAAGTGGGATTTAGAGAGGTGTTTATAAAGTATTTTAGGTCAATATCATTTCCCATAGTTACTTTTTCTCCCTAGTAACTTTTCCTTCCCTTTAATCCCATGTTTAATGCATGCAAATGGAGACTACAAAAGGACAGATATATTCCAGATTGGTGAAATACGGTGTAGTAAAAAATCTGATATCTAAAAAACAGTCACTTTAGTTACTAATAAATGGAACCATTTTTCCTATTATAACATACAATTATAAGAATCTGAACAAAATAATAGGTACACATTTTGGAAATGGATATTTTGCACTGTGGTAACACGTTCCTTCTTTAGAGGATGCTAAGGCATTTTCTTGCAGAGGAGAGCAGACAGCAGTGGGATCACTAATGTTGTGATGGATAATCTTTAGAGAATCACTTTAATTGGAAGTGGAAGTTTGAGTGACATCAATAAATTAATGTAAAATGTAGTTCCAGTCACGATGGCAGAGTAGAAAAAACACTGTCCTTGCCTGCTCCCATGACTACCTCAAAATTATAACTAATCCACAGAATAATCACCATCAAGAATCTCCTGAAGTCTAGATAAACAGAAATCCTACAACTAAAGACTTACAGAAGAAGCCACCTCCAGAATGGTAGAAGGAGCGAAGATGTAGAACAGGCTGGTAGTCCCACATTCATGCGTGGTGGTTAAAAATCAGGAGGGCTACTTTGGCTGCAGAGGTCCCCCAGAGGAGCAAGGGGTCCCAGCTCCACATCAGGCTCCCCAGGCCAGAGTTCCAGTGCCTGGAAGTGAAGTCTTCACAAATTCTGGCTGTGATATCCAGCAGAGGCAGTGGCTGAGTGAGATAACGGCAGCTGGAGTCCCAGGTGTTCCTCTTAAAGGACCTGTAGACTTACTTGCCAAGAACTCACTCACTCCTAGCTCCAGCACTGGGATAACAATTTGAAAGATGCCAGGAACATTTAAGAAGAAACTGAATTGTCTGGCTTCAAATTGAGGCTAGAGGGACAGTTTTCTTCCAGACACAAGAGCTGGTAGAAGCCATTGTTCCTTTATTGAGCCCTCCCCTTACCCAGTCTGTATGAGTAGGTCAAGTGGAACACCTAAATCTTGATCAGCTAAGCTATATCACTTGCCCTGCCCTAATGATTCCCTGGCATACTCAACCTGTGGGCCAATCCAAGTCTTTTTCAGTGGCTTTTCCATATGAATGACCTGTTTTGGCTCATGCTGTGGAATTTCATAAATTTTTTCAAATATTCACCAACCCCAAACGAATAGACCTTGTGTAGGTCTTGGGGTGCCCCATACCTCTTGCTAAGCCTCCTCAAGCCTGGCACTAGTGGTAGCCAGGCTCAGTTCTTAGCTTTACCTCTCCCAGTCATCTCCAAGCCCAGCACAAGTGACAACCATCTACAGATCACTATAGCTCATACCAAGTGGCCCCAGACAGGGTACAGGCAGCGGCTGAACTTGGCCTACACTAGAGATCCTTCCAGTAGGCCTCAGAACCAACACACCACTCAAATACCTCCACAAATGACACATTCAAAGGGCAGACTTGGCAGGAACCAGAGCCCCAGTAAAGCAAATCCTGCTCCATACTATCAGCCCCTGCACAACAGCTCCTTCACTGAAGTCATGATCAGTCCTCATTACCAATCAGTGTGAGGGTTAATCCCTTCCACTGATGTACAAATAGCAACTAAGGCTCAAATACAAAAGGAGGGCACAGACAACACACACAAGGGACATACCTGGAGTACTCAACTAAAGTGACCAGAAAAACTGTGCCACTGGGTCACACAGGACACTCTACTAAGACCAGGAGACATAGTAGTTCTTCCTAATAAATATGAACAAATACAAAATGGGGAAACAAAGAAACATGTCTCAAATGAAAGAATAAGACAAAGCTCCAGAAGAAGAACTAAGCAAAATAGAGACAAGCAATCTACCACATGCAAAGCTCAAAACACTGGTTATAAGGTTGCTCAGTGATCTCAGTAAGAACTTTAACAAAGAGATAGAAAACATAAAAATGGGGACAGAAAACATTAAAAAAGGACCAGTCAGAAATAAAGAATATAATAACTGAAATAAAGAATACCAACAAATTAGATGAAGCAGATCAAATCAGCTATTTGGAAGATAAGATAGCAGAAAACACCCAATCATAAACAATAAGAAAAAAAAAATCCAAAAAATAAAGATAGTTTAAGGGGCCTTTGGGACAATATCAAGAGTACCAACATTTTCATCATAGGAGTACCAGAAAGAAAAGAGAAAGGGCAAGAAATTGAAAACCTATTTGAAGAAATAATGATGGAAAACTTTTCTAAATTGGTGAAGGAAACACATACAAGCCCAGGAAGTGCAGAGAGTCCAAACAAGATGAACCCAAAGAGGTCACACCAAGAGACATCATCATTAAAATATCAAAGGTAAAAGACAAAGAGAGAATCTTTAAAAGTAGCAAAAGAAAAGGAATTAGTTACCTACAAGGGAGCTCCCATAAGACTGTCAGTTGATTTCTCAACAGAAACTCTGCAGGCCAGAAGGGACTGGCACAAAATAGTCAAAGTGATGAAAAGAAAAGACCTACCAAAAAGCCATTATTTAGAATTAAATTAAAGGACAAACAGCTTCCCAGACAAGAAAAAGCTAAAGTTGTCCATCTCCACCAGTATTACAAGAAATATTCAAGGGACTTGCTTTAAAAAACAATTAAAAAGATGGATAATAAAATGGCAATAACTACATTATCTCTCAATGATTACTTTAAATGTAAATGATTTACATGTTCCAATCAAAAGATATAGGGTGGCTGAATAAATGAGAAAATAAGAGCCGTGCATATGTTGCCTACAAGTGACTCATTTTAGATCAAAAGTCACACACAGGCTGAAAGTAAAGGAATGAAAAAATATATTTCACGAAAACGAAAATGTTAAAACAGGTGGGATAGCAATACTTATACCAGATAAAATAGACTTTAAAACAAAGGCTATAAAAAGAGGCAAAGAAGGACCTAGTAATCTCACTTCTGGATATTTATCTGAAGAAACCAAAACATTACTTCAAAGGGCCATGTGTAGCCATATGTTCATTGCAGCATTATTTATTATAGCCAATGTATGGAGGCAACCTGGTTGTAAATCAATGGATGAATGGATAAAGAAGAGATGGTACCTATATACAATGAAATATTTCTTAGCCATAAAAAAGACTGAAATCTTGCCATCTGCAACAACACAGATCTATCTAGAGGTATTAAGTATAGTAAATCAGATAGAGAATAACAAATGCCATATGATTTCACTTAAATATGGAATGCAGAGAACAAAATAAAAGAACAAACAAAACAAAAACAAACTCATAGATAGAAAGAACATTTTGATGAATGACAGATAGGTAGGGGGTTAGAGGGTAGATGAAAAGGGGAAGGGATTAAGAAGTACAAATTGGTAGTTACAAATAGAAAGATGTAAAGTACAGCATAATGAATATAGTCAATAATATTGTGATAACTATGGTATGGTGTCAGATGGGTAATAACTTATCAAGGCAATTACTTCGTAAGTTATATAAATGTCTAATCACTATGCTGTATACCTGAAACTAATATAATATTGAATTCAACTATAATTGAAAAAAAATTAAAAAGGGAATAAAGCCTGACACAAACGTAAAAAATAAAATAAAACTTAATAGACAACCAATAGTCAATAGTTTCACCCTTGTGTATATTTTTATAAAGAGCTACATTTCCTGATTTTACTACTTAGATGAGAAGTTGAGGGTCAGTTGCCAATGACAGTGGAGCTTCATATTTATTCAGCATATACAGAAACTTATTCCTACTCAATCAGACAAAGAATTATGATTTATATTGAGGAGAAAAGTCTGAGTGAAATACATTCTAAATGTACTAGAATTGATATAGCATTTGTATTGGTTTAAATAAAATTTAGAATTGAGAATTATGCTGAAAGGTAATGAAGTACAGCTGGTAGTGAAATTATCTCACTGTAAGATAAAATATTCATCTATTTAAAAAGACAAGTAATAAAAATTATTTTTCTATTATAATTATCTTTGGGTAATTTGAGAAAAAATGACCTGTGCTTTTCAATATAGATCATTTAATTTTCTAATATAAAACAAATTTAGCATTTTAATGAATTTTAGTCATTCATTTTTTAAAAATTAAGTTTACTGGGGTAACATTGGTTAATACAATTATATAATTTTCAGGTATACATTATAATTTGACATCTATATATTCTATTGTGTATTTACCAAACAAACTGCAGCTTTCTTTTGATTATTGTTGCTCTGTAGTATGATTTGAAGTTGGGCAGAGTGATGCCTCCAGCCTCGTTCCTGTTTCTCAGGATAGCTCTGGCAATTCAGAGTCTTTTCTGCTTCCATACAAATTTAATAATTTTGTGTTCTATTTCTTTTTTAAAAAGCTGATGGGATTTTGATGGGGATTGCACTGAATCTGTATAATGCTTTAGATAATAAGGTCATTTTAACTATGTTTATTCTTCCAATCCAAGAACATGGAATATCTTTCCATTTTTTGGTATCTTCTTCAATTTATTTTAATAGGGTCTTATAGTTTTCATGATGTAGGTCCTTTACTTGTTTCATTAAATTTATTCCTAGGTATTTTATTCTTTTCGTTGCAAATGAAAAAGGAATTATTTTTTCCACTTCTTTTTCTGACACTTTATATTATTAGAGTACAGGAAAGCTATGGATTTTGAACATTGATTTTATATCCAGAAACTTTCTTGTATTTGCTTATTGTTTCTAGTATTGTTCTTTTGGAATCTCTAGGGCTTTCTATATAGAGTATCATGTCATCTACAAATAGTGACAGTTTGATTTCTTCATTTCCTATTTGGATGCCTTTTGTATCATTTTTTCTTTTCCAGTTGCACTCACTAGGTCCTCCAATGTTATACTGAATAACAGTGGTTAAAGTGGACAGCCTTGCCTTGTTCCAATTCTTAGAGAGAAGGTTTTTAGTTTTTCACCATTAAGTATAATGTCAGCTGAGAATTTGTCATATATGGCCTTTATTATGTTAAGATACTTTCTACTTTTCTTCATTTCTGCATTTCTTTCTAAGATACTTTCCTTCTAACTGAATTTGTTAAGTGCTTTGATCATAAATGGATGCTGTATCTTGTTGAAGACTTTTTCTGCATCTATTGATATGATCATATGATTCTTATTTTTAATCTGTTTATGTGGTGTATAACATTAATCAATTTGTGTATGTTGAACTATCCCTGTGCCTCTGGGAGGAAGCTCATTTGATTGTGGTGCATAATCTTTCTAATATGTTGCTGTATTCAATCTGCTAGTATCTTATTTAAGATTTTTGCATCTGTGTTCATGAGAGATATTAGTTTGTAGTTTTCTTTTTTTGTGTTATCTTTACCAGATTTTGGTATCAGGGTAAATCTGGCCTCATAAAATGAGTGAGGACGTATTGCCCCTTTTTTGATTTTCTGGAAGAGTTTAAGGAGAATAGGTATTAAATCTTCTTTGAATGTTTGGTAGAATTCACTGGTAAAGCCATCTGGTCTTAGACTTTTACTTTTTGGAAGGTTTTTAATAAAGGTTTCAATTTCCATAATGCTGATCGATCTATTTAGATTTTCCAGATCTTCTTGTTTCAGTCTAGGAAGGTTGTATTTTTCTAAGTACTGGTCCATTTCTTCTAGGTTATTAAATTTGGTGTTATCTACTTTTTCATAGTATTCTTGTATGATCCTTTGTATTTCAGCGATATCATAATTTCCCTTTTCATCCCTGATTTTGTTTATTTGTGCCCTTCCTTTGTTTCTTTAGTGAGTCTATTCAGGAGTTTGTCAATTTTATTAATGTTCTCAAAGAATCAGCTCTTTGTTGCATTTTTCTATCATATTTTGTCTTCAATTTCATTTATTTCTGCTCTATTTTTGATTTCTTTCCTTCTGCTGACTTTAGGCTTCATCTGTTCTTCCTTTTCTAGTTTTTTAAGATGAAGCATTAGGTTGTTTACTTGGGCTCATTCTTGCTTTTGGAGATAGGCTTGTAAAGAGATGAACTTTCCTCTTATGACTGCTTTTGCCATGTCCCAAAACTTCTGACATGTTGTACTATCATTATCAGTAGCATGTTGTTTAATCTCCATGTATTTGTGGTTCTTCCTGTGATTTCTTTCTGCAGTTGATCTCTAGTTTCCAAGCATTATGATCAGAGAGTACGATTGTTATGATATTATCAAGGCTATCTCTGTGTCCCAGTATGTGGTTGATCCTTGAGAAAGTTCCATGTGCTCTAGAGAAGAATGTAGAAGCAGCTATTTTGGAATAGAAGGCTCTGTAAAATGTCAATTATGTCCAGTTGGTCTAATATGTCATTTAAGGATGTTATTTCCATATTGATTTTCTCTTTAAATAATCTGCCCATATCCAACAATGGGGTATTTAGGTCCCCTACTAGATTTGGGAAATTCTTGTCCACTATTTGTCTGAAAAGGCTTTCTAGTCCCTGTTCATTTTCTTCACCTTTAATAATGCTCGTTATTCTTATGTTTCCTCTCCTGATGGCATCAGCTAGTTCTTCAATTTCTCTTTCATTATTTTTCATTCTTCAGTTTCTCTCTTCTTCCTTCTGATTTATTTGTAGATTTCTGTCTTTGATATCATTCATCCTTGCTTCCATTTGGTCGACTCTTTACTCAAACTTGTTATGTTATTTTTTAGCTCTTGCACTGCATTTTTTATATCCAGATCTATTCTGTTCTTTTTGAGGATTTCAATCTCCTTGCTCTGCTCATCTAGTGATTTTTTTCAATTCCTGAAATTGTTATGACTCGTTTTAGAACTGAGTTTTTTCAAAATACCATCCTGAATTTTCTTTCATTTAGGTTGCATATTTCTATGTCTATAAGCTTATTTTCTGGAGATTTTCTCTTTCTTTCTAAGATGCCTTGTCACCTTGGTTGTTCATGGTATTTAATGGACTATTTCTCTACCTGGGCATTAATGGAAGTGTATTCTGCTTTTTTTTTTTTTTTCCAGAAAGAGGATTTATTATATAAAAGGCTCTAGCCTGCTACAAAGGAGGCACTTTTCTTTTGGTTTCCAGTAGATGATGTCTAAACCTCTTAGATCCCTGCTTTATATAAAGCTTTAAAAATGCCTTTTTATTTTCTGATAGACATTTACTCATGCTCGCTACCCTCAATTTCAGTCCCTGTCAGTGTTAGCAATAGTTTTGGTACCATTTGCTCAGACTTCCCGGAGGCTCCATAGTGATTGGTCTTTGAGAATATGGGGGGAGGGGCCCTCTGGGTTGCGGGTTGGGGGCTGTGGCTCAGCCTCAGTTTTGCAACCACTGCTGGTAAAAATCAACTGTTGTTTTTCTGCCGTATCTCTGTTCTGCTTTCTGCCCTGATGACTGGGCCCTGCTGCCCACTGGCCACGAGAAGCTCACAGCTTTCCCTGGCAGGGTTATTCAGGAAACTCGCAGCTCCTTCTCCCCTCCCCCTTTTCCTGCAGGGAGCTCCACTGGCTGTGAGAGGCAGTTTCTTTATTTCTTCCAGTCCACTGCCCGACATCTGGGGTTCTGATCTATGGTAGTTATTATGTGCAGATCCCACACTCAGACATGCTGATGTGCTGTTTGGGAGTTTTTTGTTGAGTTTTAGATGTTCAGCTTATTGTTGTTTCAAGGGGAGACGTCTAGCACATCTCTCACTCCACCATGTTTCCAAAAATCTCAGTCATTCGTTTTTACATTTCCTTCTCTTATACTAAGAGTTTGATGCTTCTAGTGTAAGTCTTAATCTTTGATCCATGAATAGAAACCCTCTGGATTTTTTTGTAAAATATTAATGTGTCTGTCCATTTTTTCTCAGAAGAGTATCTGAAAATTTCATCTGATTCTAAAGTGATCAGTGATCCACCTTGCAGTAGAAAATAAGAACACCACAATATTTTCAGAAGCCAAAGTCCTTGTGATATCATATGATGTGACAGTGTAATGTTTTTGTCACATAAATACCATAGTTCTCTTTTGTCTAGCTTTTTAAAAGTATATTTGACAAATAAAACTGTAAAATATTTAAAGTATAGAATGTGATTTGATGTATGAAAACTTTGTGATAGAATTCCTTTCTAGCTCAATTACAATTGAGTTAATTAACATATCCATCACGTAATATATTTAACTTTTTCCTCTGAATTCTTAGTATTGTCTTCAGCTGTACGAGGACCTCCATAAACCCTTCTAATCCTAAATTCATCTTTTTGGAAGGTGTATTTGAGATATCTAAGAGTCTATGGGACCATTGAGAAAAGGTGAATATTCCTGATTCAGATAATACATTTTTCCTTGTTTTGTCTAACCCTATATTTAAAGAAAACATTTCACTAAATAGTAGCATAATCAGAAGTTATTCACATATTAATTATTTCTAAAACTCAAGCTAATTTAAGCAACATTAAGAATATATTTTGGCAATTTATCAATACATATTTATTAAATGAATGGGATAGTATTATAAACTAATACCTATAAAATTATGTATTTTTAATTGAAACATTTTAAAAGAAAATAGGATTTGTACTATTTTCTTTTAAAATTTAAAAATTATTCTGTTCAGTTAAAGTTGTGCAAATATAACAACACACATGAAGTTAAAATTATAATACTATGCTGTTTGAATTATTAGACTAAAGTAGAATTTCTTTTCCTTCTGTTTACAAAAAACTAAATAGATAAATTAAAATTTCTTAAATTTTAAAAAGGGTAAAGAAGAAAAAGAAAAGAGAAGAAAGAAGGGGACAAAGTCAGGAAATATCTTATGATAACGGTATGTCATATATATAACACATATGACTTTTACAGATATATGTGAATATATCAGTAAAATTTGAGGCAGAAAGACAAATTTATTTGACAGTGCTTTGATATTTAAGACAATTTCCCCAAACTGTATGCATTGAATTAGTAATCACAGATATATAGAAGAGTGGGAACAAAGGGCAGCAGTGGAAATGTAGCTGAAAGGAGTTTTAAAGGGCCAGGAGGGAGAGGAAGCTCTTATGACAAACCAAAGTTCAGAGGCATCATCACCAAGCATGAATGACCAGAAGCTGTGAAGCAGAGGAAGAGACAAAGAGAGTGGTAGGTAAAGAAGGTGGCTGGGAAGAAGCTGAGAAGAGAGCAGGCACACAACGAAAGGTGAGTCATTTTAATGTTGAAGATACTTCTCAGACTCCCTTATGTGCCTGGGTCAGCCAGAATGCAGTTCTTTGTGAGTCCTGGTATTGCCGTTTTTCCTGATCTTAAGATTTTTATGAGAATCTGACTCTGCTCTCAGTCTCGCTCTCCCTCTCTATTTATAAAAAATAAGTGATGTCACTTCCTTCTGCATATGCTTTTATGATCTGATCCTAATATATCACTTTTCATTGTAACCAAAAGAGTTTAACTAAAACAGAACCACCCTCTCCATAGTGTGTCAAATATTGGTTAATTCTATAGCTTTGTCACCCAAATAAGAGGACCCTGAAGTTTCAGAATGGTAATTTCAAATAGTATTTTGCATTTATTTCTGAGAATAACATATACACATACATATACTCATGATTGTGTATGTTTATGTCCTTTTTTGTCTTCTGCAGTCTACTTTCTAAATATATTTTAATGTGTTGCATTATTAACCATTACTACTAACTTTGAGAATGACCACATTATAATGTAAAGAGGCCATCAGCTTGCTGTTAGAGATGATAGAGTATTCCTTAGAGTGTCTGGCGATGTATAATTTCAACATAATGTTATTTTAATGCTTCTACTCCTTCTATAAAAGTTCTGTCACACATTCATTATCTATGTTTAAAACAACTTAAAAGTGATTTCACCAAAGGTATAATGCAGTTATACCATGAAAATAAGATAGTGAAAGCAAGGAAGAGGTTTGCAAGTAAAACAGAGATAAAAAGATATTATTGAATTAATGAATATCTAAGAATGGGCAAAACTGCACCTGCCTTACCAATAAAGTTAATATTGGCTAATGCTTACTGAAGTATAAGTCCAAAGTTGTCTATGTGACAAGAAATAGGCATATAGGGTACTCTAACTATGGAGGATCCTAATGCTAATTATGCAACCATTGCCCCATGCAAGTGACTTGTTTAGTTCTCTCCAATAGAGTATGAGAGATCTTATAGAGTTGGGCCATCGTATTTTGATCATTCCTGATGAGGAGGCATTTGACCTGTCTCCCTCTTTTGCTGCCTGACCTTGGGCAGTTGAGATAACAATGTTGGTCTTTAACATACTCACTGGTAAAATGAGGGTTGGATTCCACCAGAGGTTTTTAAACTACCCTTTTTGGAACTCTATGGTTCTGAGTATTCTTTAGGGGATTGGTAAAAAATGAAGTATTTTCAAGTATTTTCATCCCAATCATTAATATTTAAATTGCCTCAGGAACCTATTAATTGCTCTGAGCTTAAAAATTCCTTCCATCTCTACAATTATGTGAATGTATCTATATAGGTATGGGGATAAAAACTTTAACATGGAAAAAGTTTTCTGTGAAAGGGTGCTGGATTTAATTTCAGATGTCAGCACCAAGGAAGTATATACTTGCTCATAAAAACTCCTTGTAATTAATAGGGTCCAAATTCATAATTGGAGCCTAGCTGCCAGTGTTTACTGAAATCTCTCATGCACACTGCCTCTCAAGAAAAAGCTTCAGACTGAGCTGTCAAGCGTCCTTCACTGTGCTCCTGCCATCTGAGCTGACCCTTACAAAGAAGCTTCTATTATTGAATTTCAATTAATGAGACTGGTTCAATCAGACCTGAGGAGCCATATTCTCATTTATATCTTTAGGAACCAGTTAGAGTGGTTCAATAATGACCATTCAGAACACATAATTCTGACCAATCAAGAGAGTACAATTTGAGCTGTTTCACTCAAATAAAGCTTCTCCCTCCATGGCACCCAAAATTGGGAACTTGGGTTGGCTTTAGATTTGTGGCAGCAATCTTTTGTTGACACAGGGTGGCAGGGTACCTAAATAAACAATGTTTAGAAACAAAACTACCTTTGTTCATAGAAGCTAAGGTTGATGTTATCATTCTTATAGGTACAATCTGTATTTTTCATATTTTGGTGTGGATATCTAAGTTCTAAGGAGTTACTTTCCTTGTATCATATACTCATGTACTTAATAGCTAATCGTTAATCCTAATAATTCAGTGTACTTCTTTAAACAAAGACTATTTCTTACATAGTGGGTCTTTTATTAATTTCTTACACAGTAGGACTGTTTCACATTTAAAAATTTATATGGAATAAGATAATGTTTCTAATTTGCATGAGGACTGGTTTTAGCTTAAACCTTATCCTAGCTGCAGCTTGTCTATTTATGGGTTTAAAAAGAAGAGTAGTTATCTACCTTCTATACCTAGGAAATCCTCCTTTCACTTTTAAAAGAATTCCACTCTCATTCTGATATCCATCCTTGCTTATGTGTTTTAGTCAAATTTCTCTAAATTCTCAAATAAAAAAAAAGATTAGGACTAAGAAGGAAAAGGCAGAAAAAGATAAAATGTAACTTATTTTGGGGAAGCATGCTAATACCAGATGGTGTTTTCTATTTTTTCAAGATTGGATGAAATTATTACAAGAACCTGTGTGCTCAAAATTTGTTTTGACCTGAACAAATACCAATTGGAAAATGTGGATTCCTAGATGAACAACATGGTTAAAAAAAATACAGTTTTTTTTTTAATTCTAAGATTCAATTATTCCTGTTATAATAGAGTAACTAATATTTCCATATTATAGCAGCCAAGCCTTCAAATTATAAATTTCAGATAGAGAAAAGAAGGTGAAGAAACAAAGGGCATAATGAAAAACAGTAGCAATCTAAAAGTAGACAGGTTTTCAAGAATCTCAAAATTCTATTCGTTCAGTTTCATAAGAATCTAAATACCCATTCTTTTTAATTAATGTTAGAAGCAAGAAAAACAAAAAAATTCTAGTTATTTTTTATTTCCCATAAGCTAATTAAAAATTCATATTTTTACACTCTGCATGTCAGGGTATACTTCTCAAACACCAGATAAAAAATAAAAAAAATTATTAAATTATAATAACTTTTATCCCCTCCTCTCCTGTTTTGCCATTTCATATTAAAAAAAATAATAAGAAAAACTACAAACAAATATAGAAGGAGATTCTTAGTAAGAAGAATTTCTGTGTAACACCAGGATTTGAAGACTTAAAAAAAATCACTGAAGACTTAAAAAAAAAAATCACCTCATAATATCAACTTCTTACAACAGTAAATTACTATTCTCTGGAAATTATTTATCATATTTATCTCTAAACAGAATTAGAAACCCAAATATCTTATGGTAAACACCAAATGGAAATAAGCAAAGGCGATATTTTCTAAGTTTTATTCAAATCTAGTTTGTGTCACTTATCAATGGTATTATAAATAAATATAAATATATAACTGGATCAAATCTTAGACATTCCATTCTTCTTTTATTATCTGATGTGGGAAACAATACACTGTTGTGAGAAAACTATGGGCATTAAAGTCAGGTAGGCTTTGCTCTGCCATGCTGCTTACGCTACTTATGTTGCTACATAATCTTGCTCGGCCTCAATTTCCTCATCAATACAATAAGCATTACACATCCTTCTTAGACTTGTGGGGATAACAAAAGGTAATGTCTATAAGCTACCAACCGGATGCCTTGCAGGTCATAGATTCTAAACAACTGTCACTGTTCTTTCCCTAAAGAAAAATCTACAGGTAAAAGGTATACAAAGAGAGTAGAAATAAGCCATTAGTATTTTAATTTTTCTATTGAAAAAATACTAAAATGAATATTACCCTCAGAATTGGCTATTAATGGCAAACGAAAATTGTTTTTGACATATTTATCACTTATGTAAGTGCTCTGATTTCCAAAATAGGTTTATCATAATATTTCTACCATTAGAAAAAGGCTTTCATTACTATCTGTGCATATTACATTGACAATGTCTATATAAAACATAAAAACAAATGTGTAGTCTTTACAGAAGTAAATGTTCATGGAAAATTATGCTTTTTATCATTTTATTTTGTTATTATATTTTAATTATATCATTCCTGACTTATTAAAAAAACAAAATACTCATCTTAGAAGTTTCATATGATATATAGAGTTCAAATTTAAAAACTCTGGTGGCTATAAAGTTACTTTGGGTGCTTTCTTACACATACTAAATACAAAGAGAACTCATTAAACTAACTGTAGAAGACCTCAGTAATTCTGGAAAGATCGTGATAAAAATGCAACCCTTTTTCCTGTAACACACCAGTACATTTTGGGTGAGAATAAAGGCTGGGTTTCTCAGAAGCTTATGTGCCCGGGAGACCTGAAGTTCTCTGAGAGGCCCAGGTACAACTTAGTCGTAAGACCTTTCTTGCCTGTGGGCTGAGTGAACACATGGAACCCAGTGCTGGGAAATCCCAGAGTAGAACTGGCAGAATAGGTATTTGGAAAAGAGTGTGGCTTGCAAATATCTATACTTCATCAAAGTAGAAAGTTACTGCAGAACCACTTGAGTACATTTATTTTCCCTGGACAGTTAGAAGCTAAGAAGGACTGAGTCCTTAAGTCTGGGAAGGTAAAAGGAGATTGGAGAACATGAAGTCATTTTTTAAGTTCTCAGCCAGTTTTTGGCAGCCTGCCTGGTTCTACAACCTTGGTCAATGTGGGGAAGATTATTTTATTTTCTAAAACTTTAGAGGACTGGTGTCACCAAAAGTACCTAAGATACAGACCTAAATTGAGATAAAAAAAAAAAAGAAAAAGAAAAAAAAAAAGAGGAACAAGAGAGCAAGAACAGCCAGAAAACTTGTCAAAGGAAATAAAGCTGCTGGAGAAGAGAGAAATAAACCTGAACAGAAGAACAGGAGAAATACCTATGACAACAGTTATAGTAGTTTCCGAAGAAATGAAATAAAACAAAAAAAGTAAGCACAATATCTACATAATTTCCATCTAAACAATTCACTGCTAAATCCTGAATCTGTGGCTTAGAAGACTTTGTAGAAGCTATCTTTGGAACAGATGAGCAAAATGCTAAGATTGAAATTGTTAGAAAAGGACAATGAAAGAAAAGATCCAGGAGACCTGCTATAAGTAATAGGAATTATAAAAAGAGAAAGAAAAAATAGGGAGAAAAGAAAATATACAAAGAAGAGGAAGAGCCCTTTCCTGAAAGAAAGACCAAATGCTGCCTATTTAGAGAGCTCACTGATTTCCAGGCTTGGCTGATGAGTGGGGGGAAAAAAAAGCCAAACCTGAGTATATCTCAGTGAAATTCTTGAACTCCAAGGACAACGTAAAATAAACTTACAAGGTCTCAAAGAGGAAGAACAAGTTTGCTACAGTACGAAGCGCACTTACAACACCGAAAGCAGGAAGATGGTAGGATAGAATCAAGAGACTACTGAAAAGGGCTTCACTGAACTCTCCCCAGAGATTGCTCAGCTGAAAGGAAGAGAACAAGACTGGCAATAATTTTGTTAATCTGTCATCTGTATATCCCATCAGAGGTAAATACTGAAAATAAGCCTCAAACCAACCAAACTAACCAGATCTATTTTACTGCCCATCTTTAATTTCCTAGTACCTCCAACCCTGCCTGCCAAAGCCATTAACAAGCTTCAGAAGCACTAGAAGCTAGAGGGTGAAGAAAGTGGAAGGAGATAAATGCGCAGAACATGCTTCCTTCCCCGCTGTTACTCCCCAAGACATAAATTTGAGGAGGTGTGTAACTTTGAATTGAATTTGAAATTGAAATCATAAATTGGAACTAACTAGGCAAACTTTATAGACTCTTCTTACAGGAGAATGAGTGGAAAAATCTGTGATTTGCTTATGATGTTGGCAATGAATATTTTAAAAAACTGTTGTATATTCATCCTTACATACACTATGTAGAGAGGCTGAGTAGGACAGACAGAGAAAGGGACAAAGAAAAAAAAAAAGGAAGGATTAGAGATAAGATAGAAGATACATTTCTTGTGGGAATAGGGATATCCAAATTCCCTGGATATCAAGTTTGAATACTGCTTGGAGGAATCAATACATTTTCCAAGGTAATTTACTGAAAAGAAAAGCTTCAGAGTAGTAAAATGAGATCAGTGAATCAGGAAGGGGAATTCAAAATGAGCTTACATTGAATCTTATGTAGCTGCAAAATTAGTTGTTTAAAAAATAAGACTAATTGCTAGAAGGCAAGTTGAAGACACATTTCAGAAATACATAATTTTATTAAAAAACGTTTTAAAATGTGCTATTCTAATTTTGTTGTTGTTGTTGCATTTAAAAATTTTTCAAAATGAAACATTCTTTGACCATGGGTCATCAACACTTTCAAGAAGCTAATCAAAATACCGTCACCACTCCTTAGCCCCCTACACTCCTGTCCCACCTCTCTTTTTCACTCTCCGTCTCATTGAATGTCTTACCCTTATCCGTATGGTGGTGGTTTTTGTCAGCAATTGGATTTTCTTGACCCTAGAAATAATACTTTCTGTTTAATATATATTGCCTGGTCTATCATCACTATTATCTATATTATACTTATCCAATTTGGTCTCTCATTCCATTCTCTTTCAAATATTTCTCCATAATACTTCTCTTTTAAATATTCAAAATAGTTTCTGGTTCTATAACAGCAGTAGCTAATGTAACACAAATTCCTAGAATCGTGACTGGCATGTATTTGATGAAAAGAAATACTTGTAGGATTGAATTTAAGCAAACCTTTAGTATTTTTTATTTTACTGATTTAAATTATTTATTCAGTTAAAAATTATGCACTTAACAGATTCTGATTATTGAGTTATTTTTTGTCTTGATTCCTTATTGTACCAAATTCTTTAATAATCATGAATCTTTCTGAGTTACCTACATGTATAAAAGGATTTGCAGGTCAGTGTTGGCATATGTTTATTATGTACAAGTGCAGGATTAGCATTCAGTAAATGTTTTGAATAAAATATAACATTTCTATTTACTCCTCTAAGATTTGCCTTATGCCAGCATCCAGAGTTAAGAGGTGAGATTATTGCCTTGGAGATCTAATCTGTATCCTTAGAAACCACAGATTTTTAACAACACAGATAATTTTTTAGGAATGCTGCTAAACCTTCATGTTAATGACTACATAAGGAATTGCAAAAGCAGTTCTTTTGATTATAATGTCAGTTAATGGGGAAGAAGTAACTCATCAAGATGAAATCAAGGTGCTGATAGACACAGGAGAATGATGCTGGCATCTAGAAAGCAATAAAAGCTCATGAAAGGAGTGGCCTTGGAGAATTCAGAACCCTGGCAGCAAATGAGAGGATAGATAATTAGTGATAAATAGTTTCTTAAGATAGAAAGCAGATGATCACATCCTGGCCCTAAACTCATAAAGTGAACATCTGATTATCTGTATTAGCGAAGAGTAAAAAGACACTTGTATTAGAGTATGTAGAAAAATCACACTCAAATATTTATCCACTGCTTCTTTTAACTGTCTTCCAGGTTATGTCAATTAGCAATGCTGAAGTGGCCTTGATTTTATAATAATAATAACATTATCATAATATTATAATTAATTATGTAATAATTAGTTCTGTTCTAAGAGTCAGTAATAATTTTAATTTTTTTCCTGTTATAGGCCTGTATTATCTAGTACAACTTATCATATAAGAAGAAATATTCAATATTAGTTATTATACATTTCTGCAAGTACAATCAGAATATCTGAGCATACTGCTATAGCAATACAGGAGACATTTCTAAGCAAGAAATAGTTAGATAAATACCTGTGGCTTCGTGCTTAGTGCTATTAGCTGCCACACTATCAGAATATGGCTAATTATGGGAAAGAAAAGGGAATTTACTGGTTTTGAAGATAGCAATCCAAGGAAACTCTTGACAACTACTTAACAACAACCACAACAATGAAGGAAAGATATCCAGGTTATAAATCCTCTTTTCTCCTCTGCATTGAACTTTATTTTTTTACTCTGCTACTGATCATTCTCTTGGCTATAGGAAGTTGTTGTTATATATGTTGAACTCCTGCCATCAGCCAGCGAAAATATATCACCATTTCCCACCCTGTGGGCCTTGCCATTTATCAGTGTTGTTTTTGCTAGCTGGTGGGTTTCTATTAAATACATTGTTTTCCCTACATATTCACCTACATGAAAGACTCTGACTAAATATTCACTCCTTATCAAATTATAGTATGAATTTCAGAGATATATGTTTTTACTCTTCCAAAACTTTATAAAAAAATTTTCAGTGCATCAAAGTCCAAATCTTCTTACATCTTCCTAGACTAAAAATATCCTGCTTTTCTTTTCCAATTTACTTATATTTACTTGCTTTCCTGTATGGTTTCTATTAGCAATCAATATAATTTCCCCATTTCAGAGCTAGGATTATAGTCTTTGAAGAATGAATGGCAAGAATGTCCTCTATTTGCTTTTACCCTAAAAAGAAAAATAGTTTTACTTTTCTTCTACAGTCACAACTCTTGGTAGGTTTTCTACATAGGTTTCCAATATTTCAAACTTGAAATGATATAATATGCCCTAATTGCCCCATTTCAAGAAGCACGGCTGTCACCAAGACATACAGCCAATCTAACACTGAAAGAAATAAACAACCTGCAATGATTTTTTTTTCTTCTGTGTTGAATTGACATAAAGTCTTTTATGTGAGACTGATGAGACTAACAAAATACACACACACACACACACAAACCACAGATATAAAAAACTTTACATAGGTATAAAGTTATACATAATGTGTGTGTGTGTGTGTGCGCGCGCGCGCATGGCGCGTGAGTGTGTGTGTGTGTACGTATGTGTGTGTATGTATATAGGTGCTGCTATAGAAGGCACAAATGCCTCAAACTGTATGTTTCCTTTTTTTCATTCAGAAGGAACAAAACATGGTTGTTGCGAATGTTTCTCTGCACATATATCATGTGTATTCCTTTTCTTTCAATGATACAGACCTCTAGTGATGACAATTAGAGGCTTTACCCTGGCATGACAAACACTTTTCAAGTCATGTTAACTTGTAATATTATAGTATTGTGTAGCATATTGTACTGGGAAAGATCTGAGGTCATGACAGGTCTTGGCAGAAAGGAGGACTGGGATCTCTTAATTCTGTCAACAACTAACTCTTGAGGAGGTAACCAAGTATCTGTTATCTGTGACCTAAATCTAATCTATTTTATGGAAACCTCTCTTTTCATCTTTTTTGATAAAAGTATGTATAAATTCACATTCAATGAGCAAAATTTTGCTGAAAATTTCATGAGTTCTAATCATGAGAATACAACACATTATGTTTCATTCGTGAGTTAATTATTAGGCATTGGTAAAATTTACTAATTCATTTAATTGAAGGTGAGAGTCATGGATTTAGGAAAATGAAATACAGTGTCATTATTTTAAATTAATCACTGACTAGGGCTGGAAAAAGGGAAGGTATATTCTGGGATAGCAGAGGTCTCGTTCATAAATGTCATCTTCTACCCTTTTGCAAGGCACAACCTGCACAGACTAGTGGGCAGTTCTAGTGCCTGAACTATAAAAGAAAGGAGTATTACAAAAACAATGAATTTGTTTATCCCTTTACAGCTCATAAAGGGAAGAGAAGGAGATCAAATTATAGAAACATATATTAATTTAAGATTTTATGTCTCTTTTATCATTTTTCAAATAATTTATTTAACACTCCTAATACATAAGACAAATGAGCAAATATAAGGAAAACTTTAATATAGCATCTACTCAAAGCAGCAGAGATTTAAAATTAGCAAGGTTCAATTTTGACGTTTTATTGACCTACCACTCTACTTGTTTTGACAAACTGTAGTGACTAAATGGGGAATAGCAAGCAGAAATTTTCCCGGGCAATAATAATTTTTTTGCCTTAAAAGGTCATTTAAAGTACTGAAACTGTGTTATTTTCCAACATCTTTCAGCATCCAGACATTTCGTGAAGAGTTGTATGTTCTAGAGTTGGCAGTCTTAGATGATTATAGCCTCTAAACTGCAGGCAAGCTGTGTAAATATTGGATGACATACAGGAAGAAGAAGAAGGTAAAAGTTCTAACCATGAAAAGACACTCCATTTTATAGAGAAATCTAATATCAGTAGAATTCCAGATTCCTCTTTTAGATTAGCTCTCTATGTTGTTCTAGCATGCCTCTTACTGGCTATTTTTCTTCACCTATGATGCTCATAAATGTTAATGTCCAGATGTATTAGCATTTTTCTGGACTTAAATATCAAATGTCAAAAGCAACCTAGATCACCAAGTGATTTCATATAATAAAGAACTGGCAGTTAATTTATTCCCTTGCAGTTGTAGTGACAGATGCCATCTTTGCTTAGTGCTGAGGCAAGCGAAGCAAAAAAAAAAATTGTCAGGTAGAACTTTTAAAAATTGTAAAATTTGCTAATAAAACATAGAGAGATATCAAAATATTTATTTTATAAAAGTGTATTTACTTAATCCTTAATCCACTCATAAAAATATATGTATTATGTGTTTTCTATGTGCCTGGGATAGTTCAAAATAAGAGGATAAAGCAGTGAAACCAGACAATAATCCCTGCCCTCATGATATTTATAATTTAGCAGCAAAAACAATGATAAACAAAAAAGTTTATCTCTCACACACACACACATATTTACATACATATATATAAAAAAGTGATGAGATATGATTTTTTTTTTAAATGTGAAGAGGGCTAGAGCATAATAGACAATGATTGCAATGTTAAATCATGTAGCCATACAACTGTACAGAGGCTATTTTAGACTATGTGGTCAGGGAAGATTTTCCTGCAGTGTTAACATCTGAACCAAGACCTAAATGACAAGGAAATAGCCTTGTTAATACTTTGGAGAAAAATCTTCAAAGGCCCGCAGCGTAGGAGTATTAGAGTATTGGGAGCCTACAGTATTGGATGAACAGAAGCCAGCATGTCTGGGGCACAATAAAGGATCAATTGAAACAGGCAGAGATAAAATTCCAGAGAAAGGAAGAAACAGGTAATACTAGCCAAGAATAAGATTTTCAGTCTTCATCGGAATCTGTACATACAGTGGTACACTAATCCCTGAACCTGACCCAGAGAGCTATTCTATCCTTCTTCACTCCTGGCATCTATTTGTCAGCCATTCTCTTAGTCAAAATATCAAACAAATATTCATTATGAGAGGCATGATGCTAAATAAGGCAGCTATAAGAGAGACACTGCTAGCCTTGTCCTCATACAGTATATATTTCAGTGGAGAAGAAATAAATGAAATGATCACAAGTATCATGAGGCCTAAGAAGTAAGATGTATTAGTGGCATTTATAATAAAATAGGGTTACCCTAACCTACAGCCTATGTCTAATACATATGTAGCAATAAAATAGTATTTCATCTTACATATTTCACCTCAAAAAAGTCATTTCAAGACCCTATCTACTACAACAATAAAATAGATTAAATACAAACATTTATATATTTTTTTATAATTTTCTATGTCCTTTCATGTGTATATCCCATTTAATATTCACAATAACCATTTCAGAGGTCAATTAATTATAATTACCTTATTTTTAAAGCTTAATAAGCTAAGAATTTAAATGACCCGTCTACTGTTATGAAATGAGTTTGTGATGTAGATAGTCCTAATATTTTTTATATTCTCTATATTCAGAGGTTTGGTGTGGGCTAAATATAGCAAAACCATTTAACCAATAGTACTAGATCTGCAGTTCAGCAGCAAAAGAGAGAGACAATATATCTTCATTCTTAATGTAGGATCTATCAGATAAACACCAGATAATAAATGATGTAGAAATTCAGGTGTGTAAATGAAATTAAGAAATAATCTGAGTAGTATGGAATTATTCTATAACTTTGTCTTGACAGAAAATTTAAACTGGTCATATAAATAGATTATGTGGTTAGATTTTGATACTTTTATATGTTGAAATTGTTTTATTCTTTTCCCATTCTCTAAATCACTGTCAATCTATGACTCATCAACTATTCCTCTGAGTTTATTGATTAGGTTAGAAATCTACTGTGTTCTTTGTTGCATAGATTAATTTTAGTGCCCTCTCTCTCTGTCTCTCTGTCTCTCTGTCTCTCTGTCTCTCTGTCTCTCTCTCTCTCTCTCTCTCTCACACACACACACACACACACACACACACACAGACTTATGCCCAGGTACTCCAGAAAACCTTACTTATCATTCTCTTGTGATTATCTTATTCCCAGCTCTAAGCCTGATGCCAAGATTTCTATTCAAAGGATCTGTTCATAGATTGCTAAATTGTCACCTGTTAGAAAAGCTTCATTCGTTTACTTTTGATTTCTTAGAAAATCAGTAGATAATCTATTCCGTTAGCAACCCTGAATTTGCTGCCTTACTAACCAAATATCCTTTTTTGTTATCAGATAGTATAATGAATGTATTTTTTATCAAGTTTTTCTTGATGTTTTAACAAATGTCTGTCTATATTAATTTTGATTATTTTACATTATGTTGTATAATGAGCCAGCACCTTGCATAATATCACATAAAAATACATTTAGTATTTTCAAATATCATTGTCTTATTGCAAATATTACATATCTAATATCTTTCCCTTCTCATTATACCTGCAAATGCTTTATTTGTTAATTAAAAATTGTCAGTAATATGTTATTTACCAATAATTAAGACATAAAAACAAAGTATATAACTTTAATTATGTATCTGTATTTATGTGATAATCATCATATTCTTCATGGCTACGAATTGGTGCATGGATGTAATGTACCAAAGACAAATACAGTCATCAAACCATTATTATGTGGTAACATGCCAGGTCCTGTGCTAAGTGTTTTTACATTCTATTTTATTTTACGTTCATATCAACTCTGAATAGTTAGTCTGCAAAATGAGTTTTCTTCTAAAAAGTAAGTGAATATCAAAGGCACATTTTAAAATAGAAACTGATGAGACATTTCTTTGTAAAAAATAAAAAACACTTACAGGAACTAGGAATTTTTTAATCTCTTCCAGTGCATGACTCATACGTGAATAAGCTTCCCCAGGTGGAGCAAACACTTCAATTAATACATGAAGTTCATCACTCAAGTGGGCATATTTGGCTTCCCCACTCTTCCTTAGTTCTTCTTCCTGTGAAAGAGGTTATTTTTAGTAATAAAAATTCACTCATTTAGAACTGATTTAACTTTTACTGAGAATATGACAAAAGAGTATAATCTAAGCAAATTTTCCATAAGTAGAAACCCTTTGAGAAATAAGAATGAAACAAGCTATTTAAAAATTTTAAAATCTTTTTTGAGTGAATAATTTTTTTAAAACTGGCATAATTATCAGCTACGCAGATTTTAATCAGCTAAGTCTGAATTCCACTCCATGGAAAATTGAAAAAAAAATGAGGACAGCAAAATATTTCTTTTCAAGGATACATACCAAAGGTTTCATATATCATTTCTACTCACATCTCTTTGGCAAGAGTATAGTCACATGATGACCCCGGATGCAATGGAGGCTAAATATCATCTCAGACTGAGCAGCCATATAAACTATCTAAAATTTGAGGGCTTCATTTATGACAGGAAAATTGAAAATGGATATTGGGTGACAATGAGCTGTCTCTGTCATTCAGTCATCATTCAGGGCTAGTTAAAATGACACGACTATTAAATTTTGCCAAATAGCTAGCCAAATTTTATTTTCAAAAACAGTATTATACCCCCAGGTGGAATGATAACATAAAGCTCTAAGTTTCATCTGAATGTTGGCAGACATCACAGGTATCCTGAATTGCAGAAGTACCTGGACACCACTAAGTATATTTATAGTAATTTAACACAATTTCTTGAGGTATTTCTTTACCAAATAATCCCAAATATATTTTGGGAAAATTTCTATTTTTGCAACAAATGCATTATCTAACAAGTTTATTATGAATGTTTTAGTAGTGTTTTTATATTTCTGCCTGATTATCTTTTGTGTGTTTTATAACAAAGATCACAGTACCCTGGGAGGCTTCTAGTCAGAACAAGGAGTGTAATGGCAAGAAGAGTAAAGAAAAAGATTAAGAAAATTATAAACCCTAGATAATCTTGTATATAAACTGAGAAGTATAATATCAAAGTTAACTCTACAGGAGATTAAATTTATATCTAATAAAAGCATTCAAAAGGGCACAGGGATTAATCAAAAGAATGCAAGATACACATACTAAAGGTGAATCTACTTGACAGTATTCAAAATTCTGTTTAAAAAAGTGTATACTCAGTTGATATTATTTAATCTTCCATAAAAAAAGGCACATTTATTCCATTGAGGTTATTTACTATAACCACTGACCTTCAGAAAATGGTTTGTGGTTTTCAGCTATTATAGAACAATCACGAGTTAATTATTTTATGTTAAATTATTAGCTGCTAAACATAAGAAATTCTACCAAAGTCATTAGGAAATATCAAATCTAATTTTACATATGTTAAGGTAAAATATAAGTAAAAAAACCAGTTCTTATTAGTTATTTTATAGAGAATGGAATGGCACCACTAGTGTCTAAAATATAAGTAAACATATCAGTTTTTATTAGTTATTTTATAGAGAATGGAATGGCACTACATAGATTCTAATTGGAAACGCTCTCATGCATTTAATTACTAAAAGGATTTTAAGTAAATTTTTTCGCTGGAATTATCCTTTGCATTTTACCTTCTATAAAAGACTTGGTAACAATTTGACAATTAAAAAGTTTTCCTCTTCATTCAAAATAACATGTTTATTGAAGAAAAATCCCAAGAAGTACAAATATTTTATAAAAAATCCACTCCTACATAATTCAAGATATAGTTTTATCATTTTCAGTGTATATTCTTCAAGTCTCTTTTTGGAATGATAATAGTAATAGAAGAGAAGTCCTAATTTTGGTACTACTTCTTAGGTCACAGGCATGCAAAATACTTTCCATGGATTATCTAATTTTATCTGCCTAACTATACCCTTATGCTAGATAATATTACTCATTTTATTGTTGAGTAGATTATGGCACAGAGAGAGAAACTTGTCCAGAGTTACACAGACTCTGAATGATAGAGTTGAATTAGAATCCAGGTAATCTGATACCAAAGGTCAAGTTCTTAATCACTATAGGTGTGTGGCTGATACGAGTTCATATGTATAAGTAAACATTTTATACATTTAGATTTCCCCATGGATATCTCTAATTTCGGGAAGACTTTGGCCAGTGGTCTCAGCAATTTCTGGTATCCAGACCCATGTGGCCCTATGCTCTCCAGAGTATCCTACAGAAAATTACTGGTCCTTATACATCAAGCACATTTGCCATAAATTTGCTTTTCCTTCTCCCCAAAGCTTCTGATTTAGTAGCTGTATGCCCATCAGTGATGGGCAAAATTACTGTTTTCAGGGTTCTCACATATCTTCTCTATAAAGAGCTTTATGAAGGGCTTATCTAAAAATGCTAGTGATTTCATACCACACTGTTTATCCCTAACTTTGTGTTTGCAACCATCAGTTCCAAACAAGTAATTCATTTTTAAGGTCAAGCTCAGATTGGTTTGCACAATTTCTCATGGATAGTTATGTTTTATTCCGAAGACAATCGGCTTCATGAAGGGTCATTCTCTATTTCACTAGGCAGTTGGTCCAATAGTAGGGGGACATGGTTAGGACTCTCCATGCCCTGATTTTATTTTGGGGTAGGGATTCAAGTCATCTCACAACTGGTTATTTCATCTTAGTTTAGATGACTCAAAGCACATTGCCCAAAATAAGACACAGAATCAGGTGTGCCCTTGTGCTCTGGTACTGAGTCCAGCCATTTGGTCCCTGAATTTGCCAAATGCCAATTATAATATAAAACTCAACATTTCTTAAAATACTCTACAAGTTCTACTCTCAAAATCACTCATGGGTGATATAGACTTCCTATAAAATATCAGAGGGGCACAAATCAAAGAGGTTACATTGATAATCACATTATAGAACAGTCCAAAAATCATCATTCTCATGTCCCAAGCCCTTCCCCACTTCATTACACAATTTTAATTTTTGTCTTGTCTCTAAATTTTGAATTACTGTCTCTTCCCACCTGAAATTTCCTAGAGAATTTAAAATTATTTTCACCTCTATTAAACAGAGTAAATTAGTTATTGAGTGCTAATTCCCATGCTTATACATCCAGTTTATTATAGAGCTCAATGAAATAAGAGACACCAGTTAATTGACCCTATCCTTAGAAGTCATAGTTTGGAACCACACACACACACACACACACACACACACACACACACACACACTGCTCTTTAAAGTGGGAATCTAGTGAACAAAATGTTTCCTTCTGGTCAAATTAAAAAAGAGCAGTCACCCGCTTTGTGCATTTTTTTTAGAATATGTTAAAAGTTGTTTATATTATGATATAGTCCATGTATTTCTCCTATGCGATTTTCCATATTTTGGTATTTTGTCCTTCCAGAGACTCCTGAAGGGAAGCCCATAACTGATACCATCAGCAGAGAGAACACCTGAGTAACTGAGTTGATACTCTATTCATCATTTTTTAAACACTTATATGTTAATCTAGATGAACATAAAATTGTCATATACATGTTATGTTGTCTTCCTGAAATATTTAATTGTAGAAGTAATCTTTACTTTTATCTATTTAACTACTCATATAGTTATTAACCACATATTAATTCTTCAAAAAATATGTAAGCTAATGTCCAAGATAATCTAACTGCTTAAGCTCCCATCACCTACATTTTACAAATAAGGAGTCAGTGGTTTGTTCTCAAAATTATTTATATCTGTTGTATTGCTGGTATTGTATTTTGTTGTATTTTTATAATTCTCATTTTAACTTTTTTTAAACTGTCAGAAGTCTTCTAGACCACAAACACATAGGCTGAGATTCTACTGTATCATAAATTGCTCCTGTAATTAACTCCTTCATTTTTCTCACAATACTTTGTTACTACATCAATTACAGCATCTTCTTTCTATTTCATCATTTTCTGTTTCATCATTTTCTCATTTTCCCAAATGATTCTGCATATACAAATGTATCTGATAGGACATGGAAAAGGTACTCAAAAAATTCTTTTTGAATGAATTACTTAATGGTAAAAATTATGCTGTATTTTTTTCCTATCATAAAGCCATATTTTCACTCTACTGGTCATGCTAAGACTTTCTTTAAATGCTCAAACATTAATTGTCCTAAGACAAATGGAATGGAATGAATTGCACTTACTAACATTAATTTCTTTTTAGCTTAGGAAAAATATCCCAAATTATTATTATTAACTTCAACATGTCTCTTGTTAAATGAATAATAATGTATACATTGCATATATGCAAATTTAGTAATAATTTACTTTATAATTAAATAATTATGCAACTTCATTTTGCACCATAGCAAGTATTTGTTCTCTGGTTATAAACACGGAGTCTGTGTAAGTAAATAAAACAACAGAAGCTACTAACCTCAAAGAGTACAGTGGTGCTGCTTATAAATGTGTTGCAATAAACAACCTTTTTGACAATGGTTCTTCCAACCTAGTCCCCACTATGGTTTGTTACCTTACTAGATAAGGATTGGGAATTGCATTAGTAATTATGCTATCCAATTGCAGCAAAATCTATGGCTGTATAAATACAGTGTTTACTCTTTGCACCCAAGAATCAACCTTAGCAAGCTTTAGAGTAAAGTCCAGAGAAAAGATCCCAATGATTGAAAACTTTATAGTAATTTTTAGCAACAACTGCCACCACCTTAAAGATTGAAAAAAAAATTGTATTACTCCCTAAATATAGAAACAAATATTTCAAAAATCCTACAAACAAAAGCCAACCTGTGCTTTCCTGGAAGCTCTCTTATGTGGCTATGAGTCCAGGAAAGCATCCTAGATCAGGACTTAGAAAGCACCAAATATAATGGCTCTTCCAGTTATGGCTCTACTACTAGCTCTCAACTTTAGGAGATATTTTGCCCATGTGGCCTTCAGTTTCTTCATATGCAAAACAAGAGGAGGTTACTAGAGAAGTAATTTTCAGATGATGATGTACAGAGCCAAGAGGGTTTCAGAAAGGTGAATCACCTTGGCATCAAATGAGGATTCTCCCCCATCCCACTTAACCATATTAGTTCAACTTAGGCCTGTTTATGTATAAAAATATCTGGTAAAGAGATACTGTTCCACAAGCTCACTAAACTAAAAGCAATAGACAGCAGTAGACATGATGATGTCTAAGATCTCTCACAGCTTTAAAATTCCGTAACTCATCATGTGAGTTTCCTTTGAAGGCATCCTCCTCCTGCTACTTAGAATTTTGGTATTAGAAAATGCTATCTTCCAAATAGAGTGTATTTTAAGATACTGAGAAAAATCAAAATTCAAAATGGCAACTATTCATGTTAATCTTTGAGTAACTACAATTAGACTGTACTGCATATTTTATACACATTATATCATTTAATCTTCAAATAACCCTTAGGTGGACATTGGAAACAGTAAAGTGTAGTAAAAGTAAAAAAAAAAAAAAAAAAAAAAAAAAAAAAAAAGAAAAAAAAAAAAAAAAAAAAAAAAAAAAAAAAAAAAGATACTTGGAGTCAGAAACATCTAGATTCAAATTAACAGTGCTGATATTATTATTGATAATATTTTTAAAAAGTTATAAAATTTTTTGAGATTTAGGCTCTTAATCTACAGAATAAGGAAACTCTAAATCTCTCATGTAAAGATGAAATGGGGTAATGTATATAAATCAGAAGTATACTATAAAGACTCAGCAAAAGTTAAAAGATTTCTCTTAGAGGAACTAAGTAATTTGGTTGCAGTTACTCAAGAAGTAAAAAAAAATTGAACTTGGTCTGCCCAATGACTCCAAATCCCAAATCTTATGTTAATGGATGTTTACTATGAACATTTAATTCACTTGAAATAATACAAATCCAAAAGTTTCAAATTAAGTGTTGCTTCGATTAATGTAATCAGGAGGGAATCAGTTTGATGCTAGTTACTTATTAAGTTAGTTTAAATGTATAACCTTACTTTAAGAGAAGTATATTTAAAATTACTCCAAGCCAAAGAGCTCAGATTTTAGAAAGATAGGAAAAATTAACATCACCATGTGTACTTTCTTCAATTTTAACTTTCAAATAAATAATAAATTTATTGTCTATAGTATGTCACATAAATCATATAACATTGAAAGGCCACACATCATGTTAGTTAGCAGCCCAGGTTCTATTCATGATAGCCAGGGTTAAAATCTCAGCCCTTTTACTTAATAGTGTGAAAACTTGTGCAGGTGACCTCACTATTTTGGGCTTCTAATTCTTCATCTGTAAAATAATAATGGTAATAACATAGTAAGCATTAATCAAATATGACTATTGCTATATATTATTATGCTAAATATCAAAGATTTAAAACAATATACAAAATTATATATGGACTGAAAGAGTTAATGTATTCAAATAGCCCAATTAATGTCCTAGGAATAGCTCTTCCAGTAACAAGAATAAACCAAATAATTTTTTTAAGTTGAAAATATATGATATAGAGTAAATGCAAGTTTTATACTTCATTGTTTTTTTTTTTTTACTTTAGCAATTATTACTGTCATATTTTATCCTTAGAGTTATAATTTACTGGAGTGCTTTTAGAAGGCTTTTTCTTCTTAATTAAAAGAATTTATATTCTTTTAATATAAATCATCTTCAGAAATAACTAAGCTTATTGTCTACATGGTTTTCTCCATGAAGAAATTCAAATAAACACATTTCATATTTATACCTTGGCCTGAACATATTTGTCTGAATCACCTATTTAAAAGCATTTTTAAATATGTATATGTGAATTATTTTATGCCAGTACAAATTAGTTGTCCAAAATTTATCCATACAAAAGGTGTTTATACAAATGTATATACATACATGACAAAGAAGCAATAGCTTGATCATAAAAAGCACCTCTGATTCTTGTCACCTTCACTGACAAATCCTGCTCTTTTCAATTGAATGTGGCAATAACTCTTCCATGTTATAGCCATCTATCCTCCAAATGGTCAGCTACAGGAGGAAAATCTTTCCAGTCTTCACAACAATTCTAACACTGTCTAGATTCATGAAGGGTGAAGTACCAGAAGCGTCAATGGAATCAATAGTGGTATTTTTAAAAGTAGTCAGTATTTTGAAAGCAGATTAGTGGATACTACCAAACAGAATATTCCTTATGCTTTGTCTGGAAATTGAGGATTTACGAAAGGGTAAGAATGTTACTTCAGGATAATAAAATCATATACTCTAGGTTACATCAAAGATGGTCCAATTTTTCAAACTATAAAGGTGTTCAATCCACAACAGTTAACTATTACTCAATATAACATTGGAGGTCCTAGCAAGTACAATCAGGCAAGAGAAAGATATAAAAGGCATCCAAATAGGAAACAAAGAAATCAAACTGTCACTATTTGCTTCTTTATACAGAAAATCATAAAGACTCCACAAGAACAAGAAACAATAAGCAAACACAGGAAAGTTCCTGGATACAAAATCAACGTTCAAAAATCCATAGTTTTCCTGTACTCTAATAATAAAGTGTCAAAAAAAGAAGTGAAAAAAGTAATTTATTTTGAAATTTTAACAAAAAAATAAAATATCTAGGAATAAATTTAGTGAAACAAGAACCTATATAATGAAAATTACAAAACTCTATTAAAAGAAATTGAAGAAATAGAAAGATATTCCATTTTCTTGGATTGGAAGAATCAACATAGTTAAAATGACCTTATTACCTAAAGCATTATACAGATTTAATGCAATCCCCATCAAAATCCCATTAGCATTTTTTAAAGAAATAAAACACAAAATCATCAGATTTGTATGGAAGCATAAAAGACCCTGAACTGCCAAAGCCATGCTGAGAAAAAAGAACGAGGCTGGAGGCATAACTCTGCCCAACTTCAAATCATACTACAAAGCGACAGTAATCAAAACGGCATGGTACTGGCAGCCAAACAGACTCACAGACCAGTGGAACAGAATCCAGAGTCCAGAAATAAACCCATTTTTGACAAAAAAGCCAAAAATATACAGTGGAGAAGGAAAGTCTCTTCAATAAATGGTGCTGGAAACTTGGAAGGCCATCTGCAAAAGAATGAAACTAGACTGCTGTCTATTACCACTCACCAAAATTAACTCAAAATGGATTAAGAACCTAAATAGAAGACCTGAAACAATAATATTTATGGAAGAAAACATAGGAACTAAACTCAAGGACCTTGGACTTAAAGAGGATTTTATGAATTTGACTTCAGAAAAAGAGAAGTCAAAGTTAAAATAAATGAAGACATCAAATTGAAACACTTCTGCTCAGCAAAAGAAATCATCAACAAGGTAAAGAGATAACCATCTGAATGTAAAAATATATTTGCAAGCAACACCTCCAATAAGGGCCTAATAGCCAAAATATAAAAAGAACTTATATAACTCAATAACAACAACAACAACAACAACAACAACAACAACAACAACAAATGATCCAATCAAAAAACGAGCAGAGGACCTGAACAGGCACTTCTCCCTAGAGGATATACAAATGGTCAAGAAATATGTAAAAAATCTCTCAACTTCGCTAGCTATTAGGGAAATCAAAACCACAATGAGATGTCATCTTACACCTTTTAGAAAAGCTATAACCAATAGAACAAGTAATAACAAATGTTGGGGAGGATGCAGAGAAACAGGAATCCTCATACACTGCTGGTGGGACTGGAAATTGGTACAGCCACTATGGAAAACAGTATGGAGGTTCCTCAGAAAACTAGGAATGTATCTAGTATATGATCCAGCAATCCCTCAACTGAGTATTTACCCCCAAAGACTTGAAAACCCATATCTAAAAAGATATTTGCACACTGATGTTCATAGCAGCGTTATTCACAATGGCCAGGACATAGAAGCAACCGAAGTGTCCTATGGTAGATGACTGAATAAACAAGCTGTGGTACAACCTTGAGATAATCATACTAAGCAAAATAAGCCAGACTGAAAAAGTTGAAAATCACATGATATCACTTATATGTGGGATATAGACCTAAAAGCAACAAATGAACAGGACAAACAAAGACTCAGGGATATGGCCAATGAATTAGTGGTTACCAGACAGTAGGAGGTAGGGGAGAAGGGAAGAGGTACAAAGGGTAAAGGGGGTTCAATATAGGGAGTTGGGGGAGGGTAAAGTGGGTAATGGGGATCGAATATATGGTAGCTGAAGGAAATTGGACTCTGGGTGGTAAACACACAATAGAATATACAGATGTCAAATAACGTATATACACCTTAAAATTATGTAATTGTATTAACCAATGTTACCCCAATAAATTTTTTAAAAAAATAAAAAAATAATTAATGAATGGGTTATTTTATTACTCAAAGAGAAGGTAATCAATCTTGCCAAATGGAATCCTTAGGGAGATTTATTGGTCATCTTCCTGAATAAACATATGAATGGCCTGTGTCAAAAGTCATTTGCTTAGTAATTGAGATACTCACAAACATTTATTTTGTAGGAACAGAACAGTCTGGAATCACAAATTATCTAAATATGTTTCTCTAATCTCTTCCTTCCCAAATGGAAATGAATGTAAAAGGGCTTTGTTCAGGTTCAGTAGAGGGAATTGTTATGGGGATGTGAAGGCACTTTTAGAATCGTGTTGGAGCCCAGTGGATCCAGAAAGAGGGAAATGGATCCTGGGAAGAACCTGGCACTCAGACATCTATGAACATTGTGGGCAAAGGACATGTGCATGTAAGGTTTTCCCTGACCTCAAAATAGAAACTGAGAAGAAACCAAGAGGAAAGTTAAGCATGTCCTACATTTGAGGCTGGGAGAAATCAGGAAAAACAGGACGAGGGATCCACAGTGGTGAAAATCCCTTTCTCTCACCCTCTATTTAAAGGACTTCACTACTTGATTTCAACAACCATATCTAAGCTCACAAATAAAAATAGCATGCAATACAAGCAGCTATAGACAAGAAAGTCAAGCAAGACATCCAAACACATGCCATTTGAACACTGCCAAATGAATTGCTGGAAGTGAAAAATGAACACTTCAATAAACATATTTTAGGAAGCAGTTGAGATAAAATGCAGGTACAAAAATTTTAAGGTTTTAGAAAACATGATGTCCGAGGTAAAAGCAAATAAAAATTAAAAATAAGAGGCTTAGTTCTCCCTGATGAAAACAAGAGAAGATATTTCCATCTCTCTTTCCTCAGAGCACTTAGTTTTAAAAAACTTGATTTTAAGTAAGTTCTTTCTTTGAATGTAGATAAATCCTTTTGAAGACAGATAGGCCTTTTGTCAGCTTTATGACTTAGCAATGTCTTTCTCAGACACATGGAAGACATCTCTTTGAAATGTAAACATCAGGATAGATAACTCCTCTGACTCCCAGTTTCTGTGGGAAGGTAGGAACTTAACTTTGGGGAATGACTTGCTCTAATTGCAAACCTGCTTCCTGTGGTAAAGACATGAGAAGTTTGGTTTTCCCTTGGATGAAGCCATTAGCTAACACTGACGGTCACCCCCAGGAACCAGATAAATTAGGATAAACTGCATGACCAAAATTGCTATCAAGACCTCTTACTGGAGGACTAGTTATTATTTATGTTGAGAACAAATATGTAATGGGTTGTATCTGCTTGGCTAAAGAGTGAGATTTCTTTCGGTCTTCATAATCTCTTAGTGGATTGCTTATGATGTCCATTACATTCTCGTTTAATGCTTATTCAACAATAAAAGTGCCTTTCTCCTATCCTACCTTTGTGAAAATTAAATTCCCAACACCCATTGAAACAAATAGTGACAAATGCTGTTGGTCCTCTGTCCATGTCCCTCTAATTTACTATCTTCATGCTAACAGCATTTATTCATATTTTTGCTGAGATGGCTTGGTCTAGTCATGAGAGAGAGCTCCACTTGTGCACACAGCAGGGAGGAAATGCCAGGGAACTACCTTCCTCTAGGAGCAGCTCTCAGCTAGTGACTGGGCAGAGTTGGCTTACAAATACCCAGCGTGCTTAATCCTAATACAGGGTGAATTGTGTCTTCTTCTTTCTCAGAGTACCCCAGTGGGATAATGTTCAGTTGCTCACAGGTTTAACTTGTTTGAGAATGCACAGTATATGTTTTTTATAATTATTTTTTTAAATTTACTTCCTTAATCTTCTACCAGGGATTCAGAACTCTCCCTACAAATAAACTTCACATAATTAAATCCTGCCATCCTGTCTTTTCCTAGGGGAACTCAAACCAAAACAACAATTAAGTAGATTAAATTATGGAGATGATGTCCAGAAATATTAAAAGCAAAGAAAAGTACATGAATAGATAATGATCACAAAGTAAATAACACAGATATGAAGGATAGATCCAGGAAAGCTAATATGTAAATAATAGGAATTCCACATGGAGAAAACAACATAAAGAAGAAGAACAACAAAAAAATTAACAACTAATAGAAAAAAATTACACTCTGCAGATTATAAGGACTCAACCAATTCCACCCTGACTTGGAGAGAAAAAAACACACTTTGGTGTATACCTCATTAAAATCTCTGAACTTTAAGTTTAAAAAAAGCAAGCAAGCAAGCAAACACAACAAGAAAAATCTCATGCAAGCTTCCAGAACTAGATCTACAAAGAGGGAAAAATATAATTGGCAGTGGACTTCTCATCTATAAAATTTTTAATTTAGAAATATGAATAATATGTCTACCAGTAAGTAAGTATTTATCTGGCCCTGTGCTAAGTGCTTTCTATGCACAGTTATATTTACTATTCCAGAAATGATATATAATATTAAATAACCCTTCTCAAGTACTGAGAACTGTATGACTGTAGAATTCCCAGGGCCATGGATGCTAGTGATCTAATAAGGTAATAATTCATTATTTTAACTATTCTATTACAAATTCTGGCATTTATTATGCTCTTCCAAGAAATCCAATGTTTATACTACCTGGAATTAATTTCTTTGAAAAATTTTCACTAATGCAAAGACAAGGCCTATTTCTAAAAAGTCTCAGTAGTCTAGATTTAGGAGTATTGAAATTGTTCTGAGTACATGCTAACAAAAGCAATAAGCAAAATGAAAGATGTTTGGCAATAATGTGGGTAAAAATGGAAAATATTTTATGAATTGTTTTACTTAGCATCCTAGTTCTCAGGGTTCCTGTATTCCCTTTCCGTTTCAAGAAGAAGCATCCTCAAGGATAAAAAGGTTTATGAAGCCTGAGACAGATATTTTTTAAATTTGGAATCGGGGCTGGGAAGAAAGTTGTGCTGAAAAGAAACCTATGAACCAATTAAGAAGTGAAGACAACAAGTGAGCTGTCTAAGAGGATTTCAGGAAAGTCATCTTTAACCCAAGAGATATTTCCAGAATTGCTTCTGAGCCTCATGATGCTTAAAGGGCAAGTTGTCACTGCCAACCAATAATGGAAAAGCAAATACTAGTGAATCCCAGCTGGCAGGGATCAACAGGCCAAATGCTGGCCTGAAAGAAAATTTAGAGTTGGAATATCAATTTGGGGGAGACTTCATGTGCAACCAGACATGTTTGTAGAAGAGACGGTAACAGGACACCAAAACAGCTCTGACCCGGGGTGCTGACTACAGCCAGAAGGAAAAAAACAAGAACAGAAAGGCCACAAAAAGCTGCTGAAGAAGTTCCTGCAGAATTGTAGAGATGTCGCCCACTGGAAATGCAATAGCAGCAGACAAATCAATTTGGAGCTTGAAGATATGATATAAAAAACTCTGCTTTGAACAAATGCATTACGCTGTTCATCAGGCAACCAGACTGAGAAGCAAACACCATAAAGTGGCTAACCACTGACTAGAATATACCTGGTATCAGTGTGAAAGGGCATCCAAATTTACAGCATAAACTCAAGGTCAATAAATTCCATGAGCAGAATATATATTGTTGCCACTTTTAGCTTTCTGAAAAGGGTTTCCAGATCATATTATTTCCTGTTTAAAAGCCTCTGGTGATATTTAACTAAAATTCAACAATTTCAACATAGCATTACAGACCATTTTAATATGACACTGGTTTAATTTGTAGTTTCATCTTCGGCCATTCCCTTTGCAGACACTATTTTACAATCACTAAAGGAGAAAATCCTCACCTTTCTCTGAAATCATTGTCCTCTTTCAAACCACTGTGGATCTTTGTTTTTCTTACAAGGTTTGGATTAAATGTATTCATCTCGACTGTACACAGCCAGCAATGGAGAAATGTTTGCTCCATAGAATCTTAACTGTAGCATCTTCTAAATATTATCATAAATATTTGATATTGTATTACTAATATTGATAGCATCTTCCATCAGAATGTTAGATTACATAGATCTTATTAAATAGGAAGTATATTTTTCTGTAGTATCTTGTGTGTATTGTGTGTGTGTGAGAGAGAGATGGGCAGGCAAATTAGGTCAGAGTATACTTAAGTGATGATTCTTAGAACATATCTAAATGTTAATAAGATGTATAATCTCTATGTACTTTTATATTAATTGTTTAATCAAATAAACAGTTAAGCTTCCTGTTACTTAGATAATGAATACTTGCCAGGAAGAATGAAGTACGTAAAATTTTGATCTTTTGAAGATTATAATGTCTAATCACATTATTGTTTTCCCTTTCTGTCCTTCACTCTATTTCAGCAAAAAATATATTTAATAATATCTAAGAGGAAAGTCTTATCCACTTGATAAAAGGATGGGGTGGGGGAGTAAGAATACCTTTTGAATTTTCAAAGAAATCAATTACACTGAAAAGACTAAAGTTGTAGTAAATCAATTCTAATTTTATAAACACATTTTTTTCCTAAGAAGCTCACCTTTGTTTTGTCATTACAGACCTACTGAGTAGTCTATCAGGACTAGAAAATACAAATCCAGCACTAGAGATGTTGGACATGCATAAGAGAGCTCATCAGAAAAGGGTATACTTGAGCCCTTTTGTAACTAAGTTTCAAGCACTATTGTTTAACAGGGATCTATCTGCATTTGGGCATATGACACTAGAGCTACTAAAATATTCCTTTTGTGTGTGGAAAGCCCGTCTTCAAATTTTTTCTTTGACTTTTCAGAAAACAGTGTCAAGGAAGAATATGGAAGAAAGAGCCCCTGGACTTGGGCTCCTCATAACATCTTCTATTTGTTGATGCACATTTTGCCTCATATCACTCAGCAAATATCTCTTCCGGAAGAGGAACTTCTCTCTCAATAATATTGATAAGTGTTAATTTCACGGTATCATCTGAAAATCTTCCAGCGACACCTACCTATGTTAAATGGGGTTTAGACTCACCTTATTTTTATCCCAAGGCAACAAGCATCTATGGATACTGCATAAACAGAAGGAAAAATTAGAATCATAATAGTTTAAAGAACTAGTGTTTATCCCATAGCACCTAAAGAGGATGGATATAAAAATTACATTAGAGTCTGCAGATGTTTAATCCAATCTCTTCTCAGCATAGCTCCTTCCCTGCCACTGTTAGCCCAATAGCAAACCTGTCCACGGCTGTGGCTGCCAGAAATGATGAATGTATCTAGAGAACACAGGTCAGAGGCAGGAAGGCTGCAACTGCCTGCCACTTTTTCAACCACAAAACAAAAACAAATAACACACACACACGAACATACATTCATATATATATATATATATATATTTTTTTTAAGTGATCACCATATATATTTAGCTGTCTTGCCCTTGGTGCTAACATTGCTAGTTAAGGCTCTGTAGGGAAAAAAACAAAAAAAAGACAAAAACAACATATACTGATTATCCACAATGTGCTGAGATTTTCTCATTTATGATCTATAATAGGTTCTCACTTTTTTTTTAAGAAAATGAAGGATTTGTTTTAATGAATCAGACAAAATCTTAAAAAATGGATTGACTCAAACATTGGCTCATGATAACTGTTAAGCCCACAACTGATAATCATATCTTATCCCACATCACAAAAATAAGTGAAGTTGAGGCGGAGGCTGGATTCTGACCAATCCAGCAGGATATTTTGCTATTTACTTCACTGTCAGCTATTAGAGAAAGTAGCTGACAGGAATACAATGGCTTTTAGTGACCAAGAAACTCTCCTTAGTGAGCTGAATGAAAGGTACCAGTTAACGTACAAGTTCACAAGAATTCTAATCAGGCTTTAATTCCTAAGGGAAGGTTTCTGCAAAGAGAAATAACCCAAGGGTAGAGCCACCCACCATCTTAAAGACCCCACTGGTGATGACAATAGGTGTTGAGATAGAACTCACCTGTAAAGGAATATCTCTCAGGGTCAGCACGGATTAACAGTGGATTACTTTTATTTGATAGGTCAACTCTGTTAAGAGGAAATCTATCACTTCTTTAAGAACCCGCTACCATTCTCCTTTTGAAACAAACTGGATTTTTCTGGAAAGACTGCATTGATGGTTCTGCTCTAAAGAGTCACTAACATATGTTAATTTATTTAAGTAATAAATACTTTAATGCATCTTTATGTAAAGAGTCTGTGCTGTGAGTTCTGGGGAGTTCCTGACCTTAGAGAGCTCACTGTAGACATGGAGAGATAAGGCATCTACACATAATAAATTCTGGTGACAGAGGTCAGAAGAAAAGTTATGGGAGTAAATTCTTGAGCATATATATTTACACAGCAATGTTTACTGAGGCCCTTTGCCTTAGGAGAACTGGTCCAGTGTGGGGGCATAGCAGTAACTAAAAACAGTTTGCTCACTGAGCTTAGATTCTAGTGGAAGGAGACAAGTAATAAAATAATGCAAAAATTTATATGTACTTTGACATCATAAGTGCAATAAATGAAACAAAAGAAATGGTAGGAAGAACAAGGAGAAATAGAGCATTGTTTGGATAGGGTGGTCTGGGGCATCTCTGAGCTTAGTTTAGTGCTGAGTAATAAAAATGCACTCGGCTGCACAGAACGGAGGGAGAGTGGGCAGGTGGGAGTGCTATTGCAAGCAAAGTGAAAAATAAGAGAAAATATCTTCAGGCAAGATAATTGTGGCATGTTTGAGGAAAAGGAAAAAAGCTAGTGTGGCTTGTGCACAAGGAATAAAGTAGAAAGGAGAAGCAAATGAGGTCTGAAATAGAAGGTTTAGAAAACTAATACTGGCTTTGTAGACCATGGTAAAGCGTTTTAAAAATAGGAGAGATATTTTCAAAGTGGATGTATGTATATGTTGTCATCTCTTTGGGGGGAGGGGAAGCTTTGTCCCTAAATTTTGTGAAAGTTGTCATAGAATTTTGTGAAACTACAAAAAGTGCAAGTAATTGAGAAGATCAGAATGACAATAATTGCCCAGTTTTCCAGTGATAAAATTATTAATATAACATTTCCATGCATTAGAAAAAGAGTACTTCAGACTAGAAGTGACTATTTTCGCTTTACTTTTTGACACATTTGATGTCTGCTTTCATAACCTATAAATTATTATAGAATAGGTGTTTGGTCAACCTTCCCAGCAGGACGACTGGGATTTGAAAAGGAGAAGGGAGTAGGTCAAGAAGGAAGAATATCATGAATGTAATCTGGCTTACCTGTTTACCTTGGAGAGTCCAAATTTACACCATTACTTTTATGCAATAATTAATAGTGCCTCCTTTCACTCTCAAAAATGTTCAAGTTTGGACAACAAGTTAAATGGTCTGCCTTAATCACAAGTAAAGACATGGATGTAGAAAAACACACATTTACATCAGAAAGAGCAAAATCTCCTGGTAACAATTACTAGGTAGGTGTGCCAAGAGTGCAACATGATCTAAAGTGGAAGAGTTCAAATGAATCTGAGAGTGGAGGCCCCATAGTCATCACTAGGGAACTGTACTTTAATTTTCTAACCTAGAAAAGGAATTGGGGGATACATGAGGAGGGTAATGGTACTTCCTACCATGTTTCTAAGAAAAAAATCAGCAGAAAGATTATAAAATGGAAATCTATCTAGTTTTAAGTTGATTCACATCTTTTCTCCTGCCAATAATATACCTGTAAATAGAGATATGCCAAAAAAAGTGTCTTTCAAGCTCTCATATTTAATGAGACTTTGTCAATGGCCTCACTTTAAACAAAAAAATATTGTTTATGGAAGATACATTGTCTATAAAGACTTCAATTAATGCATGCCAGCTTGAGATGCTTGTAGGTCATCTAGTAATACTGGTTAAAAAAGAGAGACAAAAAAATTGAGCACATGTATAATTATTTTGGGGGATTTGATCTCACAATTTGGCTATGTAAACAATCTTTAAAGATCACTTAAAAACATTACTATGTTTAATCTGCTTAGAGGGCAAATGTTAAAAAAGTTTTAATGCTTATAAAAAGGTATCTATGATTTGGGATGACAATTCCAATTAGAGCATCATAGAGAGATTCAAAAAGCACTATATCACAAATAACTTACATGAAAATAAAAATAATGTGCCAAGGAAAGCTTTTAGATGGCCAATAATTGGTTAATGAAGATGTTTATGTCAAGACTCTGATTAGACATTATATATGTAAAATATATAGGAAAAAACACTGTATCTCTGTATTCAAATTAGTTTTATATTATAAGCAGATAGCTATTATATCTATATTCCTAAATGTCTTTAAATTAATTTTGCTAAAAATCTTATTTTCTGAGGCTTCTTATTAGAATACCAGGTATTCACTTTATATTTTGAATTGTATTATATCAAGGAATGGTTGGTAGACAGAAAAACAGAACTGCTGTCCGTCTAAAAAAGCAACTTATTCTAATCCAGGGAACCCCTATTTCTTACAAAGCTCTCCACATGAAGTTGAAATCTAAAACTTTAAACTTCTATGAACCACTCTCTCAAGTCACATAAAACTTTAGTATCTGTTTATTATCATAACCTTTTAACTATTAAACATACACACATGTATTTTTAAGGTAATACATTTCCAATGTATTAAGTCAAACCAATTTTTGCACTTGTCACCATCCTGGACTCTCATTCTGATTACTTCTAGGTTGCTAACATTCCTCTTAAAGTGTAGCTTTTAAAACTGTCTACAATTTTATTTTTAGTATTTTTTGAATCAGTGGAGAGGAAATAATTATCTTATCGGTTCTGGGTGGAAAGGTACATAAACACCAGTTAGAACAGGCTGTCCCACCCTTGACTCACCTTAGCTTATAGTCAATGGAGACCTCTAGAACCATCTCACATGTATTGCTAAATGCTCAGAAGTAATATCATTGACAATTTGAAATTGGCTGTTAAAATTTTTAATTGAAAGAATCAGCCAGATGCAGCCTGTTATTCGAGTTTATCTATTCTAGTTTGTCTTGCAAATTTTGTGAGAATGATATTGACATTCCCATCTAACTCCACTGATAAAATTATCTTGCCTCAGTTTAGGGCCTTCTTCCAATTTAACACCAATCCATTAAATTAGCACTTTTAGAGTTCAACAAGCTATGAATCCTCCTAATCCTGAATAAAGCCCTTCAGGGTATAATGAGAGAAAACATACATCACTAACTCTGGAGGATGCTCTCTCAAGGCTGATGTCAAGACTTCAGTGTCCTCTCAAGGCTGATGTTAGTTCTCCCAACCAACACCCAGGCCAGGTATATGTTCTTTTTCTAAGCTCCAATGAAATTTAGTTGCTATGATCCAAAGGTGAACATCACCCTTCCACAACACATGCACAGTATTATAGAGGAGACAAATGACTATAATACATTCAGAAAACATTAGCTGTTCTAAAAAATGTCTAAGAAAAATGCTTTGGACACAGAAGTTGGAGCCTAATATCAGCTAGAATCAATGTTTGGTTTACTGTTTGAAAATATAACTCAGTTTGAGATATAGTAATCATAATTAATTTTAAAACTGAATTGTAGGTATAAATTAACATTGAATAGTTTAATTATTGTGCATACAGTGGTACTAGACATGAAATATATTTTCTCTATAATATAATTAGTTAAATTCAAAACCTAAATCAGGGAGACTTATTGAAAACTTCAAAACATTCTGAAAGACTATGAGTAAAATAAAAGTCATTAAAGCAGTTTAAGGCAATTTTAAAAAGTGAAAAGCAATTGGATTAATTCTGTGAATAAGTATTTCAATCACCGTTTTGTGATCATACTTCATTTACAAAATTTTAGTCAAAATATAATATTGCCATTTCTTATGCTCCTAAAAGATTCTAGGCAAAAGTTTCTGGAAGGCATCCAATTCCCTCTAGCAAAAATAGAGTTTTTGGTTATAGAATCTATATTTTTGTTTTATAAGCAATACTTAATTTCTTCTCTCTCTTATGAGCAAAACCCAGTAAGCCAAACACGCCAAATTTGACAGGGGTTTTCTTTCCCAGAAAGGAAACAAGTTCTTTATTGACATTTATTTTATGAGGTTATGGTATTAAATCATGTTACATATATAGATGTTCCAGAACATTGTTTGGAACTTCCTTTCTAGCATATTTAAAATATAAATTTGCTTGTGTATTTTCTCTTTTGTTTTGTGCATTTTAAATTCATACCAAGAATTAAACAGATGATCTTATTTCTAAAACAAACAAACAAAAAGACGACGAAGAAACGGATCTGCAGACTATAGGATAAAATGGATACATTTTTTTCTCTTTTTGACATTTCCTATCCCAAAATTCGTCTCAAATTTATACCTACTGCTGTATGTTTATCTAAGTATAACTTTATCATATATAGATATAAAAATATGTGTGTACATATTTTTAACTAATCCATGTTAGGCTAGTCATATTTCTAAAATCTTTTTCTTGACTATATCTTATTTTTTTTGTTTCTGAACTTCCTAAATTTATGCATTTGCACTGACTAAAATTCTTCTTACACTAAGGCAAAATGTAGATCAATTTGAAAATATCATTAAAAAAAAAAAAAAACACTAAACTGAACTTACAACTGACCAGGAAAATGACTTGACTCATTTACAATAATATAAATAGCTAAATGTCTGGCCACCAGTTTCCAGTTAACTTTCTTATTCACATCAAAATCAACCACCTCCTAGGAACTAAAAACATTTGTAAGTGACTTAAGTGCCTTCAGAAATGCAATATTTCCTTTCTGTATTAGCAAGTAAGCAATCACATGAAAACTCAGTTAAATTTGAATAGTTATTGCAATTGACATTTTTAATATCATATTTTATGTCTGTAACCTCTTCTATAAATTAATATGTGATCAAGCATCATCATCACGGGCAACAGTGTAACCATAACTAAAAGATGTTTTCATTATAACCCTTTTTTTTATACACTGTACACACATGTTGCATTTATGAACCCTAAAGTAACCCTTCTTACATCTTATAATTGCTCCTAGAATACTTAAGATTACAATTTTTTATTATCCCACATATTGCATCTGTTTCAGTTAACTAACTAGAATGAGATAATAAACCATTAACCCAAGAAGGTTTTGGTAGTACTAGAACTAAATTTTAATGCCAGTTAAAACAATATACTTATTAAATCATGAAAAGATATATTTTATTTGTTGAGTATTTTTTAGCCCTTCAGACTCTCTGTGGTGTCTATTTGACAAAAAATATTTATTAATAAAATAAAAAGTATTAGATATTCATTATTAAAAACAAATACAAAATTAAAGGTTAGATGCTCTTCATATTATTATGGAAATCAAAGAACATTAAACAAGTTGTTTTCCCACAATAACATAAACAAGAACAAAAGAAACATCACTAAAACTATAGCTGAGCCCAAGTAGATAGCTGATCTAAGTTGTAATAGAGGTCAAATGCAACTAAAAGCTAAAAAAAATTAAAATATCTAGAAAAAAGCAGTTTTCAATTCTCACTAAAACATATGATCTAGGATTTTAAGATTCATGATCTCTTTGTTCAACACTAACTATCTAGTCATTTTATAGCTCAGCTTCTGTGCTAATACTTTAAACTATTTTTTAATAAGTAAATGCATCATTTGGACCTAATGACTCAATCCAGAATATTTACATTTATAGCAGATGTGTTTTCCAAATGAGATTTTAAAATGCAATTTTAAAAAGTCCACTTTTATAGGCAAGAATACTGAATGCTAAGAATTAAAAATTGTAAAAAGAAGTGTACCACTTTTTAATAGTGGTAGAACTTAAGAATTTAAGATTAAAGACATAACAAATCTCAGGACTCAGTAATAAATAAAAATAAAATAAAAATAAGAAAATAGATTTAAACCTATATTTTAATTATTTTTATTTTTTCAATTAAGAGTTGACATTTAATATTATTTTATATTAGATTTAAGTGTACAGAATAGTGGATAGTGGTTAGACATTAATATTATTTACAAAGTGGTCCCCCCATTTAGTCTAGTGTTCAGCTGGCACGGCACATTTTTAAGGTGCAGGTCTTTGATCACTGGTTTGTCAAAATGCAGGTCAAGACCCAATACAGGTATTTATTCAATTTATTGCGTTTTAATCGACACTTTAAAAGTGAATCAGAATGTCATATTACAGCATAATAATATCAAAGAGTATTGGGTATGGTAAGGTTTGATAAGTATGTGTGCACACATGTACACACACACACACACACGCCTAGTATCATTTGATAAAATGTTACTTTCAGTTATATATTATTGTATTAGTTTCCTATTGCTGCTGTAACACATTACCACAAACTTCATGGCTTAAAACAATACAAATTTATTCTCATAGTTATTAAGGTCTGAAATCTACATCAGTGTGTCAGCAGAACTATCTTTCTTCTGAAACTTCAGAGGAGAAATGCTTTCTTGCCTTTTCTGCCATATAAGGCAGTATATTTACAGTTTCCAGAATTATTAAGATGTGAAAAATTTTGGAAGGTTTAGCTATCACAATTGTGTGTGTGTGTGTGCGCGCGCGCGCAGGCGCGCGCACTTGTGCATTCTAGGTCATGAAATAAAAGACTTCTTACTGTGAGTTCTGGTTTCAAAAAATCAGGAACACTCACTTAGACACTGACTGGCAGACACGCAACAAAAGTTTCTTCAGTTTCACAGCCATAGTAAATATCACTAACTGATCTTAATTTTTTATCTGCTAAACTCAAATATAATAGAATCCTTCTCAACAAAGATTCCAATAAAATGTTAGTTGATTAGATTTAGAATGTAAATATAAAACTTTTTACTATCCCTCAAAATCACACTATTGTTTAAAGAATGAGCAACAATGGGCTCTAGAATTAAACTAAAAGACTACTTATTACAAACTTGGTATTGAACAATGGAATAACAGGAAAGGGAGATAAATATTTCAAATCAAACATCATTCAGATTTGTGAGATTTAATTAGTATCCTTGTAAATGATGAAGCATAGGTTTCACAATTTTCAAGTAACACAAAATTGAAAAGTATGGTCCTTTAACAGCAAAAATAAAAATAAATTTGGCTATTATAAAAAACTGGTACTGTTAAGTGTCTAAAACTTATCAGAAGCATGGTCATTTAACGTACAAAGAAATACACTTTAAAAAATTGTCAGAAGGAATACTGGCTGAAAAAGTAACAACACTTATGCATGAACAATGATGTATTGTGTATGAGAGGCATGTCTTGTTTTTTGCACCAGTCAGAATATTATTTTAGTAGCTTGTTTTGTTTTAGTGACCTTACTTGAGAAGGACAATTTAAATGATTAATGAAATGCAAAAGTACATGAGCAACTCAAGGGCAAAGTCCTTAAAGAACATGCAAATTAGGTTTTAGCCTAATTAGTGGTGTTAATGGGTCAGTAATCTCTGGTTTAAAGTTTAAAAACCATCAAATATAACCAGTGTCATCTAAGGAGGTAACACTATTTTCTATGAATGGAGGATCATGTAAGTTGATAAAAATTTGAAAGCCATACTATCATTTATTTTTTATATATCGGACTCCTCTTACCATGACACTGTGGTTACAAACATCAAATAAATTAGAAAATTAAAATATTTTTCAACAAAACAGACACCTTTGAGAGAGTAGTACAAAAAAATGAGAACTTGAAATTGCCCAGGATAGAAAAAAAAAATAACAAATAACCAAGATTTACAACAATAACAAAGCAAGCCTCAATGAAAGTACCATGGAAAGATTACATTTTTGACTTGGTAAATACATTAACTTCTGAATGTTAATGCAAGTAATTTATAGATTTTGCTTGTGTTACTTTTTTTTAAATCTGTTGAATACCAATGGAATAATTTGGCTTTTCCACAAAATAAGACCAACAAGATGTATGCAAACACTAATAACATACACAAAGGATAAACTAAAATGACTGAGGTGAGTAAATCAGAGGTAAAAAGTTATTAAATCTTTGTTTCTATTTTCTTCATGTTTAGAACTAAGACATCTATTTCATACTTAGGTTGAAAGAAGGTTATTTGAGAAATTATGTGAAGGAAGAAACTGAATTTACAAAGTACATCAAAGAGAAATTAAATTTTAGCATATTATGGCACCGTACTTATTTTAAATGAAGCTTATGAGGGGTAATGTTCCCTGATCTCTGTAAGGCATTTGCCAAATAGTTTGAGTACTTTCTTTGAATAACCAAAAAGTTAAAGCTATTGAAACCATTCAATTTCTATTGTTTCCTTTATGGTCATTAAGAAACATAGTCACCAAAGTAATTTTTTATAATTCAACCAAAGGTGTTTGATATTTTTCTTCACGAGTCTCCAAAATTTTCTATTTTTAAAGATGGATCATGTGTGAAAGAAAATGATCATACTGAATGTGAGTGCTTTTCTTGGTATATTGCTATTGCTAGAAATAATGAATAAAATAAAAGCTGAAGATTTTTTAAAAAATATTTCTTAGCTGAAATTAAAGAACTTTTCTAATAAAAATGTATCTTAAACCTACTAATTAAATATCACAAATACCTGTCTTTTCCACCATGTCAATCTAAAATAATTATAATATTAATAAATATTATAAAATCATAATTATATCTAATTTCCTCTTTTTTGTAAACATCTGCTTTAACTCATTAAATACTATAGCTATTACTTCATTTTAAAGTAAATTATTTATTTGAAAAGTTAAATTATAATATGTAATCAATATAAAAATCATAAAAGCATTTTAAAATTTCAGTGATTCAGTAAAAATTACAAAGAAGGCAATATAAATGGATATTATAAAACTCTCGTTTATGTTTCTTTCTATAATTATACATTAGTTACAAATGTGCTAACCCAAAGAAAAGACAGTATAGGTAGATTTACTTTTTGTTAGTTATTTTTATGTCCTGTATATTAGATTATAAGATGAGGTTTCATAAAATAATTTTAAGAACTTATGCAAGTTGAAAAACTGAGACAATTAAAATTCCATAATTTCTTCATTTTAACAAAAACCATTTTGAGAATTCAGTATATTTGCTACTTCCTACCATCTACTCAAATGTAAAATTTCTCATAAACCTAATGTTCATAAAATCATATTCCTTTTTCATTTTGACTAAATTACACATATTTTAACTGGTTTTCTCACTTATTTTCCTTTGTATGTAATTACACTTTAAATTAAGATAAGAGTCCTTGTCTATCTTATTAACAGTGTGCAATTGATGGGTTCCTCCAAATATTTGTCAAGTTATGTTTTTAATTTATCAAATATATTAAACTATAAAGAGTTAAATGACAAAACAAAATCACATTTAAAAAGAAATTCTCAAATCCAGAAGAAATAAAAGAATTGAAAAAATTAATGTGACAGAGCACTTGACAGCTTTACTCTCAGTCACTAGTTTTCTTACCCATTCTATTACCATTTTAAATAGTCTTTGGATGTTAGAACTTTGCTTACTTTAATGATATGAAGTATAACATATTAATTTAACCTAAAATTTCACAGTGAAGAGAATAATTTTTCCTGATATTGTCAGCGAATAAAATAATAGGCATTCTGGCAGGTTCATTGAGCCAAAATTTATATTTATTTGTATTGATTATCTATAATACAACATTCATAGAACTAACCCGCTTTGACCTAAGCTCTACATAAAAAAATTATATTAAAATTTGTCATGTATTTCTGGCAATAGATGTAATGGAGAATATTGATTTAAAATCAGTTAACACTCAGTAAATGTATATTGAAATAGAGATTGCTGAAGCTGTTCGAGTTATATCGATCTATCAATTGTTATATGTTGCATGTGTTGTTAGCAAAATATATTACAATTTCTTCCTAAAATACCACCATTTTATATTGTCTGAGGTAAATCTACATTACCATAGTAGAATTATTATAAATTCTACACAATATATAATTATTTCCAATTCAGTTAATAAAATTCATATCCACATAGATGAACTTAATATAGTGGGAAAAGGAAAAAGAATAACTTATCGAATTAAGATGTAATTCTTATTAGCTAAACCAAAATAACCCAGTGGAAAATCTTTCTCTTACATAATTGAGAATAGTGTTTGTCTTTTTCTTTATTTTAGGCAAAGGGAAAACACACTCATTTTCAAAATTCATTAAAGAAATATGAAGGTCTGATTATAATTTCTTAATATTCCTGTGCATAAATCTGTCATTAACAGGAATTAATCAGTAGGGTTATGTCTGCAAATATAGTAATTTTTTTTTTTTTATTGCCTACAGCACCTGATATTCCTATGTGGTTTCCCATCTAAGTACTGACCAGGCCTGACCCTGCTTAGCTTCAGAGATTGACAGAGATTGGGTGTGTTCAGGGTGGTATGGCCATAGACAGTAAATTCTTTTTCAATCAGCTCTTTTTCCTAATGAACAAAGTAACATTGACAAAAAGAATTACTTTAAGGGAGATAATCAGTTATACAGGCAAATATAAATGCTATGCAATGACATTTATTGTTATTATTAACCTTGTCATTTGTATTACTATTTCTATATTACCATTCATTTTGAAGCCAAGGTAACACTCTCCAATTTTTTAAAAAAGGAAACATTAAACTTTATTTGTGCTCTGAAAAAAATAATACCAAATTATCCCAATATGCTTTGGAAGTATGAAAGGTTGAATATTTTTAAGAACTATTAAAAAAAATACATATAGAAACCAAAGTTTTAAGATCTTTAAATTATCCATAAAGAATATAAAATAAGTATTTTATGATGTACTAAATGTAAAATATAAAAACAAAATATCATAGATATAAAATAAAGAATTAATAATGATAAAACAGATTTTAAAAACAAAATAGAATATTTTGAAGTGAAAAAATAAAATTGGTGAAATTTAAAACTCAATTAATGGACCAATCTAAAGACAAGACACAGCTTAAGAGATAACTAGACAGTAAAGAAATTACTCCAAATGCAGCCCAGATATATAAGAAGATGAGGGGTGGGGGGGGCGGGGAAGAGTTCTATTAGCTTAACATTATAGCTGCAGCTTGAGGAACAGGTTTCTAATTTAACACACATCTAATGTTTGACTGTAAAGCTTTCCTGAGACCTTAGAGGGCAGGCACTATCCTCACACTCTCCCTCTGCCTGGCTCCAGAATACCAGCATTTCTTAGAGGAGAGCTCTTATACATATCTGGTGCCTCCAGTTTTTAATATTAGGTGCACTGGTTTTTACAGCTGCCACCAAGGAATACACCTTGGTCATCTAGCTCTGGTGGCTAGGGGACCATGTGTTCCTGGGTCTCACAAAACTATAACAATCAGAGACAGTTCTTGGCAGACTACCTTCCCTAGGGCACTGCACAGACAGCAGATTAAAACAGACTCCCAGCCTTTCTATGAAAAAGGTCTACCTGCTTTTCCTGAAGCTCCTGACATAAGGGCAGGCTTCAGGTTTGATATATATCTAAAAACCACAGAGGTATTCTCAGGGAACACAAGCCAGAGGATGCCATTTTCTACTCTCCCTTTGACTCACTACAACTCACTGTTATCTCCCAGAAAGGAGCTCATACACTAGTCTGAAGCCCAGATTTGTGTGGCTGCAACCAGGATCCCCTCCAATCCCTCCAGATTATCTGCACTTAGCTTGCAGTCCCACCAAGCTATATATATATATATATATATATATATATATATATATATATATATATATATATATATATATATATATGCATTATTTAAAAGCTGCTGCCTAGGGGTCTGGCTTTCTACCAGCCTGAATCTGGTGCTAAATGAGAAATTCCCATTCAGGACACTGACTGGTCTTAACTCACCTTAAGCTATGGTGTGCTATTAAAAATAAAATAAGCTGCTCGAACAGTCACAAAGACTTGAGAGACAACCAAGAGCTAGAGCATGGTTGAATGATAAGGTTCATCTACATGAGGCCAACCTGAGAAGATAGAGAGGAGGATGTTTCATCTAATGCATAGAAACCAATACAAAAAGTCAAACAAAATGAAGAAACAGAGGATTATGTTCTAAATAAAAGGCAAATTAAACATCAGTAAAAAACCTTGATAAAATGGAGAAAAGTAATTTACCTGATTAAGTGTACAAAGTAATGTTCATAAAGATGCTCACCAAGCTCAAGAAAATAGGTGAATACAGTGAAAACTTCAACAAAAGAAACAGAAAATATTAAGTACCAAACATAAGTCACAGAGATGAAGAATACAATAACAGCACTGAAAAGAGACTAGATGGGTTAAAAATCAGGCAAGATGAAGCAGAAGAAAGGATAAGTACTCTCGAAGACAGAGAAAAGAACTCAATCAAAGAAGCAAAAAGATGTGTGGGAAAACATCAAACAGACTAACGTCTGCATTATAGGAGTTGCAGAAGAAGACAGAAGTAGAACAGAAGGCAGAAAACTTACATAAAGAAAAAATGGCTGAAAATTTCCCTAACCTGGGACAACAGAGACATTGATATCCAGGACACCCAGGGACCTTCAAAGAGAAACCCAAAGGGACACACACTAAGATACATTATAATTAAAATGGAAAAAGTTAAGGACAAGGAAAGAATCTTAAAAGCAGCAAGAAAAAACAACTTGTTAACTGTAAGGGAACTCCCATGAAACCAACAAACTTTGCAGGAAAGAAGCGAGTGGCACAATATATTGGAAAGGCTGACAGACAAGAGCTTCCAACCAAGAATACTGTACCTGGCAAAGTTATTATCATCAGAATTAAAGGACAGTTTTCCAGGTAAGCAAAAGCTAAAGGAGTTTGTCGCTACTAAGCCAGCCTTACAAGAAATGTTAAATAGACTTTAGAACAAAGAAAATTTACAAAAGTGTAAATACCATTTTTAATGAGAAATATTTAGTAAAAGTAGTGGTTTAATCACTTCTAAAACCAGTAGAAAGATTGAAAGACAAAAATAGTGAAAATAACTGTAACTATGTTAGTTAAGGAATAAAACGATGCAAAATGAGACATCAAAAATATAGAATGTAGGAGATAGAGTAAAATGCAGAGCTTTAGACTATGTTCAAACTTAAGTTCCTATCAAATTAAAATAAACTGTTAAAATATAAGTTGCTATATGAGAGTCTCTTGGTGACCACAAAGGAAAAACCAATTGGAGATACATAAAAGATGAGAAAGAAATTAAATATACCACTAAAGAAAGTCATCACACCACAAAGGAAGAGAACAAGAGACAAAGAAAGAAACAGAAGAACTATAAAATAGCCAGAAATCAATGAACAAAATGGCAATAATTGCATAACTATCAATAATTACTTCAAGTGTAAATGGACTCAGTATTCCAATCAAAAGAAACAGGGTGGCTAAATGGACTGAAAAAAAAAAAAAAAAGAAACACAAACACAATACCCATGTATATGCTGCCCACAAGAGACTCACCTCAGATATAAGGACATACACAGACTAAAAGAAAAGGAGTGGTAAAAATATTCCATGCAAATGAAAAACAAGAAAAGATGGGTAGCTATACTTACATCAAAGAAAAATGACTTTTAAACAAGAACAGTAATAAGAGACAGATAAGGACATTACATAATGATAAATAGGTCAATCCAACAATATAACATTTATAAATATTTATGCATCTAACATAGGAATACAAAAATACATAAAGCAAATATTAACAGACCTAAAGGAAGAAATTATCAAAAATATATTAATAGTAGGATATTTTACTATCCCATTTACATCGATGACTATGACACATCATCCAGACAGAAAATCAATATGGAAATATTTGCCTTAAAGGACATGTTAGACCCGATGGACTTGACAGATATATACAGAACATTCCATTCAAAAGCAGCAGATTATACATTCTTCTCAAATTCACTTAAAACATTCTCCAGAAAAAAAACAAGTCTTAACAAATTTAAGGTTGAAATATCAAGAAACTTTTCTGAAAATAATGGTGTAAAACTAAATATTAACTAAAAAAAGAAAAATAGAAAATTTACTAATATTTGGAAATTAAATAACATGCTACTGAATAATCAATGGCTCAACAAAGAAATTAAAACAGAAATTAAAAAATACCTTGAGACAAGTGAAGATAGGAGTAAGAACATACCAAAACTTATGTGGTGTAGCAAAAGCACTTCTAAGAGAGAAGTTCATAGTGAGAAATGCCTACTGTAAGAAACAAACAATAAAATCTCAAATAAACAACCTAACTTTCACATCTGAAAGAACTAGGAAAAGAACAAACAAATCCAAAAGTTAGTAGAAAAAAGAAAATAACAAAATCAATAAATTAGAGAGTAAAAAGTCAGTAAAAAGATAAATAAAATCAAGAGCAGGTTCTTTGAAAAAATAAACAAAATTGGTAAACCTTAGCTAGACTAAACAATTAAAAAAAGAGAGAAGAATCAAATAAAAATCTTTTGAAAATAAAAGAGGAGATGTTACAACTGATATCACAGAAATAAAAAAGGATCATAGAAGATTAATATGAACAATTATGTGCCAACATACTGGAAAACCTATAAGAAATGAAAAAATTTCTAGAAACGTACAACCTACCAAGATCTAATCATGAAAAAATACTAAATCTAAATAGATCAGTTACTAGTAAAGAGATTGAATCAATAATCAAAATCTTCCCCCAAAACAAAAGTCCAGAACCAGTGTTCATTGGTAAATTGTGCAGAATATTCAAAAAAGAGTTAGTACCAATGCTTGTCAAACTTCCAAAAAAACAAAAAAAGGAGGAAACACATTTAATCTTATTTTATGAGGCCAGTACTATCCTGATACTAAAACCAGATAAGAACCTCACAAAATTACAGGCCAATATCCCTGAGAAGTTAGATACAAAAAGTTACAAGAAAATATTAACAAAGAGAATTCAATAATACATTAAAAGAATTATCCACCATAATCATACAGAATTTATTCCCAGAATGCAAGGAAGGTTAAATATCCATAAATCAATCAATGTGATACACCATATTAACAAAAATGAAATATAAAAATCATATGATCACCACCTCAGTAATTGCAGAATAAGCATTTGACAAAGTTCGACATCCATTTAAGATATAAACTATCAATAACATTGGTATAGAGGGAACATATCTAATATAATTAAGGCCATAGATGACAAACATACAGCTAACACACCCTCAATAATGAAAAGCTGAAGGCTTTTCCTCTAAGATCAGGAATAAGACAACACTTCCCAATCTTATCATTTTAATTCAACATAGTATTGTAACTTGTAGACTCAGTAATTAGGCATGAAAAAAAAAATAAAATAAAAAGCATCCAAACTCAAAAGAAAGAAGTTAAACTGTCACTATCTGCAAATGCCTTGTCATTATAAATTTAAAAACTCTAAAGTTTTAAATTAAAAGTTTAAAAATTAAAAAATAAAAAATTAGTATTACTAGTAAAGTTGAAGAATAAATATTCTCCAGTAAAGTTGAAGAATAAATATTCAATATAAGAAACTCGTTATGTTTCTATATATTAACAAGAAACTGTCAAAAAGAGAAATTAAGAAAACATTCCCATTTATAATTGCATCAGAAAGGATAAAATACCTAGGAATAATTTAACCAAGGAAAGATCTGTATATAAAAACTATAAGACACTGATGTAAAAAAACTGAAGAAAATACAAATAAATGAAAACATATTCCATGCTTTGAATTGAATTAATATTGCTAAAATGTCCATAATTCCCAAAGCAATCTCCAGATTCCATACAATCTATAATTAAAATTGCAATAGCATTTCTCATAGGAACAGAACAAACAATCCTAAAATTTGTATGGAACCACAAAAAACACTGAATAGCCAAAGCAATCTTGAGAAACAAGAGCAAAGCTGGAGGCATCATGCTCCTTGATTTCAAACCATACTAACAAAGCTATAGAACGGTATACACATTAAAGGAGACTTACATATAATGGAAAAGAATAAGACTGGAAATAAATCCATGCATATATGGTAAATTAATTTATAACAAAGGAGCCATGTATATACAATGGGGAAAGAACAGTCTCTTCAATAAATGGTACTGGGAAACTTGATACCATATGCAAAAGAATGAAACTGGACCACAATCTTAGACTACTCATAAAAATTAATTCAAAATTGATTAAATACTTGAATGTAAGACCTAAAACCATAAAAACTCTAGAAGAAAATAGTCGGTAAGCTCCTTAGCATTAGTTTTGGCAACGATTTTTTTTTTTAACTTGATACCAAAAGCAAAGAAAACAAAAGCAAAATAAACAAGTGGGACCACATCAAACTAAAAAGCTTCAGCACAGTAAAGGTAACCATCAACAAAATGCAAAGGCAACCCACTGAATAAGAAAAAATATCTGAAAATCATATATCTGATAAGGAGTTAAATTTCAAAGTATTAAAAGTACTCTTAAAACTCAATAACAAAAACAAAAACAACAATAACAAAAAATGAGCAGGGGATCTGAAAACATATTTCCCAAAAGACCTACAGATGGCCAAAAAGTTCATGAAAAGATGCTCAACATCACTAATAATCAGGGAAATATAAATTTATATTACAATTAGATATTATCTCACTCCTATAAGAATGGAAATTATCAAAAGGAAAGGATAACAAATGTTGGTGAAGATGTGGAGGAAATGAAACCCTTGAACACAATGGTGGGATTATAAATTGGTGCAGATCTATGAAAAAGTTAGTGGGTCTTTGAAAAATTAAAAATATAACTATCATATGATCCACTTCTGGGTATTTATCTGAAGAAAAATGAAATGCCAAGTTGTAAATATATCTGCATCTCCATGTTCTTTGCAGCATTATTTACAAAAGCAAAAATATGGAAACAACTTAAGTGTCAATCAATAGATAAATAGATAAAAATGTTATATATATAATGAAATATTACTCAGCCATAAAAAGGATGAAATCTTGCCATTTGTGACAACATGAATGGACCTTGAGGGTGTTACATTAAGTTCAACAAGTTAAGCAAACAAAGACAAATACAGTATAATATCATTTATATGGGGAATTAAAAAAAAAGAAACAAACAAGCTCAAAGATACAGAAAACAGATCAGTTGTTGCCAGAGGTGGGGGGTTGGTGGGGGAATAGGCCAAGCAGGTGATGGGAATCAATGGATACAAACTTCTAATTATAAAATAAATAAGTCATGGGGTTGCAGAGCATAACAGCTATAGCTAACAATACTGTATTGAATATTTGAAAGTTGTTAAGAAAGTACGTCTTAGAAGTTCTCATCACAAGAAAAATAACTGTGGATGGTGATGATGTTAACTAGACTTACTGTGGTGATAATTTCCGGTATATACAAATATCAAATTATTGTGCTGTATACCGAAAACTAATACAATGTTATGTTAATTATACCTCAATTAAAAAAAAAAAAAAGGAGACAGCTTAAGAGATAACTAGACACTGAAGAAATTATCTCAAATGCAACACAGAGATACAAGGAGATGAAAAATTTCAAAGCGGAATTAAGAGAAATAGTGTGTAGAATGAGACAGTCTAGCATATGTCCAACTGCAGTGTACAAAGGAAAAACAGAATAAGGAAAAAGAAACATTTTCAAGGTTGAGAATCTCTAACAAACGATTCAAGAACTCAAAATAAATAAATAAAAGAAGTCACCCTAGATATACAACAAAACCATAGTGAAAATAAAGTTTTAAAAAAGGATCTGAAAAGTACCCAAGGAGGAATAAAAGGTTATTATTTACACAGAAAACTAGACTAATACAACTTCTTAAAGGTAACAGCTGAAGCCAGAAAGAAATGTAATAACAACTTTGAAATTCTGAACATAAAAAACTGACAATATGAAACTATATATGCAAAAAATTATCTGGCATGAAGGAGAGTGATATAGACATTTTCAGGTGAATTAAAACTAAGTCAATAATTTTTCCAAAGAAATCGCTTAAAAAAACGATACATACATCAAGAAGGAGGAAATGATCTCAAAATAAGGGCAGGGATAAAAGTGACTAATAAAAATGTAAATGTGTAAATATAATCAAACACAGACAATATAAAAATAACAATAATAATGCCTACATGATTGTTAAAAGACAACACACACACTCACACACAAAGAACTAAAATACTGGAACTCATAAAATATAGATTCAGCAGTCAATATTGAAGTGTCATTCTTCTGTGGCTTAAAGGTAAAGTTAAAATATTATTAACTTTATCCTTTAAGTGGTCAAGTACACATTTTAAAGGTAATTAATAAAGCTTAATACAGAGACTATGATTTTCAAATACATTTTGAAAAAAATAAGTGATAAAAATTTTTAATTGCAATTTAAAATATAAAAGAAAAATGAGTGTAACAAAGCAAAACAAATCTAGATAACTAAGAATGATAGTAGAAAGGTCTAAATCTATCAAATAATATAAAATCTCAAGTTATAAGGCAGAAATTGTCAGATTGGGTTAAAAAAATACAGCATTGTGATATTTACAAGGAACCCAACCAAAACATAGGGATATAATAACATTGAAAGAAAAAAAAAAGTTATGACAGGCAATATTAACCTAAACAAAACTTGTATATCTATACAAATATAAGACAAAAGAGAGGTTGCTTCCTTGATATGAAAGGCTGGTTTTCTGCTGCTATTTCTTCCACTGTAGCCATGGGACTTGGGAAACCTCAATAAGCAAGCTACAAAATCATGATGCTTTCCTTTCACAGTTGTAACTTTTAGATCTCTCTGGCACCTTTAAGTACTTTCTAGTACAGTCCTCACTTTACATTATTCAAACTACCAGAAAAATATTTTGTTTACAGTTCTTTTACATTTTTGTCATGTACATTGTTTATCTGTTTTTAAAAAATGAATAGATTTACTTCTCTGCCTAACCCATCAGATGTTATAAAAATTTGTGCCACATACATTTTTTACTCTTATATTCTCATGCAATTTAAATCTATTGAAGTGATTTAATTCCACTCAAAAATAGAAAGTGAAATAAAGTATAATTAACATTCTAAAGAAAATCATTAAAACGTACAGCAATAATTAACAAGGAATAAACACATATATCTTCTACTTAAAAAATATCAAATTCACTGCAAGTAAGTTTAGTGGCTCAAAAATGAATGCAGTCAGTGGTGAAGCTTTTCTTTAAGTTAAAACCTTCAATAGCATACGTTTAAAAAAACACTTTCATTTTATGTCTTTATATCTCTGTCATATTTTAAAAAGCATATTTGATGCTGGAGAAACAATAAAATTAGAATATACATGTTAATGCCATTGTAAAATGACAAAATCCAGTAGAGAGAATCTACAAAAGAAAACACCAAGAATAAATACATTCTTAATTTTGTGCATTAAAAAATTCCAAGCGCTGATTATATACAGACACAGAGCTCTTCATATGAAAAAGTTAAAAAAGTAACGCATTCTGATTGAAATATCACATAATTTTACTATTTGTTTTATCACAGAAGTTCTCATTTAGGACAGAATACTATTGTATTTGGAGTAACTTAAAGCCTATAAAATATATATATATATATATATATATATATATATTTATATAAAATGTATTATATAATATATATAATATATATATAATAAACATATAATACTTATTTATTTATTTATTTATTTATTTATTTATTTATTGTTACCTGGGTATAATCTGCCTTGTCCAGGTATCATAAAAAGTATCAAATGCTTCAGGTTTTACCACTTAAGAGTTTTTAAATCCTTAAGTCATCACACAAAAAAATCTGTCTTCCTAGTTATTTGACCTTGGGTAACTTATCTCATATATTTTAGACTTATTTACTTATTCACAATGAATATACTAAAAGTAACTACACTTCATTGGAATTTTGTGAGGAATAAAAGAAATATATGTATAGAATTTACAGTAGTGCTCAATAGTTAACTATTATGGTTATTATCTTTATTAGAAGCCTATAAATCTTAACTATAATAATGCAGTGAGGAATTTCATTTCTAATTAGTAGAGAGTATATGAACTAGGAGATGAAATCATCAAATGTTAACCCTCTACAGCTGCAACTCATAAAAATGAGCCCACATTCTATGGAGTGTTCACTGAAAACTTTTCTTCTCTCTCACATTCAATCAGAGAATGTACAAACTACATGAAATGCAACATTGAAAACCATATTATTTGAGTATTAAAACAAAAAACATAAAGTTTCTAAAGGATGATAGTTGTCAGAGAATCTTCACTTGAAAATTTAATTTTTCTGATTTAAAACAATGAATTATTATTTTGATTTACCAAACTTCTTGGATCAGCATAAAAGGCTCTACTGCTGGTACGATAGTGAATTAAGAACACAAGCTTTGCAGTTAAATGTATCTGATTTTAAGTCCCAGATCTGCCATCCAGTACTTACAACTTGACATTTGACAAGTTATTTAATGTTTCAAAATCCTCAGATCCTTTCTCTATACAAAGAGGGCTTTCTCATGGCTTTCTTGTGAGGAAGATATGGCTTACATAATTACCTTAATTGCAATCATAATTATTCTCAACCTGAGAAAACAAATAAAGGTGGTGGGCTTCTGTAATAAAACTGCAAAGGTTCACGTTCTCTGACTAACAGCCACTACCCCACGACACCTAGCCTAAGAAAAGGAATCTCTCTTTTTTTCACACATTACACAAATACAGCTTCTTGTTTTGGGTGAACTGAATACATACGCTAGAATAAACCTTTGTCATCTAGAAGCTTACAACTTAATTTTTAAAATTACATGGAATAATTGAGTGACAAAATAAAATTGTAACAAAGACAGTGTCTATAAACGAACAAAAATTTATAGAAGGTAGAATGTTGAACAAGGCTTAATGGAGACATTAGGAATTACAATGGTTTGGAAGGACTGAACGGTATGAAGTGAGGCAGAGAGGAAGGGTACGAAAACCAAGAGACTTCAACTTATAAACTATCACCTGCAAACCTGTCATTTTGGAGAATTCTGACATCATTTTTCCTCAAAGTAATCTAGATAAACCATATCAATCATTGTGCATTACAATAAAGGGCATGACCTCACAGAATAAGAAACTAGAGGTTTTTTTTTATCTTATTTAATTAAGTTTATAGTAAATTTGCCAAACCCTAGATCCCTTACAAAAAGTAATCAGTCTTTCTCGAAAATTAAAATAACACTTATAATTTGGCTTATTCTTAGGCTTACGCAAAGTGAAAAGTTATGAAAAAAATGACAACCAAATGTGTATTTAAAATTCAAATGATAATTATAAATCAACAAAACACATAGGAAGATATGACAAAGGACAAAGATTACCAATTGTTAGTAGTTTTCATTAAGGTATTAATACATGAGTTTTTATTAAACTGTAACATGGCACACATCCCAAATAATAATATATAATTTTTTTAATTCACCCTTAAAAAAATGAAGAGAAACATATAAACAAAGAAAATTGAGCCCTAAATACTCTATCTCCAGTATTCCAAACAACAAACATATCTGCTCCTCTTATTACAGATTCTCACTTTAAGGTGCTGTGTGTGTTTTGACTGACTCACACAGGTCCTCACTTTGTGGTTTCTAATCCAGAGCTCATTATTAAATAATAAGCTGGCAAGTAATGACTGTAACATTTTGGTAATTTATACTTCTCCCTAAATATGTATAAGGAATGGAAGGAAATTATTAGAATTGATCATAACAGGATTTGCCATCTGTTCAAAATCACAAATCCTGAACTCAAAGAGCCCCTGGAACACAGAATGAGTCAGGTAGAAATAGATTTTATTTTTCTTATAATGCTGACAAAACCTGTCATGAAAAGTCAAGTGACACTGTTTACAAATATAAATACTGTACCAAGAATCAGTATTACAAAGCAATAACACAATGCACATAGAAATAATCATGCAGCTTAATAGCATTCAACCAATAACATTTCATGATAGAAGAAAGCATTTTTAAGTAATGATTTTTCAGATGCTAAGTAAATTTATTCCCATTCACATTAAAACTGAATGTCTAATAAATAATATCTTGAAATAATTAAAACAAACTTCTCAGCCAACCTCCAAAATCTTCTTCCTATTCCTCATATCACCCTGCTATATTAAAAGCAGATAAAATAATTGATACCTTGTCACTTTAACACTGAAGTTCATTCAATCATGTGAAAAGAGACAGTGACTGGAGGGCATGCTAATTAATTAATAATTAATGTCTTGCCCTATAGAAACAGATTAGATAATATTTATTGGATTAATTATATGTAAGCCATAATGCTAGGTCCAATTAATCAAATGATAAAATGAGGTAGACCCTGCTTTCCAGGGTAAGAAATGAAAAAGAAAATGATAGAATCATGTATTAACATATAATATAAAGGTACTACTAATTGTAAGATCCAACTATATTTAATGCACCACTAAAAAAAAGTTGCAATTTAACCTCAAAATATTTTTTTCCTCAGAATTTTTCTTTTATACCATCGGCAGTCCCAATTACACTTATTCAGACAGATTTGTTTAAATCATTTTTCTCTCTTATACAAACTGTAAAATATTAAAATATTATCAAAAGTAATTGGTTCAGGTATTCCTAAAACTTTTTCACAATCAGAGCATGAATTTTCTGAATCACTTTTCGACTCAAAATCATTGATATTTTTTTCTATAAGTACCAGTTAGCTTTTGCTTATTAACAAACTCCCCAAAACTCAAACATATAAAACAATAAACCTTTGTTTTCTATGTATCTGTAGTTAGCTGGGTGTTGGCCATACAGCTTTGCTGTTATTGGTTAGGTTTACTTAGATGTTGAGGGTTCACTGGTTATTGGCTGGTAGAGGCTGGCTTTAGTCGTGTGTCTGATCTCCACATGTGTCTCATCTTTCAGCTGGCTGCCACAGGAATGTTCTCATGTGGATGGCATACATGCAACAGAATAAACTCCTTTTCAAGCTTCTGTTTACATGATGCACACTGAAGCTCCACTGGATAAAACAAAAATCCAGTGCTGAGATATAGGGCAGCCCCACACACCCATCGTGAATGGACAATGTAAAGTTACACTGTAAAGGGAGATAGGTGAAGAACTAGGACCACTGGCATAGTCTATCCCACCACATGATGTGATCTCCAGCCATAAGGAATATTTGATGAATCAGTATTTCTTTAAAAAAGTCCTTCACTTTCTTTCCCAGGGCTTTCTTTCAAACACACATTCTATAAGTTTTGAAGCCCTCAGACAATAACTATATCATGCTGCTTCATGCTTGTACACTATTGTATCATTTAATGTGAAAAATACTCATTAAAATCGATAAAATATGGCAAGACATCACCTCCTAAATAATATGCCATGTGGGAAAATCCTCTCATCATACAGTGCTGGGAAAATGTTTGTCTCCCTTAAATAACTAGTATATTTTTTCCTTTTGAAAACTAAAATTATACCTAACATATAGGAAACAGTTTCACGTTGAATATAATGACAGTGATGACATTAATACTCTTGGCTAGCATATTTACGCTTATCTTCACGGCATTGTTTTCCTATTTTCATTAGAAGTTACTTTTAAAAACTGCTGTGATGATTCAGTCTGAGAGGAGACCACTCAAAGCATTTGTGGCAATGGCTGACACATACTAACTGCTCAATAAATGTTAGCTATGTATCATTATTACTATTTATTCTAGTTTATTACTTGCAGTCTCTTTATAAATTTTCTCAAATGCTCTTTGAGGAAATGAGTTCAGTAAAGTTGCTAAAACTGTTTCTAGAAGTAGTAGAAATTTTAAATAACAGGAACAGACTTAGGATAATATTTACATAAACAAAAAGGGAGAAAGTAGCAAAAAGTACTTACATAAAATAAGCAAATAGAACATGGCATCTAATAAATGCTTCTGGACTTGAATTGAGAAACTTACTTCACCATAGATCTTTAGATTCATATAACAACTCCATTCTTGACATGTTCATGTGGATGTCTGCAAGTCACCTAAAACTAAATTTTATTAATATAGCCCTACCAGACAGCAATTGTTTACATTACCCCCAAGAGTCCAGGAATTATTTTTATTCTTTGCTCTTCTCACTAACTACATCATGTGTTATAAATAAGACCTCCAGATTCTCTTCTTACCACACTCTAAAAAGCCATGTGCTTCTCTCTCCTAGTCTCCTATTCCGACTAACCACCGCATATCACTTGACCACTGCAGCAGTTCCCTAACTAGTTATCTTGTTTCCACTCTGGTTTAACAACAGACATTTTCACTAAACATAGTTTGTTTTGAAATACAAATCAGCTTTTTATTTCCAGTCTTCCCATTTCAGTTAGAGTAAAATCCAAACTCGTCTTTCTGGCTTAAATATCCTATTTGATCCTAATCCATGTAAAATGCCCTTGACCTAATGTTGTAATACTTCCGTCTTTACCGCTACATTCAAGGGCTACTTATTTCAGTATCTCAAACACACCAAGGAAGTACTTTCCTTCTGGTCTTTGCATCAGTTCATCCCTCTTCCTGGAATGTTCTTCTCCTGATCCTCATGTGGCTGGCTCCTTCTTGTTAGCAAGCTTATTATCTCAGCCTTCAATGTCAAACCTCAAAAGGTCCTCCTTGACTACCCTAGCTAGAGCATTCCTATCATATTGCCCTTGTTCAGTTACCTATATATCGCTTACCACAACCTGTTATGCTTTCTTGTCTATTTGCTTGCCTGTTTTCTTTTGCTCCCACTACATTCCTAAACAGAATTTAACTTTACTGAAAGCAGAGAAATTGTTGGTTTTGTTCAGGTGGTATCTCCAGCATTTATATTCTAGAATATTGGTGGAACATAGTAAGTCCTCAATAAATATTAGCTGAAGAAATGAATGGATGGTGTTGTAGAAGAACAATCACAAAATGATGCATTTTATGTAATTTAAGATCACAGCAAAGCCTATTTATCTATATTATTAATATTTGTTACTATTATAAAAATTAGGATAAAAGTTCTGAAGCATACTGCTTAGATTTTCATAATTGTTCTACCATTTACTAGTTGGTAGTCATGATTAAATTTCTAACCCTCAATTTTCACATGTGTAGAATGGAAACCTTTCACAGAAGGTTGGAAGGATTCAACTAGATTACACACACAAATTTATTAGCATAGTCTTTGGCATAATAAACACAAAATAAACAGTAGTTACTATTATTACATTATTTAATGAATAGCTTTAAAGATTAACATAATACTCTTGCTTTTGTAAAATATAAAATATTAATATAATTCTAAAAGTAACTGATTAAAAGATACAAATGATGCATTTGATGAGTATTAATGGACAAAAATATAAAACAAATTTGCATAGGTGTAGAGATAACCAAAGAAGAATGTAGTTATGATGGAAAAGAATTTCAAGGGTTAGTGTGGGAAGACAGGTTGGGAGCATATCAGGGAAGCAATAAGAGAAAAAAAATCAGAAGCCAAAGAAAATATATCTTAAAAATAAATTATTTTCATTTAAAGATACATTAGTTAGGTTTCAAGTCAATAGTGTTATTTAAATAATCTGGAAAATTCAAGCTAAAATATCCATTTCCTAACAGAACTATTTAAAAGAGAAACAAAAACAGGATCCAAACATTTAACAAATAAAATCATTTTTCTCAACATATCACATTCAGTTTTATTGGGAAGGATTTTAGCTTCAAAATTAATAAAAAAACTATAGCCACATATAGTGCATTTTAATACTATATTCAACTAATTGAAACCCTAAAAAAATCATGTGTTCATTTTGAGTGAAAATTTCTTTTATTACACATGTACCTAATTTTAAATTGTCAGCAAAAACATATATATATATATATATGTATGTATATATACATAAATATACATACAAATATATGTGGTTTTGTATATACATATATATATATATGTATGTACAGAAAAAGATGATAGATAGATGATAGATGATGGATGATGATGATGATAGATAAAATGTTAGATACCTAGATAGATGATAGATGGATAGATAGACAAATTTCACCAGACTTCATTATCAGAGTTCCAGGTGGTATATCTACAAAGAGATTTATAAGCAATTGTTAGCAATATCAGTGGTTCTTTATAAGGGCCAGAGAACCAGTGAGCAGCAAGCAGTTAAGAATAATGTCTAGTCACACTGCAGGACTGTCATGGTGAAACTACCACTGCTGCCCACCGCTTAGCTTGATCACACACACAAAGGGTTGTCAGAAGCTTTGTCACAGCCAAGCCCCCAAATCAGATCCATCACCAGCACTCTTGCCAGAAAGTCCAGCCTGCCCGCGCACAGCTGTCTTCGCTCAGAGCTCCTGCGGTACATCCAACTGGAGGAATGGGACTCACAGGCTGCAAGGAGGCCTGTAAAAATGAAGGTTAGCTCCAGACAGAAGGGAGTTGAAATGGGTGTAGAGTCAGTCAATATATGCTGTCTACCATATCTTCTCAGTCTGTGTCTTTAAAAAATCTTAGCATTAACAACAGCAAGAGGCCGAAATCTCTGGTTGCCTACACTACAAGAAACTTGAGGCTCCTCCAGTAAAATGTTTTCTTCCTTCCTCACTAAAATATTTCTGAGTGAAGAGACAAATCCTATTGCTAACCAGCTCCTTCTCTCTATTCAAAGTTTTACCCTGTCTCCTACGACAAATGTCAAGTGTGCTGCCCTGTTACTTCTCGTGTCCAAACTTCCTTTTCAGGATTATAACACCAACAATACTGATATAATTTTTATTTATTCTGAATTTCATTTTGATTTACTTATTTTGATCCTCAGACAGACACTGTTCTATCTACTTTTACAAATTTTATCTTACCTACACCTTACAATAATTCAGTGAGTTGGCACTATCTGTTGATAGTGTACCGTATAACACTGGGACACCACTCACACAGCATTGCCGTGCTATTAATACCTCCATTTTTATGATTACAAAGATACTAAATACTTCATTAAAAATTACTGATACAGCAAGTTTAAGAGCAAGATTTTGAAATCAGGCACAGGCCAGAGAGAAGTATTTCCAAGAGAAGAGAAGTATTTCCCTCTCCTTCTCTACATGCTCATTTTCTAGGTTACAAAGCTCTTATGTGTGCCCAGAGTCTCACTACAGAGTTTTGATCAAAAGATCTAAAAATCAAGTGGATTGTTACAGTCAGATATAAATGACATTAATGATGAACATTTTAAAGAGAATATTGACAAAATATGAGATTAAATGCATGGTGTGTATACTAATTTGTGTGTGTCTAATTACAAATGTATAATGATAAAATAAGTATTACTTGTTCCTCCATGTAATTCTTAGGTGGTATTTTTACAGTTGGTGAGTTCTGTACATTTTTTCCTAGTCTTTAGTGTATTAGTTTTAAATATATTTAAGAAGAATCAATTATATGAACATTTCTTTCTTATTGTTTCTCATAAAAAAGGGATAGGTATACTGGAAGATCTTGCTTCATGTCTTCCTCAAAGTAGAAAGGAGTTTTCTTCCTGGCATGGCTTTTTTTAAAGTAGTCTTTTAATAGGGGTTTTAGTTTTATAAAGAGAGTCCTGTAATTTGTCAAAATGTAAGCTCCAAACTGTTTTGTGAATAACCAAATGACAGTTAAGATACCTAAAAGTTTAGACATAACAAAATGCTGTATTTGTTTCCTTTTGAACATTTTATAACATTATATTGGCTAGATAAAGTATGAGTACCAGAAAAAAATATATAATTTAATTCATATGGTAATAAAAGACAAAATTATAATTTAAGAAACATGAAATCTAACTAATTTTACTAGCATAAGAAAGTCACTTAAAAATCCCTCCTTCTTAACTATTATTCAACACTTAATTTAGATTCTGAAATTAATTCTTTTCTGAACTGAAAAATCTTAGACTTTACTTCTGTCTAGTCAGACAATTCATAAGATATTTTCATTTGAATAAAATTATTTTTGATATCTAGTCATAAAAACATCCTATATTTAATGAATTGTATAAATCACTTTATACAAGAAAACAATAAGAATCCTTCATTTAGGAAGACTCAATAATGTACAAAGAGATATTTGTAAATTTATTCTCCTTTAGTCTCCCAATCTTGGATTACTTACTGGGAGTTTTCTGATTTGGATTAAAAAAAAAAAAAAAAAAAAGCTCAAATGCTTTCCAGGAATGCTACGAACATTTATGATGACAAATTATAACCATGAAATACATACAGGGTTGCATTTGTCTGACACTTGTTTGACTAAAGGACACATTTTTAAAAAGTGATTCTTTCTTGTTTTTTGTACACTTACATAATTAAATTATTATATCTGTAATTCATTGCTAAATTATAGATTAGTATATACATAAAATGCATATGACAACATTACAGAATTAAAAAAATTTCATATTTATGCAATTTGACTTTTACAAATAAAGTCGCTGAGGCCTACTGGTATAAAAACTATGTGGTGACAAAAAATCTAACTATGGGCAGAGAACAAAGTGCAATATATATATATGACTTTTTAATTACACACTTGAAACTTATTGGATGTTGTAGATCACTGTCACTCCAGTAATTTTCAATTAAAATATTTTGTTTAAGGCCACATAGCTTGAAATAGCTAGTGCCAGCCTCTTACAATCCACATCTTGATCTACTTAGCTTTTCAAGGTCACACGATCCTCCTTTCAGCACAGTAACAATTTCCACAGCTCCAAACCAAACTCTGAAAGGCTATGTGTCCCCATTCACCTATTCTGACTCCACTTTCGTGGTCAGGTACTCAGAGATACACCGGGGAACTCACAGAAACAGCAAAAAGCAGTTTTATCTAAATTCAAAGTATCTTAAAACATAAGAAAGGCCTTTATATTTTCCAGTCTTAATGATAACAGCCAGGACTATTATCCACAGGTCAAAAAAAGTAGATTTAATTATCATTTCTGATTTTTTTCTTAGAGGAAGTACAATTAGCATTCCCTCTTGAATCACAAAGGCCAAATTGATAATTTTTTACCTTGTTCTGATGATTTCAGTAATTTCAATCCAGTAACAACAAAAATAGATGGTGCCATTTATGCTTCAAGTTCTTATCCTATCTTCTGAACTCCCTCAAGTTGGTCATCCCTCACCTAGGCTTATATTTTCAAGTATGTGTTTCAATCAATCATTTAATCTAACCAGACTCATAAAGAACGCAAATAGTCATTCTCAAAAAAAATTGAGGAGTCATTCTCAAAAAAAGATATTTTCCTTTCATTTTTCTCCCACCACAAATATTTTAGTTTCCAGTAGTTCTACTGATTTATATTTGAAAGTTTCAACTTTCAACCAAGGATATTTTAATGGTAGAATGAGGTGGGATAATCACATTTGACCATTCTAAAAAGTTCCATCAATAATTTTTGGAAATAATTTGGGAGACTCAATCATTTGCACCCATGTGCTAGTGTAGAAAATTTAATTCTGGTCATACCAGAAGAAATGAGTATTGAACATATTGTTGACTATATAATAAGTGTTCATAAAATGCTTGAAATTGATGCCTTTGGCAAAGAGCTAATCAAGTATTTGGATTAAAAAATGTTTATAATATGTATATACTATAAGTATATAATACACACACATCTCTATATAATTTTTAACAGAGAATTTCTGATCAGGAGTGACATTTACAAATATATGGTGACAGAAGGAAACTAGACTTTGGGTAGTGAGCACACAATGAAATATACAGAGAATGTGTTATAAAGTTGTACACTTGAAACTTATATAATGTTATTAATCAATGTTAACCCAATAAATTTAAATAAAAAAGTGAAAAAAAAGGGTGGTACTTAAATGCCAACAGAGTATAGGTAATGATCAATTAGTGACGTGTACTGACCAAACATTTCTGGACATTGAGAAATCAAGAGATGCTGGCCGTAAACAGTGGCTATTACTGTGTTCTCATTAAAGATCAGCCTTGGTATAATGTTACCACTTTCAAGGCAGTATCTTCCACTCCAACATTACATGAAGTTAGAGTGGAGCCTTCATTTCTCTTCCTCAAATTTTACTACTTGAAAGAATATGTCCCAATTAGAAATATTCAACAAATTACAACAAATCAAGTGAAAACTATATGTTGCTGAAACCAATTTATCTGTTTCTTTTCTATCAACTCATTTTCATTCTCTAATTTCTTCTTACTTTCTATCAGTTTTCTATTTTATAATGTAGCAATGAACCACACTAACACAGAAAATCAAAGCCAACAATATAGACTATGCTTCCTTTCCTTAATTTTCAATTGATGGTCCACATCTATAAGAAGTTGCACCTAAAGTCACAAGACAGTGGTGATTTTCACTAGCACCCAGGAATCCTTATAGGAAAGTAAAACCACTTTCGACAAGAACTGATTAAGTTACAAAGTAGAATAATCAGAACTGCTACCAAAATATGATAAAATTATATAAAACGATAGCAAAAGGAATATGTATTATTAAATTTTAACTATGAACGCAAAATCTCATGGTTGAAATGTGAATCTTGCATGAAATATTTATCTTTCTTTAATCCTCAAAATTTAAACAAGTAAGATCTTTGTTTGAGGTGAAAACAAATAAAAAAAAACTACTCACTCATTTTCTCTTCAAAATCTTTGAAATAGAAACTTAAGAAAGGAAATGCAGTACAAAAATGCTATGTTCTAGTAAGGTGATGTCTACATCTACTAGTGGGAGAAATAAAAAATTCACCCTATATGGAATTACCATTTTTTAATTTTACCAAAAGGAAAATCCATAGAAATCAGTATTGAAATTTGCTTCATATAGTTCAGTATTCAGAAATCTTGAGCTTAATAGATCTAAACTTAATTTAAAACCATAATTTTAGATAATAGCTTAAATTATAACTTTTTTCCTTCTACGAGGTAAACAAATGGCAAACTAGCAAACACTTCCCAAGTGTAAGCATGCTCAAAACACTAACTTGGTTTGAGTTATGTAATTATAGAAGGCAAAGTCATAGCTATTTTAATACATCAATTTGTTTCTCACAAATGTGATATTAAAACTTCTTTCCTTACTGCAAAATATAAAAGGCACAATCTTATTCTAGTACTTATTAATCCTAAAAGTGAATCTTTCTAAAAATTTAACTCTCATTTCCACTAGAAGCATCATGGTTATAACAATTGAAAATAAATGCCATTATAGTTTACCATTATCAATGACCATAATGTGATTTACATTAAAATGGATTACTTGTTAATGACTATTTAACATTAACAAACTTATTGTGTTTTCATCCTTAAAGTTTGGTAGTATCAGGGATAAAAATTCTTTTCAATTTTAGGAAAGAATTTATATATCGTTGACATTAGAAAAATAATATACATATGGTCAAAAACTTATAACTCAGTAACCTAACGAACTATATTATTAAAATAATCAATGTATAACAATTAAATACATTTTAACACATGCCTTTTAAACTGTACTATTTAATAAGTAAATTATTAAATCATATGAGAATATTTTTAAATGAGAAAGTTTTTAAAGAACCCAAATTAAGTTAATAACTGTTTCTTTTCCTATTTATTTAATATTGTGTCAATTAGTCTTTTTTATCATGGGAGAGTTTGGCTTCTTCTGGAAATTAAAAGTAATAGTAATTACAATAGAATGAGTAACAAAACAATTTTAAGAGTTACCACTTACATAAAGGTTATCATGTGCCAAGTACTTATCCAAATGCTTTCATATATTAACTCATCTTATATTTTCAATAACTCTATGAGATTAGTTTTATTATTAATCTCATTTTACTAATAGAGAAACTGATGCACTGAGAGTTCTGGTGACTTGCTAAAGTTAACAAAGCCAGTCAGTGAGGGATGTGAAATGAAAGGTCAGATAGTTTGGTTTTAGTGCATGTGCTAACAATGATATCAGTGATCTAGAGTTTAGCTAATTTTTTGGATCTGTGGAGTTAAGTCTAAAATTCAGAGTTGAACCTTCTTGGCATTGCATAATAAACATGATCTGTCCAGTCTTAACACCAAAACAGTGCTGTCTTTGTTAATGTATTTTAGTCTTAAAATCATATCATGTTAGCCCTCTAACTTTATTCTTTCTAAAACATGTTTTATCCATTTTAGGTTCTTTCTATTTCCATATAAATTTCAGTATCAGAAAATTTTCAGAATGTTCTTCAACAAAAAAATTCTGGGACTTTGACTAGGATTATGTTCAATCTATAGATCATTTTGGGGACACTGACATCTTATCAGTATTGAGTCTTTCTACAAATGGACACAATATATTTCTTTATTTGCATTTTTCCTAATTTCTCTCAGCAATGTAATTTTCAATATACAGCGCTTTCAAATTTTTAGTCAGATTTAATCCTAAGTATTTCTCACTTGAATGCTATTATAAATAGTATGGTTTCCTAATTTAACTATCTAAATTGTTTTTTACAATATAGAAAATTACTTTTGTATAGTGATTGTTTATCTTTTTATCTTGCTAATTCCTTTACTAGTTTTAGTTGATTTTTTGAACATTTTAATAAAGTTCTCAATAGCCAATTATATTGTCTATAAATAAAGACAGTTTTACTACTTCTTTTCCAATCTCAATACCTTTAATTCATGAGTCTTGCCTTATTGCACTGGTTAAAACCTCCTGTTCAATGTTGAATAGAAATGGTGGGAGCAGACATGCTATCTTGTTCTTAAACTTGAGAGAAAGTATTCATTCTCTCAGGATTAAGTGTTATAATAACTCCAGGTTTTTCACAGATGACTTTTTAAAGGTTGAAAAGTTTCCTTCTATTCCATTTTACCATATTTTTATTAGAAATGGGTGTTGGATTTTAGCTAATGCTTTTTATGCGTCTATTGAGATTATCATGTGTTTTTTCTTTCTCTCTGTATGGGTCTTATTGGTGTGTTTTTCTAGTTATAGTATCAAGGTAATAAAGGCCTCATAGAATAAATTGAAAAATATTCCCTCATCCTCAATATTCTGGTAGATTTTTCTGTAGAATTGGTATATTTTCCTTATTTGATTGGTATAGTTCACCAGCAGAGCCACTTTGGTATAATTTTGAGGAAAAGATTTTCAGTAGAAAGTCAAATTCTTTAGTAGCTAAAGGGCTATCAGATTATTTATTTCTTCTAAATGAACTTGTTAGCTTATACATTTTAAAGAATTTTTGTATTTTAGCAAAGAGATTTACTTATGATTTAATAAATTAATGTATTGATATATTTTCAAATTTTTAATAAAATTGTTCATAATATTTTCTTGTTCCTTTTAATATCTTTGTTTCCATATTAATGCCACTTCTGTCATACTTGATAATAATAGTTTCTTCTCTATTTTATTCTTGAGTAGTCTGATCAATTATACTGATTTTTCTCAAAGAACAAAGTTTTAATTCTCTATTGTTCTTCTGTTTTGCATTTCATTGATCTTTTCATTGATCTTTATTATCATCTTCTTTAATTTAGTTTAATTTATTCTTGTTTTTTAAACTTTTAAAATAGAATCTGAGGTTATTAATTTGACATCTCTTCTGTGCTTAATGCTATCAATTTCACCTATTAATTTGGTGGCACCCGTTGCAATGTTACATGTTCATTTTCATTGTTTATACTTTCTAAAGCCCTTTTACTTTCTTTAACCTACAGTTTAATTAGAGGTGTTATTTAATTTTCAAATATTTGGGGCTTTTACCAGAAAATTTTTATTATTGATTTCTAATTTAATTCCATTGTGATCAAAGAACATCTTTTTAACACCTGAATCTTTATGAATTTATTGAGACTTGTTTTATGGCCCAGAATGCAGTGGGATTTTTGTTGTTTGTTGTTGTTGTTGTTGTTGTTGTTGTTGTTGTTTGGTAAATGACCTTTATGGATTTCAGAGAATGTACTTTCTGCTGTTAGTGGGGAGGAATGTTTATATCAATGTTAATTAGGTCAATTTGGTTGATAATGTTGCTCAACTCTTCTATATCTTTACTGATTATCCGCATATTCTATAAATAATTGAGAGAGGGTATTTTTCAACTATAACTGTGATTTTTCTATTTCTCATTAAACTTCTAAGTTTTTGCTTGTTAAATTTGCTACATAATTTCAGTGAAACAATTTGTAAACTGTTTAAATTTCTCACTCATTCTTTGGATAGTATTAGATGGACTGAACTAAACTGAAGTTTACTAGTATATACAATAAGAAGGATTTTTAAATTTCTGAATTTCTAAAAGACAAAAGTCATATAAAATTCATGAAGTAGTACATTAAGGATTATATGATTATATTTTACTTTGGCAAACCTTTATCCTTACTTCTGAAAATTGGACTGAAAACTTTACAGAAGAGATACATCTTCATCTATCTTTATATATATATACTCACTTTTTTAGTCATAGACACAGTAGTATATAAATATGTGTATACTGTCACTTGAAATAAAGATAGAGCTGTTCATTTACACAGGAGCTAATTGAAAGTGCAGAATATTATCTAAACATTTGGATAATTTTAAATATGAACATAAATTCTTTTTTTGTCTAAATCAAATTAAATGACTGTTCACTGCACAATTCTAAGTGGTTACACATATCATTGTCCTTCCATAAATCTTCTTTACATTTACAAGTTATTTTGGTTAAAATGACAGAAGCTATATCCATGTGACTCATTAGAATTTTTTTTTTTCCTAGAAGATAATGAAGTGTGGCCCAGTGCCTATTTTAATGTGTAATTTAGATCACTGCTTACAGTCATCAGGATAATCATTTGTCTATATTGTCTTCTGGCCATTCTTAATCATAATTTTAAGATGAAATTTGTCCCAATCAATTTGCCCAGGAAATCAAAGATATTTTGATAGCACTGTTAAATTTAGATTTATGAATAAAGTCATGTGAATATTAAAGAATCTTTCATTTTTACAAGCTTCTTTATAAAAAAAAACTTTACACCATATATTTTTTCACTGACTTCTGAGACTAAAAAATTTAATGCATTTTTTCAAAGTTAAAAAAAGAATATAAATAGTAAAAATTAAGTACAACACTAGAAAACTATAAAATTAACCCCAATATTACCAACTACTTTAAAATAATCTTACTTGAAAATAATAATGCACCTTGCCAACACTTGAATAAGAACTATGAAGTGCACTTTGTGTAACTCATAATATAGTTATGAATAATAGCATCCTACAACTTATAAGAAAATAAAATGGAGCACTGAACAATTTATGATTTGCACTGTGAATAAAGGTGTGAAATTCTCAGTCTACTGAAATAACATACCTGTGACAGGATAATGTGTTGTAACTAATAGCAGTCAACTACTTGCCAACCAAAGGCACATTCATACTTTTTCATGTCACCAAAATGATGTCACCCTTAACGAATCAGTATACTTACATTTTAAAAGTTAAAATGGAGATATAAACAAGTTAAATTCTAGAATGGATTAACATAGCACATCATATAATGCCTTCGAGTCACTTTACTCCTATTGATAGCACAGAAACAAAATTAGAGTCTATGAGAAGAAAAAAAACCTTTTCAAATAGATTAAAAGAAAATAGAAAGAAAATCTTCTGAAGGAGATAGGGCCCTTTAAGGAAGGAGTTAAATGATATTTGATATATATCCAATTATTCTGATATAGAATTAATTATAGAAGGAGAAAATTCATGTGTTCGTGTGCTTATATACTTTTGTGGAATTGGTACAAAACAAAAAATCCTTATAGTGTTCTTACTATAAGAACGCTTATAGCAGGTTCCATAGTGAAATGGTCTTCAGTTAATGCTGAAGATATTAGAAAAGCTGTCAAGAAATTGTTAGGATTTCACCTTAGAATATACTGCCCATTGGGGTTGGAAAAAAATCTTCACAAAGTGAAAATGTTTAATTAGATAACTGCAGTTCAAAGTTATCAAAATTCTGAAGCATCATCAAGTTTGCTAAAGGCTATACACTTTTTTGACTCAATCAATTCATCTGTATCAAAATAGTCAATCTAGAGAGTATGTTTATCTTCCCGTGTTTCAGTTTCTAGGTAACCATAAGTTAACATATTATACTGATCTCCTTACTAGGTGAAGAAATTCTGGGCAAAATTTTTGTTATATCAAAAGAAAGATAATTAAAGTTATAAAGACAATTAAAATTATAGCTTCAATGTTGCTTTCTTTATTTTCAGTTGTAATTTTTCATTAGAACATTTTCCTGTTGCCTGTTTCATATTGATGAAATTTATTTTCTTCTTCTTTGTGTTATACCACAGCTTCTAATTTCTAATTCACCATAAGCAACAAACTTCACAAGAAGTCTACTTAAGAAAATTTCTGGATCCTCATTCCATCAGTGTAATGTTTCTATAGTGTGTGTTGGTATAAAAATTTACCCTATTAGACAACACTTGCTTTATTACAGAAGTCAAGTTCTTTGGTTTTTGCTATTCTTCTGTTATATCATTATGTCTTAAGGTAGGAAAAAATATGTTATAGCCCTGAGAAATCTGGCAGCAGCTTTTGAAGTTGCATAACATCATAAAATTGCATAACATCATCATCAACATTCAATTCCAAGAAAGTTATTAACCTTTTAAAAGTCTGGACTCAAAAGGGCAAGCTTGCATGGCCTTAGAAATAGCGGAGGATGCTTTGCTTGGAACATGGGAAAGTAAAAATGCAATACCTCCAAAACGATGTTTTACATTTCATGTTAGACTAGGAAGTCTATGTAAGATTAGAAGAACTTATTTTTTAAATTATTAACTGGTATGTATATGAAAGATTTGTAAAAACTGGCTTTATTGAATGTGTGTCAGACTGTCAAACAATATTAATTTAAAAAGCAACTTTTATCTATCTCAAAAAATCTGAGCATGTGCCTATACATCTTAGTGGAATTGGGACAAAACAAAAAGCACTGACAGTAAGAACACTTACAGCAGGTTCCAGAGTGAAATAGTCTTCAGATAATGCTGGTTTTTGGAAAAGCAGATGCTCTCTATAGAATGTAAACTGATTATAAAGACAACTTTGCTTCCTCATCTTCATTTCTATATTTCATTGACATTATCTAAATTTTTGTTTCTAGTTTAATGGCAAAAATGTGACCCAAAAGAGCGCTTTATTTTGAAAAATGCTATTATTCAAAAACTATTAATTTTGTGACTATTCATTTTGAAACACCTAAATAAGTAAAGATCTGATGATTTTAGAGATCAAGGAGGAATTACATTTATTAGAATACATTTATCACTTAACTAAAAACAAAAACCATGAAAAAAAATTTATGGTTTCTATAACATTTTGCACTATTATATAAACTAAATGTTGAGTCAGCAATATTTTTACAATGTGAATGAAATTGGAGCAAGACTATAATCATAATAAATTTGAGAATATTTGATATAATCACATTCTTTCCATATCTAAGCAATTCATTCTTAAAATTACTTACATGGAAAGAATTTACACTGTAAAATATAAATATTATTAAAAACAAAAAACAAGATTTTTCACCATAGATTCCATTGTTCTTTAAAATAATACCATTACTTTTTAGCAACTAAGTAGTTATTTGCATCCTTAAAGCACTAGACCCTTATTTTCTCAGTTTATTGCTCACATGTCTAAACCAAAATAATTTGATGAACATGTATTCCTTATTTAAGAAAATATATAGGTAATTTATGTATGTATACAGTTTTAATTAACATAGTATATTAGTAAATACTAATATCATTCTCATTAAAATTAAAAACAGAATTTATTATATTTACTTTCCATTCTACCCACTGATCATCTACATAACTCGTAATGTCAGTACACCTACATTGAATATTATTGTAAATAAACAAGTAGTGAGCTGTTATTGTAAGGCACAAAGGAACTAAATCTTATATAGAGATAAAAGTAGGACAACTAAATAAATATTCACAATAACTTATTAACACAAATCGTAAACATATACTTTAAAAATATACATTTTTTTTTGTAACATCCTTTTCCATTCTGCTTCTAAATACATGCCAGGTAGTTAAAGCACAGACTGTGAAAATTCCTCTAAATAATTTTGTAAGGAAACCATAAATTACTACAGTTTTGCCATATATAGACCTTTTTAAAGTCATAACTTTAAAATTAAAATGACAACACAGATATACTACAGCAATTTATCAAGAAAAAATAATATATAGACATATCAATCTTTCTAAAAGAAAGAACATTAATCTTTAATAGTGATATTATAAACCAAATGATTTTGTTTAGTTATATAAATTCTGTTCATCTTGAATTGTTTATCAACAAATCTAATTTCTCTGAACTCAAAAAAATTGCTGCTTTGAGCTTTTATTTTTTCATCATTCTATTTAATTGTAGGCCTTTAATGTAATTTAATGTAAATGCTATCTCTATTGTGGCAGTGCAAAATTTCTTGTAAGAGTACTCATTAAAGTATATTAAAAGTATTTATCATGATCCTCAAGAGTACCAATAACACAACAAATAAAAACCTCAGATACATAATTGGTACAAATAATTCAGAAAAATATCTCTGCATTTGTCTACATGTAAAAGAAAAATGCCAGAATAACAATTAAACTAAAAAATAAAATAAAAATTTTACAAATATCAATAAAGTTTTAAAAATTAATCATTTTCATATCTAAAAATCAGAAGATCATCCTAATAATGTGTATTTCCTCTAAATTTGCCAACATTGTCAAATTCGTGTACTTAATAAAACTGATATTTAATTTTGGGGGTCCTTGTCCCAGTTTGACACTTTATGAGACATTGGAAATGGCATAAAATTATTCTAAAATACTAAACTAATGATGATTTCAACTTTATTTTCTCAAACAAAATTTTTCAATTTTGCATGGTTCTCACAATCACTATGTTCTCCTATTTAATATTATGGATTGTTTTTTCTCTTCCTATTTTTAATGCACCATGAAAGCACCTTTAAAGATAATGGTGTCAGAGAAGAGTATTTTATTATCACTACTTTTAATTTAGAAATTGCTTTTTACAAACTTATTTTTGGATTCAAAAAAACTATAAATAGGACTACCATTTGACTAGGCATTCCACATTTGGTATTAATCTGAAGAAAGCATATACTAATTTGAAAAGGTACAAGCACCCTTATCTATTATTTACAGTAACCAAGATATGGAAGCAACCTAGGTGCCTATCAATAGATGAATGCACAAAGATGTACACACACATACCACTCACTGTAATATTACTCAGGAATAGAAAGGAATGAAAATCCTGCCATTTGTGATGAAATGGATGGACCTAGAGGGTATAATGCTAAGTGAAATACATCAGAGAAAGACAAACATTGCATAATTTCACTTACATGTGGAATTATTTTTAAAAAATTAAAACAAATAAAACAAACAAAAACAGACTCAGAGAAGACAAACTCATAGTTGCCAGAGGCTAAGAGAGCAGAGGGTTGAATGGAAAAGGAAAAAGAGAATATAGTCAGTAATAGTTTGATAACTGTATGGTAACAGATGGTACTAGACTTAATGTAATGACATATATATACACACACACACATATATATATACACATACATATATATATATAAAATCTTTATATTGTACATGCAAAACTAATACAATATTGTATGCCAACTATATTTTAATATCAAAAAAAATTGTTATTTGATATATTTACTTTTTTTTTCTAAAAACGTATATCTCTATTTCAGTATCTACTTCCAAAGGACAAGAACTTTTAAAAAATAACCCCAATACCATTATCACTGATTAAAATCAACAATGAAATTTTAATTACAATAATTTTCAAATTAGTATTAATTTGTGTAATTATTTTTTACACTTCATTTCTTAGCATAAAGATTGAGATTAGGTGCATGCATTGTGATTGGTGCAAATGTTTCCAAAGTCTCTTTTAATTTCTAGATGACTTTTAAATTCTTTTCTCTGTTTTTTTTTTCTTATAGAAGATACCAAGACATTTTTCACCTGTAGTGTTGTGACAGTTTGACTTTTGCTTATTATATTACTATTATGTTGCTTCACGTGTTTTCCCTGTCCTGTACTCTCCATACATTTTTAATTATGTCTAAAAGCTTGATAAAAACCAGATTCAATATTATAGCAAGTAGTTTTCATAGCTGGCATGTATGCTTCTATCAGGGAATGAAAATTTTTTATGTATTTCAATTCACTGAAATTACTGATGCTCAAATTGTCCTGTCTTTGAACACAGGGAGTCATTTCAAGTTGGCTCCTGACACCTATAGACCTAACCTTGAAGTAAACAGACTTCCCAACTTCTATTATGACAAAGTGTTTCAAGTACAAAGTTTACATTTACCTATTTTCATTTAGACTTCTTTTTCTTATTTAAATGGAAGAATTATATTTTTCTTGACTAGGCTTTGATCATTTAGCAATACTCCATGGAGGGAACTCAATAAACCCATTACATTTTGAACTCCGTAGTAAATTACTCAGAAAAGACTTATGAGAACAATATTTCCTTAGTTCTTGCAATTACTAATGATTTAAGGCTTTTATGTATAAAGAGTAGTATAGCTGAATAAAAATTCCTGGCTCACATCTTTTTTTAAGTATCTTATATAAGTTACTTGATGATCTCTGGCAAAAACCATTGCTGAGATAATCTGATTTTTTTTTCTTCCTTATAAGTGACTTGGTATTTTTCCTTCAAGCCCAAGAACTTTTCTTAAGGTTGATTTTTTTTTTAGGGTATATCTAATACCTTATGGTCAATATTCCTAAGTACATGGTAAGCATTTTCTATATGTAATTTCAAAGTCTTGCTTTTAGTTCCAGAAAAATTTAATTCAGTTATGGATTTTATTCTGTTCCTTTGCTTTGGTTTTCTTTTTGAAAACTCCTATTGCAGTAAAACTTTTTGCCTATAGTTTTGAAATTTGTTTTACTTTTATTTATAATTCTTTCATCAAGTCCTTCACATCTCTTTATGAATCTTTTTCTCCAACTAAATCATTTTGAGGTTTTCTATTTCTGAGTTACCGATCTAAAAACTAAAAATGTATGTAAATGAAATGTATGTAAATAAATTTATATTTTATTTTTTTAATATACTGTATAAAACTATAATTTTCAAAGAACACTGAGCTGAGCAAGGCTAAACCTGGATAAGAATTAAGGCTATTACTAACTCTTTTTTGACAGAATACTTCAATGAAAACATTTGAGAACCTAATACCTTAAAATGTCATCTGTATGTATGTGAAAATATTTGACTCTTTGTTGATTGTCTGGATCTAAATGAACAAAAAATGAACTACATGTTTTATGTGAACTTCTTATGCTTACATATATTAATTGTAATATTCTTCTGGTTAATATATAATTCGTTTTGCAATGTAAATATCATATTTACTCTAAAGCCACTAATTTCCATATATGTTTATATTTACCATGTATTTTTGGACAAACCTTCCAGTTATACATTTTTATAATACTTTTAAAAAATATCACATCATTTTGTATGCATATGGGTATGTATGTGCAATATCAAACTAGTAACACTCATTGGCAACTTGTTTTCCTTAAGATATTAGCAAATACTCTATTACATAAATTAATGCTCAACTCTCATCAGTTTGGCAGAATGTAAAATATTGCTTGTCAATACATAAGATAATTCACAAGACCCTTTGCCTTAGGGTATTAACAGCATGTCTTCAAGATAATGAAAATTGAGAAGTAATATATATTTTTTATTCCCTCTGCCTTTAAGTTATTTTCTCTGATCTACAACTAGAATTCTGTCTAATTATTTGGACAAGCAATAAAAATGGTAATATTTTTTATGTGCATTTATATCTGGCAAATTATATCCTTAAACCAGTGAGTTACACAATCCTTCAAAAAGTTAACCGTGGTCACAAATTATTGTATAACTTTACGAAGTATGGGTATTAGTCCCTTACAGTTTAGAAATTTTATTTAAAAATTATCCAAACATGTTTTGAAGTACATGGTTTAATGATATTAAAAATATAAGAAATTCGTAACTAAATTTTACTAATTGAAGCAATAAAATATTAGAGATATCAATAATACTTATTTGTCAACATTAATATGGCCAACCTCATTTATTATGTAATATCTGGGGAGAGGAATTTTGTTTTCAACATGGATGATGCATAGCACTGAAGAAAATCTACAAGTAACTTTTTAGATACGGCCAATTTTTCTAACATCCTTGTTATGAAATTTTTTACAAAATGTATTAAATATTTTCTAACTGAATAAACTATGCTCATCATTTACTGTAATGCCAAAATATTTGCAAATAAGTAAAATTATGAAGAAACATACTGAATTTAGAAATTAATTTGTAACTCCCATGGAAGACAAGCGTTATTTATCTTATCTTCATTTTTCTACCTTTCTTTACATAAAAGAACTGAGACATCTGCGCTCAGTACCACTAATGCAGCACAAGGAGAAAAAGATCAGAAATCTAAGCACAAATATAAATCAGAAGTGAGCATGGTATATTAACAGACTGTGGATTTTCATAATAAATTTATCTCCAGGATTTCCTCTAGTAAAGCAATTTAAGAGATATGAAACTGATGGATTACAATGATATAGATACAACTGTATTAATATCATACATAGATTTTGCATTTTTATTTATTAAGTGATTGTCCCTATGTAAATATAAAATCCTTTACTAAGAAATAAAATACCTAGAGTAAGAGAAAAACAGATACTATCATCTGAAATAAGCCTTCCACCTTCCATTAAAGGAAAAGGCTCCTTAGAGTCTCAACAAAAACATGTACATTGAACTTAATGACTCAAGTTTAATTTTACAGTAGAGGAGAAAAGAGAAAGCACTATTTGGAGGGGGGGGCAGGGGCGGGACAGTCACAAGAGCTCCACCACTAAACTGTCAGAGCTGAGAAATGGAAAATCTGCTTTAACATCAGATGCGAGGGAGGAGATGAAGACTTTTAATAACACCACTCCAGTGCATCAGCAATAAAACTGGGATCTTGAAGCATCTGTTCAAAGTCTGATGTAATTCTTTGGTGAGTATTCCCTTAGAACAATACAATTTTCTAAAGTATCAACCCTGTAGTGTGCAATTCTTTAGAGAAGGTTAAATTTCCCTCTCAGTTATAGCGTTTTGAAAATGCCACTGCTAATTACATGGAAGTATTAGACACTTCATGAATCAATTTGGTAGAACTATTTAAATTGATGCAGATGGCTTCGTTTATCTAACAAATCTAATCTCTCTGACTGGGGAATCAGAATCTCTAGTTTGCTTCTGAACTCTGGTATCCTAATTAAAGGATTGCTGGAAAAATGTTCTCCCAAATCTTAATATAGAAATAATTATTTGCAGAATAAAAAATAAGTAATAAAAGAGTCTTTCATAGAATTAATAGATGTTACTAATGCAAGTAAACCATACCAAAAATCAGAGCAAATATACAAATACATTGAGTACCTACCTTTAACTTTCTAAAAAACGTATAGTTCTGTGATAAATATATTAATTAAAAAGATGAAATAAAGGCCCTTGTGGTTTAACTTTTGGTGAATAATTGCAAAATTCTATATTGTGAAATCATATATCCATTCATAGATTTATATATGAATCTTCATAGCAGCCTTACTCACAGCAGGCAAACTAGAAACCATTTAAATTATCCCAAAAGAAGAACAGATAAACAAATTCTGGTGTAGTTCCACAAGAGAACTTTTCAAGGTCAGAGCAAACTACTAATATACACAGCATGAATAATCTTCAAAAGCATTATGTTATGTAAAATAATGCAGGAATAACTCTATATAATATACAAATAAATTTATAAAATTCTACAAAAAAGCTAACTGATAGCAACAGAAAGCAGATCAGCAGTCACCTGGGACCAGGAGTAAACTGAGGCCAATAGAAAAATGTGGGAGTTACAGAAGTATTCTTTATCTTGACTGGTGATACAAACATAACTATATATGTTTGTACACTTAAAAATGATAGACTTTCAATATATGTATTATTCCCTAATATAAGTGAGACAAAAATATATCATCATTATCTGGCTCTGGTCGTTTTAATAAAGCCAGTGGTTAGGGAAAAATATCTGTACTAAAATAACATTTTTGACTTATAATTTTAATAACAATTTACTTATAGTAATGTGAAAGAAAGTTTCTATTGTGCAGTTAAAAATACTGTGGTTAGTTTTCTAACCTATAAAATTTATAGAAATGAATAAGTGAGAAAAACTCTCTCCTCCTAAAAAGAAAACTGGGCTCTAGAGACAGGAAGATTTCCCAGAAACACCCATGCTGCTCCTGGTCTTTCCCTGAGGATGGGGCTAACGCTGCAAAGCGGTTACCTCCTTTCTCCGCGTATATTATTACTAAATGCAGACTGTGCCAAACCCCAACGTCCTGGCTGCTGATTCAGACATTCCTAACACAGGCTGCTCCTTTCCCCTTTCTCATCCAGGGTGCACACTGTCTATGATAAAGAGAACAGGGGATGGATCATTACATTTTCATAAATAAATTATAACAGACCACTCAGTTTTAGAGGCCAGATCATGATAAATAAATCAGTCAACTCAATCTTCTATAGCCTATATGTAATTTTTATGTTACTTAAAGTAACTTGGATTCATTTTCTACTTATTTATGTTGGCATAATAATTTAACGACAAGAGAAAAAATAAAATCTACCTCTTCTAACGTTATGGTCCCTTAATGCTGATCTAGTAGAGCAGGATGTTTTTATGAAACTGGTCTTTCTGTTTATGTTTTCTCTTTTTACATCTAATAATTAAATATTTCCTAGTAATTTACCAGTAGTCCCAAGCAAATTACTGTCTGTTGGGCAACAAGATATCTTGGCTATAAAATGAATGAATTAAACTAATTTCTTCACCTTTTCTGTCAACTTTAAGACTGTACAAGCTAATATACTATATGTGTATAATTTGGAAACAGATAGCTTATACCTCCATTAAGTTGAATAAAAACTAACACAACCCCACAGGCACCCTCATAATATTAAAGTTTGCTCAAGTTTAATTATTACGTCCCAGATTATTTATTATGTTACAGCCAGAAAGATGCCAACAAAACATAATTTTGCCTTGCTTGTATTATAAATTCTTCCTTAAGATAAATGATAATCATAATAAAAGTTCCTGCATACGTTCTTTTAGATGATGATGATGATGATTATTAAAGTATGAATACAAATTTTTTTTAATCTAAAATGTACTGAAATCCTAAAAATATTAACTCTAAGACAAGGCTGGATATGTCTATTCAGTTGACTGCTTACTATCTTGTTCTTTATTGTTTATGTTCCATAGGAATGACTGTTTACTTATGAGTTTTACTGAAGTAAATATGATATTCATGGAGCTACTGAAGAAATAAACACTTCTCACATATTCTAGTAATATCCAAGAAAATAGAAATGAGTTATTCAGGAAAAATTATTGTTTTTAAATTACTTTAGCTTTAATTTTTTTAAGGTAGATACGTGAAAAGAAGAAAATTAAAAGAGATTGAGAAAAAATTATGGAAATAAAATAGTTTTCAAAACATGGAAAACTTACAAAAGGAAAACAGTAAGCCTACTACTGAAAAAAAGGAAGCAGCAAATAGAGGACATTGTTAGCTTAGAAATGTGAACATTAAAGCATTTGGAGATATTCTAAATTTGCTAAACAAAAATCACATTTTATTTGCCTTTTCTTTTAATCACATAGTAATACTAGAATTGTAGATGTTAACAATTATATCCTTCTGGAGTCTAGGTGATTTCGATATTAAGAAAAAAGTGCATTAAATTATTTCCTGTATTGACATTTGGTATGCTTGTACCTTGCTAGATGAAGTGCTGGTGACAAGCAGTATTGGACAACTGGGGGCACAGTTCACAAAGAATGCCTTGTGACTGCATCCCTGGCAGTGTAAAAAATATTGTCCTGGCTACAAAAAGTCACATGGGGCAACTGATTGTGTTCATAGAAAAATATATAAAATTTGATCTGTATCCTGGATATTTCATTTTCCTCAGTCATTCTGACCTCACTGGGTGAATTAACATACACACAGAAAGCAAAAGTCAACTCAGTAATATTATTTGTAATGATATTATTTGTTAGATTGAGGAGCTGGTGACTTCTTAGTCTTTCTCTGGGCTTTAGCCCACCACATCATTAACTACAGCCAGAAAATAGACCTCTCTGGTTTTTACCAAGGGTTGTCATGAGCTCAAATTTTCAAGTATTCGTGACAATGTTACTCAGCTAAGGAACAATGCAGATAAATAACTGAGAAAACTACTATTCAACTTTTAAATGACTTGTGAGGTTAACTAATGAGGAGAAAAGAGAATACTAAGTCAAATAAAAAAATCCGTATAACTAATGAAATTCAGATTCCAGATTAGTGTTGATAGTGCACTTGAGTTAACTGCAGGGTTTTTCTCTTTAGTATTCCCACTCTGGACCCATTATTCTCTTAACTACCTAAATCTAGTATCTATAAATTCCCCAAACTGTACTAGAATAAATTGTCCAAGTTTCTCTTCAAAGAACATGGCTTATATTGGGGTCAAGTTTCAACAATTAAAAAGAAAACATTTAACAGCATCTTTCTAAAAACGTACAAATGACAACATTTTTAACAAGGGCTTTTCTAATAGATTAAATATCATTATTATTTCACTTTTTAGATAACCATTCCATTTGGTTTGACATTAAATTTACCCATAAAATTAAAAATGTATTATGTCATACAATGTGGAAAATAAAGCTATTTAGAAAATATTTATTTCTAATACTCAGTTCTATTAATGGTATATTCAGATAGGTCAACTGCTTTGGTTACTGGGTATGTGACAAAGCAAAGAAAGAATCCAATGTAAAAAAATAAAGCAAATATTAATTATTTAAAAATACATAGTGAGAGAGGCCACTAAATATGTAATATACATGTAGCAACAAATCATATAAAATATATTAATAACATACAAGAGTATGTCACTAAATTGAATCACCTTAGGATTCTTCTTAGAAATTCTTTCTTAATGTAAGAATCTGGTACAAAAGAAATACTGACAATGGGTACAGGTAATCTTGACGGTCATGTATTTTATAACTTGATCCCATATCTAAATTTTACTATCTATAAAAAGTGACTGACAAAGCAACAGACTCAGTTCATGTTCTCAACACAAAAATGCCATATGGCCCTTTCCTGACTAAGACAAATCTTCAACAATCCAACTTGGTCAAAAGAAGGACTAAAAATAAATACTTTCCCAATGGTAGTCTGGGGAAGTACTTTCTGTATGGTGCAATTTACTTCCTCTTCTAGAATCCACTTAACATCCCTGATAAAATGCCAGAGCTCTCCCTTTGTCAGGCTGTAATAAGATTAAGAAGCCTTACAAAGAAATTAGAATTACCTACCCAATTAAACAAGTTGCGTGACATTAAACTGGATATTAAAAAGTGCAAAGACCTTAAACCAGCTTATAATTAGCCTAATACTTTTTAACTAGAACATACAATTTTTGCTGTCTGGTGTCTCACAAAATACAGAAGCATGGCTTTGAGACTACAACAAGTTGAACACCTTTAATTCAATGGAAGATTCCAAGCCTAACACCCAAACACTTCTGAGAGATCTGCATATCAAAGCATCTAAATGTGGGCAAATTGGGCAAGCACAGGAGGACGGAAGGAAGAGGAGCAAAGATAGATGCTGCAGACACAACCTAGAGCTAGTTGTAGAACACAGGGAGAGGGGAGGAATCGGGTTGTGACATGCACTCTTTGAAGCCCCGAGCATTTCTGCCTGAGTGATTAGCATGTACTATGGTGGAAACCAGTGATTGATCAGGGCGGAGAGGGAATACAGAGGTGCAACAGCTGTGCTCTAGCAGCTGCCATTGCCGGTTAGAAAGTGGAGTCATGGAGCCTGTCACCTCCCCTCACTTTTCCAGAGCTAGCCTCCCTCCTCCCTCCTAGAGCTTGCAGGGGCGAGTGTCAAGCTACAGAGTAGGGAGTGTACACACTCCAGAGGCAGTCACATGCTGTGGCTGGTCCTCTAGACAGGGTGGAGATTCAGAGGTAAGGCAGCTGAGGACTGGTGGTCATCATTACTGGGAGGAAAAGCAAGCCACAGGCACACCTGCGCCTCTCCCACCCCACTCCACCCCAACCCCACCAATCTATGCTGATCTTGGTGGAGGCACCTGGGATACTTCAGGCAGCACAACACTGCATCTGGCTGCTGGGAAAGCACCAAGACTTCAGGGGCTCTGAAGGGGCTCAGAACTCCATTGCCCACCATATTCTTCCAGGGGGTAAAGCCTTGAGACAGAGGAAACCTGATCACAGAGTAATAGGTACATCAGAGAAGAAGGGAGGTAGAAGGGAACAGATAGCCTATTCAAAGAAATGGCTGACAGGAACTTCCAAAACCTATGGAAAGAACTGGATGCTCAAATCCAGGAAGCAAACAGAACACCTAATTAAAATTATCACAATCAAAAAAAGGCCTTCTCCAAGGCACATTATATTTAAACTGTCAAAAATTAATGACAAAGAAATAATTCTCAAGGCAGCCAGGGAAAGACTATAATCTATAAAGGATAACTCACTGATTATCATTAAATTTTTCAACAGAAACTCTACAACAAAGTAGAAGAGAGAAGAATCAAATATTTAAACTATTGGAAAGAGAGAAATTACTAGCCAAGAATAATATATAAATTCTTTAAATGTGAACGAAAAATAAAGACCCTTTTGGACATACAGAAGTTGAGGGAATTTTCCACCACAAGGCCTGCATTACAGGAAATACTGAAGGGGGTTATTCTACCTAAAATAAAAAGACAGAAAGATACAAAAGAATGAGTAAGATGACTAACAGACAAATAGAAACAAGACACTGCAACCCTTATTCAGAATTGGGCATTATACACTTAAATATTACACAATGATTAAAGGAAGTAAAAACATTTTTAAAAAAGAAGAAGACAATAGTTACTGCAACTAGAAAATGAAATCAGAGCATAAATAGAGATTATCTGAGACAGCAAAAGAAAAAAAGACGAGGGGGTAAAGGCCTGGATTTTCAAAGTGGCATGGAGATAAGATGCATGAAGAAGAAAAAAACACTACTGTATATGTGAAATTTTCTTTTACATAAACTTAATGGTAATCACACACAAAAAAAATTAAATGAGACATAACATAAAAAAGAGAGAGAACATATGGAAAAATTATAGAATATCACCAAACTAAAATAATAGACAAAAATACAAGGGAAAAGGAACAATGGAGATGCCAAGCTACCAGAAATCAGAAAATAAAATGGCTATAAGAAAACCTCATATTTCAATAATCACCTTAAATGTAAATGGACAGAACTTACCAATAAAAAGGAAAGAGTAACATATTGGATCAAAAAAAGAAAAAATCCAACTTTATGCTGCCTTTGAGAGACACATCTCAGCTACAAGGACAAATATAGACTTAAAGTGAAAAGGTGGAAAATAATACTCCAAGCAAATGGCATTCAGAGAAAAGCGGTATAGTTGTACTTATATCTGACAAAATAGACTTCAAGATAAAAAAGGTAACAAGATACAAAAAAATGACATTTCATAATGATAAATGGCATAATACATCAAGAAGACATAACATGTATCATCATATATGCTTCCAATCAGGGAGCATCAAAGCATATAAAGCATCTACTAACAGAATTAAAGGGAGGAACGAATAAAAACATAATTGTAGGGGACCTGCATACCTCATTAACAGCTATGGATACATCATTCAAACAGAAAATCAATAAGAAAATAACACCCACTAGAGAAAATGGACATAATTTACATTTACAGAGCCTTCCATCCCAAACCACTAGATTATACATTCTTCTCTAGTGCACATGGAACATTCTCAAGGATAGACCATATGTTGGATCACAAAACTAGCCTCAACAAATTTAAGAAGACTGAAATCAGATCAAGCATATTCTGTAACAACAATGCTTTGAAAGTGGAGATCAACTATAAAAAAAAAGTGTGAAAAACCACAAATATGTGGAGATTAAACAACAAACTACTAAAATATGACTGGGTCAAAGAAGAAATTAAAAGAGAGATCAAGATATACATAGAAATAAATTAGAATGAAAATACGACATATCAAAACTTTTGGGATATAGCAAAAGTGGTAATAAGAGGAAAGTTCATATCGTTTTATGCCTATCTCAAGAAAAAAGTAAGATCCCAAATAAACAACCTAACATTATATCTTAAAGAACTAGAAGAAGAACAAACAAGTTACGAAGTCAGCAGAAGAAAGGAAATAGTAAAAATTAGAGAAGAATTAAATTAAATTGAGAACAAAAAGATAACAGAAATAAATTAATGCAACAAAGAGCTGGTTCTTTGAAAATATCAATGGACAAACCCCAGGCTAGGCTCATTAAAAAAAAGAAAAAAAACACAAATAAAGAAAATCATAAATGAAAGAGAAGTTATGATGAATGCCACAGAAATATAAAGGACCATAAAAGAATACTGTGAAAGATTATATGCCACCAAATTCAATAACCTGGACAAGTTCACCTAGACTGAATGATGAAGAACTGGAAAATCTAAATCGACTGGTCAACAATAAGGAAATTGAAACAATCACCAAAAATCTCCCCAAAAGTGAAGTCCAGGACCAGGTGGCTTCACTAGTGAATGCTACCCAACATTCAAAGATGATTTAATATATGTCCTTCGCAAAATAATACAAAAAATTGAGGAAGAGGCAATACTTTCTAACTCATTTTATGAGGTCATCATTACCCTGATACCAAGACCTGGTAGGATAACCCAAAAAAGAAAACCACAGACCAATATCTCTGATGAATACAGATGCAAAAATCCTAAACAAAATAGAAGCAAATCAAACACAACAATATATTAAAAAGATTATACATCACGATCAAATGGGGTTCATTCCAAGGGTGCAAGAATGGTTTAACATATGCAAATGAATCAATGTGATACACCACATAAACAAAATAAAAGATAAAAATTATATGATCATATCAATAGATGCAGACAAAGCATTTGACAAGATACAGCATCCTTTGATTAAAATACTTCACAAAATGAGTACAGAAGGAAAACCTCAACATAATAAAGGCTATATATGACAAACCCTCAGCTAAAATTAGGAAAATTGAAAGTGTTCTCTCAAAGATCGGAAATAAAAGAGGGATGGCCGCTCTCAACATTCTTATTCAAACTAGTATTGGAAGTCCTAGCTAGAGCAATCAGGTAAAAGAAATAAATAAAAGGCATCCAAATGGAAATGAAAAAGTCAAATCATCAGTTTTTACAAATGACGTGATTGTCTAAATAGAGATCCCTAAAGACTCTCCCAAAATACTACTAGAAACAATAAACAAATACAGTAAAGTGCTAGGATACAAAATCAATGAAAATCCATTGTGTTCTTATACACTAACACCATCAACAAAACAAAGGAGCAACCAACTGAATGGGAGAAGATATTTGCAAACAATGCCTTCAATAAGAGGCTAATATCCAAAATATACAAGAACTCATACAACTTAACATTAAAAAATCAAACAATTTAATCAAAAAATAGGCAGAATATTTGAATGGACACTTCTCCCAGAAATCCCTCTTCATTATGGATACATTTATCCGTAAAGATATATACACTCCAATGTTCAGTGCAGCATGATTCACAGTGGCCAAGACATGGATACATCTAAAGTTCCCTTAGATAGATTACTGGATGAAAAGGATGTAGTACATATATACAATAGAATATAATTCAGCCATAAGAAAAGATGAAGTACTGTCATTTGCGACAACATGGATGAATCTTGAGTTTATAAGGCTAAACAAAATAAATCAGACAGAAAAAGTTGAGAACCATATGATCTCACTCATAAGTGGGATATAAAACTGAAAACAACAAACAAACAAGACAAATAGAAACTCAAGGACACAGACAACAGTTTAGTGGTTATCAAGAAGATAGGGGAGAAGGGGAGAGGCGGAAAGGGAAAAGGGGATCAAATATATAATGACAGAAGGAGATATGACTTTGGGTGGTCGACACACAATGCAATATGCACTTGATATATTATTGAATCGTACGCTTGTAACCTACATAATTTTATGAACTAATTTCTCTCTGATAAATTAATTTTTTAAAAATGACTTTACCAAGAAGAAATATTTTAATTGTCTTCTTTGGAAGTCTTTCCTTTACTGGCAACTTTGAAATAAAGCTTTGACATGTGCTTCAATCATTTGATTTAAGAACAGGGTTAAACAAATTGAAAATAAGTTGTAAGTTATAAAACAAAAATGCAAAAAGCCAAACACACAAATCCATATAAAACCCCAGAAATTATCCAAGTCTGTACTAATTATCATGAAAGGCTGTGGAAATGGTAGAAAATAAATTTAGTATTGGAAAATTGCTAACAATGTTGAAAATCATTTAATTTATATATAAAGTCATAGGAATGTGTTCCAATTATCTATTGTTGCATAACTAACCATGTGAAACTTAGTTGCTTAAAATACCCATTTTATTTCTGTGCATGAATTCTTTGCATGAGGGATTTAGAGGAAGTATAAAGGGGATGATATGCTTCTGCTCCCTGAATGTGGGGCTGCAGAGAGGAGGACTCAAGCTGTTGGTTGGTTATCACTCAAATGGGTAAAAGCCGGTATCATCTGGAAAGTTCTTTACTTGCATATGTAGTGCCTGGACTGGCATGACTCAAAAGCAGGGATCAACTGAAACTTTCCGCTATACAAGGCCTCTCCATATAACTTTGACCTCTTTCATAGGGCATCCTCAGGATTGTCAGTATCCTTGCAAGGCAGCTTAAAGCTGCAAGAGATAGTATTCTTGCAAGTAAAGCAGAAGTGCACTCTGTCTTACATCCTACACTAAGAAATCATAAAACAACACCTCCTCTTCAGTTTATGTTATAAGTCACTAAAATGATCCTGATTCAAAAAGAAGAGAATTAGACCCTACTTATCTATCTCAAAAAAAAAAAAAGTCAAAGAATTTGCAGCATTTTTAAAACTGCCACAGAATGTAAAATTTAAAATATCTGCACGACATACCCGGTCCTTTCTATATTGATTATATCTCATTTGAACTTTAGTTGCAGTATGGTGGGTGAAGAATATAATCAAGGACAAAAACTGATAATCGCCTTACTCAGTGGTAGAAAAGAAACACACCATTATACTTTTGATTTACAAAATGTGATATGTCTAGAAATTTCTGTCTTCATACATTCAATTTTTAATAATTTAATAAAAATAAAAATTTTCTGAAACATGATGTGAGATAGTTTGATTCTATGATTCCCTCATTTTACTCTTTGTGGGAAATAAATGTGTGTACAATGAGTGACAAGTGACAACAGAGAAAAAGCTACTATACTGGTAAAATTAAAATATGTTTTCTGCATATAAGCCTTGGTTTATTGATGAGACATAATCCTTGAAAGTTTTCAAATAGTGAGTCTCAATTACAAAAATTAAATTTATCTAGCTGTGAATAAAATCAGACTAGAGGAAATTAATGATTTCAAATTATAAATAAATGATTCACAATACATAAAAAATTGCTACTTCATGCTCTGTCATTGAAGCTTATAAGGAATTGAGCATGAATTAGATTTATGGGATATTTTTTTCTCATTCTAGGTCAGACAAAGCACAGTATAGTGAATGACAAATTATACGTGAAAGGGTTGATGATGCTAATGCAAAAAAATATTTCTCACTAATATCTTGATATATTTCATTCTTCAACTTAAACTTAACTATTTTAATTGTTTTGGTCACTTAGAGTCCATATATATCATAAATTGAAATAACTGGCTATAGTTTCATCATCAAAACAAAGGTTTCATTGTATACTCATAGACTACATATTTGAAATAAAATGTTCCTTTATCACATGTTTGTGCTACTGTTCAGGTGGACTTAGTCTATTACCCTAATTTTTCAGAATTCAGATCAAAGAAATAGAAGAATGCAGTGTATATATCAAAAATAAAATCTCACCTATCTAATTTATGACATATGGTACGTTCTTCAAATTCAAATGATATTTAAATAAAGTGTTATGCTTATTCTTCCAACTCTGTTTGGAAGTGAAGATGGGGTATGCAGAAAGGAAGTTGGGAAAGAAATACTGTTGATCTACTGTGCAGATTATTAGGGGCAAAGATAACATTAAAATCAGAGTGTCTAGGCTCTTGATGTGGGATTACGCATGGCTTTCTTGTTGGGGATCTTAAAAAGTTGAAGCAGGCGTCTCTATAACCAATCCCAACCTCAAACAGTGAGCATGGCCTCGCCCCTTCAGGATTCAAGAGACTACCATGCTGTTTGATGTGAGGCACAGCCCAGAAGCCAAATGAGAGAATGACTGGTGTGGGGTTCACACTCGCATTGCCCACCAGGCAGCACATTATTTTGAAGGTTTTTAGCTGATTTTAATGTTGATGAAAATCAATCTTGCCGTGAAATTGAAAAGGATGTATAAAGCAGTCATCACCAAATATAGAAGATACATTATTAAATAGAAACTGCATGTTATTAGCACATCAAAAAGAGAAAGTCTTGTCTTGAAAATTATCACACATTTTCAAAAAAAATGCCACCAAACAGAACTTCGCTTTTAACATATATTTAACTCACTAGTGTGTTTAAAGACTACATGCCATAATTTCAACCAAGCTTATTAACAGAAGTGCCAAAATACCTTTCATTACAGCATAACTTACTTGCAATATGGCCATTTGAGATTTCCATTTAAGGACAATAAATTAAGTATGCAAGAAATTGGCTTTCATGATTTCCTGCTATTTCCTCAGTGTTATCTGGGTGTGTTCAGCCCTAGCCTGGATTTCTCTAACTTTCCAAACCTTTCCTCTTGGAGATAATATATATGTTCCTCACTTTCCAAAGATAAAACTGTAGAACCACCGCTTCCTCAGTTCTCCTTCACCAGTCTTTGCCATCAGCATCACTAAAAATAGCAACACTCTATCTGAAGCTACAATAAGTTACCCCTGAGAATCTTCAGAAGCAACTGCTAGTGAAGCTGGCAGATGCATGGTTATTTAGAACCAGTTGACCATATGGTGAACAAAGAACTTGGACTTTAAAGAAATTTCTGAACTGCCAGTTAAATTCTTGAGGTACTTTGAAATACTGCAAAAATACTGTCTGTATTTCTTTCTAGATTTCTCTAAGAATACCTTGTATCAATAAAATCAAAAACTTACCTTCTGTTTAGGAATTCCTAAATGCTTTTAAGTAGAATGTGAACTCATATCTGTCAGGATCTGACCAAGATGAGAATGAAATCATGAATATATAGTTTGCTACTGGTTTTACTTTGGATATGACTGCAATTTGTTTTTGTTTTTGTTTTTTATCTTTTGCTTATAGAGTTATTGGCTAGCTGTAACTAAATAAAAAGAATGTTTACCCAGAACGGTCAGAAACAAACAAACACACAAATAAATAAAAACATTAAACTTCTTAGAATCTTCTTACTACACTTATAATAATGATCTATAACAAATCTTAAACTTCATATTTTCCTAAGAGGATTAAGTCTGATTAGATCTATAAAAACAAAACCAAGTGAGTTTATCATTCTTTCTACCTACTAATTAAAATGACTGATAATTTCTTAACTTTCTTTAAAACAAAGTGTTAAACAGATCAGGATGTTTAAGCTTTGTTAGGTCACAAATTATGTCTAATTCTTATTTCCTATACAGCATAATATTTAATCTATGGTTGAGCACATAGTAGACATGCAAGAAATATTTTGGCAGCTATTTACTTAAACAACTATTCAAATACCTTCTTTCATCATGACGTAAAGATCAATTTTAAGACCTACATGGTATAGCATCCTAAAAAAAGTACATCCAACACAAAAAAAACCAATCTGCATTATTTCCTAAAAAATTACAGCAAGCCAGTAATTGCAAACAATGCTATTAAACAAGTCTGTCTGCAAAGGTGTCTGATTATGTGGCTGCAGAACAGATTGCTGACCCAGGCTTTGCCTGCAAGTGCACAAGAAGTGCTTAGTAATGCTCTAGTCATTTATCTATTTTTACTGGGAAAAAAAGAAATAAACAGGCATACAGTTATGGGCTGATCTCCTTAATACCTGCTGATAGAAACTTTAAACAAACGCAACTAATGTTTGTAGGCTTGAACTACCAAGCACCGTTCAGTCTAACACAAGCTGTTTTTCTTTTTCTCTTTTGATGAGATTTACTTTTGAACAAATACAAAATGAAGAAAAGTGGTATACCTTAATCTTAAGACTACATGGCTTATACTGTGTTCACTGAAGCCCTAAAAGTTAGCAAACATATTTCTCTCAATCTATCTCTTTCTCTTACTCTTTTAACAGTTTGTGCTCTTTCTCTCTCAGTATGTACTTTATAATAATTAAATATAAATGCCATATAGGTATTTAAACATATATATCATTCATATACATACATACATGCATGCATACATATACATTTGTGTTAGGGCATATTGGATAGGTAATTGAATATATAAATCTAGAATGTAAAGAAGAGATTGGAGATAGGACCTATAAATTTGGGGTTCAGAAGCACATAGATAGCAAGGGATGATTAAGGGAAAAAAGGAATCTGAAGAGTAAGCCCTGGGCTTGAGTTCTGACAGAGGATGAGGAGCCGGTCAGGAAGATTAAGGAGGAAAACAATAGAGAATGGATGAGAGCAACTGATTGCAAATAATGTTTTCAGTTATTTTTACCATAAAGGTAAACAAAGAAATCAGTGGTAGTCAAATGAGAATAGAGATAGTTATAAACAAAAATATGGCTACAGTTATCATAACAGTTACAGATATGGATGTGGTTATAGATAAAAATATAGATTCTCCCTCAGAGTCCTTATGCTCGGCATTCTCTCTCATTTCTGATTTTTCTATGGTTCCTTTTCATTATCCAGTATCTTTCTTGGTAATTGTATCAAAATATTGCTCCTAACACCATTAATCTCTTTCCCTTTCCTCTGTTTTTTCTTAATCTATAAAAATTATCAATTCCTCAAAGTATAAAATGTGTCTATTCACTTATTTGTCTGCCTCTCCTACTGGAATATAAACTCCAAGAGGAAAAACATTTTTGTCATGTTTATTACTGTGAACTAGAAATGTGACAAACACACAGTAAGTCCAATAAATACTTCTTCAATTAATGCATAAATATATGCCTGTGTGGCTGTATATATACATATACACATATAGACTTCCATTGCAGAATCCAATGAGGTTTATTTATTTGTTAGAAAAATAAAATCATATAAAATTTTACTTCCTGTTCAGGCCATTCTGTAGAGGGGCAATATAGCAGCATAGTAATCTATAATTTACTGAGAATTTACTTTTATTTTAATCAAGTGTTTACTAAGGTAAATTTTTTCATATCCATGCCTGTGATGATTTTATTTCAGCTGTATGTCCCTTTGCAGTGAAGGTCTTATCTAAATTCTAAGAAATGTATTTCATTGTACAATGCATCACTATTATTTCTATTATTATCATTAAATGCTTTCATTTTGTAAAGGATTAATAAAAATACTCAAAGCATAGCCAAACATGAGGAATCACCCAAAAATTAATCAATAGAAGAGGAGTTTACATAACAGATATTAGTAAATTAAACCTAATTGAAATTTAACAGAAGAAAATTTGTTTCATACTAAATTTTCAATACTCACACTAGTACCTAACATGATCACATGGAAAATAAATCCAGTTTAAAACTGTATGAACAGGAGAAAGTGTCCAAATACATGAGAATACAAAAAAAAATTCAACCATCAGCTTTAAAACATTTGGAGAGACTATATAGAGACTCAGGGTAGACAGCTGATGAGGACATTTCTCTGGCCTATGAAAGCTTATAGTTTAGTGAGAAAAACAGAAAATTTCAGTAAAATATGTGAAGTGAAAAGAGAGGGCTTAGCCTATTATACAAGTTCAGGGAAGCCCGGCTGGGAAATGACGTCTAATCTAAATCTTTAGGAATGAGTAAGAGTTTAAAAGAACATAATATGAGGTATGTATTCTAAGACAGTGAAATAGCTAGAGAACATATACAAAAGCAATATTGAAGGATATATGAAAGTACAAATTTAGACTGTCAGTCAGTTCGCATATATAGAAAATCTAAATTGGTTTGTGGCAGAAGGGTAAAAACTTATCTTATGTCTAGGTACTGATGTTACCACCTCTTAAATATTTTTATTTTTTCTAAATGTACTCAGAGAAATTACAGGCAGAAAGACTGGCAAGAAAATAGTCATTTTTGAAATTATACACAGTACAAAGTAACCAAAGTTACAAAGAAGTATACCTTTTACAATTGTAGAATTAACTATCAATACATCCTAAAGAAGCACCTAGTTGAGTCTTTCTCAAACTTCACATATACTTATTATAATTAATGTAAAATAGTTTATGTATGCAACATGCATCAATTCTGTGACATTTATCACTATAAATTTCATTTAAGATGTTCCATTAATAGTTTGAAAACAGAACTTGTAAGCAATTATTTAATTCCCATAGTCATAAAAAATGTTTGAACATTTTATTTTCCATAGTAACACAGCAAATCAGGAAAGCATAGCCTAGTCAAATGATACTAGTATAACACATCCAACCATTCTAAGTGAATTTTAAAAAATTTTTCATGAATAAATCCCTATAAATAGTTATTTTTCCAAAGCATTGAATTCTTCTGCAGAGAAAATTGCTATCATTTTATAAAATGGGAAAATAATATAGTTCAGATATGAAATACATCATTTCAAACATTGAAGTTGATATATTTCTTAGCTTACTGTTCATTGGGGGTCAGGTGAGTTGTTTAATATCATTGAAACATTTCAGAAAATAGGTGAAATTCTTAGATTTGCAGGTAAGAATTTTAAATTGCTTTAGTAAGAAATGAAAGTGAAACAGAGCAGAGAAATAAAATGAGAGAATGATATAGTGGATTTGATCAGGTGATATAAAGAAAAGGGATCTAATCAGGGAATTAAAGTAAATGAACACAGACATAAAAACACCCTCCAGAAGACACTCAAAGTCAAAAGATCTGATAGCAACCTCTACAGAGACTAAAAATACAGAATTAACATATTCTGAAAAAAAAGGCAGATAATTGATTTTTATGAAAATACAGGAGACATCAGAAAATGTAAGAGTGGTTCCAAGGAGAAACTTATAGGAAATTATGGGAGAATAGTTGAGATGTGCCTGTAAGTCTGGCCATCAGTGGTGTAGGTAACTTTCTATATGTGTTAAATATCAAATTCAAAGTTCAGTACCTTTGCTTTATCTCTCATTGATCCTTTGCCTAGGATAGACATTTTAGCACCTGTTTCTTCCTGTAGCCTCTTCAAGGAGTTTCCTCTTGGTCCAAGCAATTTCCCCACAAAATTGAACTAGGAAACAAAATCAACAGAATACCTGTTTTAAGGTAGAGAAAAGTAATAATTTGCACCAATAATAATTGATGGAGTATGGGCTTTTCAAACTTTTCCACTGAGAAAAGAGTTGACATATACTTAACACACACACACACACACACACACACACACACACACACACACAAAACCATTTCAGACCTCTAATCTGGAATCCATTTTAAAAGAGATACCCCTTCCTAAAAGAACGCCAAAATTAATAATATGTTCAACTTACCATTTACTATAATCAAATAATTAAATCATTTATTAAAAAAGAAATTAGAAACACTATGGTGCTTACAGAAGTTCACAGTTTCAAAGGCTTTTTTTCTTCTAATCAGATTATTACAATAAGTAATAATTTTAACATGTCTATGCACTATCAAAATTACAAAAGTTAATATTTTCAATGGATTTTTAAAATGAAATTTAATATTCAGGTTTCTTTGGGCCTATAACATTCTATTGTAAATCTCGTAATTTCGGAGAAATTATTATTTTCATAATAATAGGGGGAAAAAAGAGATTCAATTTATTTTCAAACCTACATCCTCTATGTTAAAGATTTGTTCTTAGGATCAGCAAATAAAATGTGTGGTACTTAAAGACAAGTTTAAAATATTACAGATAAAGCACATATACAAAAGAGTTTGTCCAAATGGAAAATTCTGGGGGTCTGCCCAATTTTTTTATTTATTCTGAAACATGGTTAAAAACAGGTGAACTAAGAGCAGTTATCGGAGTACGCTGTTATCTACTAAAAAGAACATCATCAAACTAAACTGCTCATATAATCATTCACTATTTGGTTTAAATAATGCATAGAGCTTAGAATGCATCAAATATCTTGGAGGCATGAAAGACAAAAATAAATAAAACTAATATAAACGCTTTCTAAATCAGAGTTTTTTCACTTTTTTTCTTTTTCTTTTTCTTTTTTTTACTGATGGTCCTACAGTAAGAAATACACCATACTCATTGGTGAAAAACTAAATGCCTTTCCCCGTACCACATTTATTCAATATTACAGTGGAGTGTGGGTACCTGTAGGCATATAGATAAATGGAATAGTATAAAGTTCAGTAAGACCACACTTAAATGGTAGACTGATTTTCAACAGAAATGCCAAAGCAATAAATTTGAAATGTAGTCTTTTTAACAAATTGGTGCTAGAATAATTGGATATTTATATGCAAAAATATATATATTTTATTCTCTACCTCACATCTAAGCAATTCTTATTCTGAGATCTATCATAGGTCTAAAAATATAAAAGCTAAAATTATAAAAATTCTAGAGAGAATGCATATAAGAATGCCTTTGCAAACTTAAGCTGGGAAAGGTTACTTAATGAGGAAGCAAACAGCACTCACTAAAAATTTGCTGATCCAAAAACCATTATAAAATTGAATAGACAAGCAACAGACTAGGAGAAAATATGCCCCGTGCAAGCATCTGAAAAATGACTAGTAACTACAATCTATGAAGAACTCCACTGAGTCACTAATTAAACACTCAACAAACTAAACAAAGTCTGTTGTATATACAAAAAAATGCATGATTACCGAGTTGTTTTTATCATAGGTAGACAAGTAGTTTAAGATTTATAAGCCATAATTGGAATTAGCCTATTAACAAACTAATGGAGAAAAAAGTTAACATTTTATTTGAACAGAAAAATAAATTGATAAATTCAAATTCAATCATTATAAAACTCACATTATATAAAAAATGAAGAAAATTTCCTTACCCCAATAATAATGGTATACTTAATAGTAAAATAATATCAGAAACAAAGAAAAGCTGCACATTCTTGATGTTCTACTTAACACTGAAGATTCAAACCATTAAATAAGATAAATATTAGAAAGGAACAAATACCATTCATAGTTTATATAATTATGTATATAAAAAGCTTGATGTAATTTCAGAAAATTTATTAAAAGTAGTAAAAGAGCTTAGCAAGGTGTTTTATACAAAATCAATATAAAATTTAAGTGTATTTTCGTATAACAGTAATTTATAAATTTAAAAAAAATTTAAGAGATATCATTTATGACAGCAGTAAAAATAAGTAACTTCCTAAGAAAAAAAATTAACTATGTATGTTCAAACCTTTTACAGAGAACAAATGAAAATACATTAATAAAGCCATCAGATGAATATAAATAAATTGAGACAGGTCATATTCATAAATAGAAATTCTCAGTTATAAATATTTCTAGTATTTTCAATTACATCTATAGATTCAATGCAATCTAATTAATCACTATAAGATTTGGATCAATTTACCAACTGATTCTAAAATTTGTACAAAAATGTTAATGTCCAAGAACAGCCAAAATATTCAGTATTAGAAGAATAAGTTTAAGGTGATTCCTATTACATTCAAATATTCATTATAAAGCTGTATTAATTATGAAAATGTGATAAATGTAGTCCTGGGGCAGAGTTAGAAAATATGGCATTGAATCCAGAATCTAGAATCAGACTCCTGCTTATGTTAAAATGATATACAATATAGGTGACATTATTGATCACTGAGACAGAATAACAGCTTCCTAAAGATGTCTATGTCTTCATACTTAGGATTTATAAATATGTCACCCACAAATGTGACTTTGCAAAAGTGATTAAATTAGAAAATCTGAGATGATGGGATTATCCTGGATTATCCAGGTTTGCTAAATGTCCACATAAGTGAAAGGAAGAGGCAACAGAATCAGAGTCTGGAGTGATACATTTTGATGATGGAATGAAGCCATGAACCAAAGAATAAGGGAAGCTTCTAGAAACTGAAAAATACCAGGAACAGATTCTCCCTTACAGCCTTGGAAAGGAAAGCAGTTTAGCAACACTTTAATTTTAGCCACAGACTCATATACCCTGCTCATAGGACTGTAAATAGTTGTACCCATTTTGGCATTGTCCTGTAAATCTGTAAATGCATTAACTTATGTTTTAGCAATCCCATTCCTAGGTACATTCTTTAGAGAAACATTAGCACATACACAAGAAAACTCAAAGTTTCAATGCTTAAAACAGCAAAAATAATTGGGAAAAAATAACCAGCAATTTAAGAATGAGGTGTTGTCAATTGGGTACCACATCAACACTTGTTTGTGTCTCAGATACAATTCTCAGATCTCCTTCAACATAGGCTTCTTTTTGTGCCAATAATAAAAAGTTTCATGGAAAGTGGACATTGGAGTCCATTATTCTTGGCAAGTCATGGTGATCAGACATGGCTTCTTTATTGACCTCTACATGACCTCCCACTTCACAGATATAGGAGCCCCATAGGCTTTTCCACAAGTTCCCAGTTGCAGGTCCTGACAGGTTTCAGAGTCAAATTTAAACTACTCATAGATGCCAACTTTCCTAAATTCCCTTTCCCCATCTTTTCTAACAGTCATGTTAGTCCTGAATTATAGTTTTGAACTATTAGATACAAATTAGATTCTGTTTTCTTGACAGAACCATGACTGGTACAAATGGATAAGCAAATTGTTACAAATTTATGTGGAATATCATACACTATGAGCTTAAATTACCCATAACTATATAAAATCTCATTAACAAATCTTAGAAATAAAATTTTGAGTCAAAAATTCAAGCTCTAGACATAAGACACTATATTTTTAAAACTCAAGCAAAATCAAGTATTTCATATATTCCATATATATTTTACATACATAATATTTCACATATGTATATACTAAATTTAATCCTCAAAAAATGGGTAATAATAAACAAAAATCATGAACTTGGTAATCTCTTGGAAAGGAGAGTAGAGAATGTAATCAAAAGGAATACTATAAAGGTGGCATCAAATTAATAAGTAACATTTTAGACTAGTTTAGGGGTACATGAGTATTCATTTTATTTTAGTTTATACTTTATATGAAAATCACACATATTCTTTTAATGAATTAAAGATTACATAACTTTTTTAAAAATCAAAGAGGACAATTTCAGTTGAGTAAAGTTTTACTTACTGAGTTTCTCTTCAATACTCGGTTACAGAAACTTCTTGCCCTTTTACTGGAGGTGATAGCAAAACATGAAACAAAAATACAAAAGCACTCAAAGCAATTACTCTACCTGGAATACTTATGAATTTGAAAGAAAGAGACAGCATTTCACTCATTCCTGGCTTAGGACAAGTAATTAACAAAATATGTACATGGTCTCTATTCTCAGAAGTTTCTGTTCTCTGCCATAATTATTATAAAACATTTCCCCAAATTTCTATTTCAACAGAATACCTTTATTTCTTACCAATGACCAACTGAATCAAATTGTTTTGAAGCTGTAAGAGAAATATCCTCCTTAATTCTTTCACAAGCTCTATCTTTTGAAATAGAATGAAACATCTTATGTTTGTATATTTAATTTCATAAACTGCCAATTTCTTTTATAAGTAACAGTAATTATACATTATTTTAAGTAAGCAGTTCATTTATGTGTTTTTAAAACTTATAAATGTTCAATCTATCATTTGCTTTTGCTAATTTATCATCGTTTAAGTTTGTTTATGTGATTTTATCTTATCCCTAATATCTGGAGTTTTTGGAACCAACACTGAAGAATGGCTCAGAAGACATTTTTTCATGAAGGACTGGTTACCATTCTTGGTTGAGATTTTAAAACATCAGAAGTAATCACAAGGCTGGTTATATATTTTTGATATTGTGCTTAGTTTTTGCTTATTTATTTGAAGGTAAAGTTTGAAGCTAGCCTCTACAAAAATTATTGTAACTAGTTATTTTTTCCCCTCTGCTTTCATTCTGTATTCAGTCTCCCTTCAAACAAAGCCAATTGACCTAATCATGACAGATGAATTAGGAATTAACTGACAACAGCTGGTTCTAACCTTTTCTTTAATGGAAATCTCTTTTAAACACAGAAAATAACTCAAACACTACATAGCAGTCTTCAATATTTAGCATTAATTTAGTTAAGTTGGTAGCCACCAAAATTGTTAAGACTTACTAGAAAGAAAACAATTGTTTTCAGTAACTTTAAATAACTTCAAATAATTTGAAAGTATTTTACACAAATATGTTTTAAGAAAATTAAATTTGCATAAGTCAAATTCATTTATGCTTAAGTCACTAAATAGCTGTTTTGTAATAACTTCTATATTAAAAAGTTTTTAAACAATTTTAATTATTTTAGATTTCTTCCTAAAAGCAAATATTTAAATCATGTTGAGTAAATTAACCAAAAAAAAAAAAATTTCGATGAATTTCTAACATAATTTGTGCCAAAGCGAGTACTTATAAAAAATAGGGACATTTTAAGAAAAATATTTTAGAACATTTTTAACAGAGAAAACCCAAGAACATCTAAAATTAATTGAAAATAAATTTTAGTAATATTGGGTATGCATATTTCAAAATTTACCAATTCATCCTCTAAGCATAGGATACCACTAATGTCTTATCTATAATCTCTCTTTTCACTATTTCTTCATGATATTATTTCCTCACAATCAACAATATTTCATCTACACTTATATGAACTGAAACTTTTTTTTCATGTGGCACTTTTCTGATCACATGTGTATACACATGTGTATAAACTAATTCCAGCAACTCCCTTCCTTCTCAAATGAGAGAGGCAATTCACCTAGACTTATTCCTCTTTAGTGGGCACTAAGATTACATCTGCTTTGTGATGAAAGGGCAGTGTGATCACTAGGGCCACTATAAAAAATGTGTGATGATTTTTGCTACTGGCCTCATCTCATTCTTTCTCTTCCATATGACAAGACTAAACCTGAATTCCCTCATTTCCTGATCCAAAAATCCCTCTGGTCCTCACATCTAATACTATTTGAACCTCACTTTCATTTCCACCCTATTCTTGATTTGGGGATGAAGACTCTTCTTAAATAGTAGGAATTCATAGAGTTGTTGTTTTGTGCTTTGGGAACTTAACATTAAATCAACCTTTAGTATTTCACTCTTGCATTTGCTATTAAAACGAAGTAAACCAATTTGGGCATATTACACAAAGAGAGACCACAATTGCAGAGGAAAAAATTTCTTCTTGTCTAAATAGACAGGAAAATACAACAGTTCAGGTGCTCATCTCAGCAATCATCAAAGCACATTAGTGAGCAAGGGAACATACTTTTATTTGATAGCAAAAACATCAAGCTATGTCTGTAGAATTAAAATGTCATTTAGAATTTACAGAGGACTCTATCAAAGAAAATCACTTCCAATTTACCAAAATTGACGATGATGAGTATTTAAGAAAACAGGGAAAAATAAGAATGTTTTAGAAATAGCCATTAAATCTAATATTAACATACTGTCACAAACTCAATTTTATTTAAAAATAAATTAATATAAAATCAAGGATGGAATCAATTCAATTACTCACTAAATATATTGGTAAGTACATAGGATACAAAGTGGATCAGACACAAATATTTCTTACAGGAAAATTATACTGCTGTGGGAGAAAAGGGGAATGTACATAAACTGTTAAAAAAGGTGTCATTATATATTAAGTGCTATGAGAAATCAAAGGAAGAAGAAATGGTTTCTATATGGCAAAGTTAGAAAATTTGGTATTTTTGTTGAACCTTGAACAAGGAGCTGCAAACAGAAAATGATAGCGACATAAAACAAGGGAGATTAGAGAATATGCAGGGAATGGGTAGAAACTAAGCTGGGGCAGCCTGTCAGAAGTTGACTGGTGTAAACTTAATAAATGATGATGGAAGCATAAATAGAATGGTGACCACAATACAATATAAGAGAGAAACTGGTAAGACTCAATAAGACCTGACATTGTAATGAATTTGGTGGATATGAAGACGGTAGAATGAATTAGCAAATATATCTTATACCCAGAAGATTGCAAAATATTGCATAATTAGTAAAATTATAAAAGTAACAAACATTTTTGAGCAAAATGTGGGATATACTCAATTTGAGGTCACCTCCAAATGGAGAAATCTAATAGCCATGTATGAATAGATATTAAGAGAGAAACAGAGGATGAATATATAGGCCTAGTAATTTTCTACAGAGTGGTACTTAAAAGTCATGATAAAGTAGAGGAATTAAAAAAAAAAAAAAAGCCCAGGAGAGAAACTTGAGGAACGCTTATATTTAAAAGAGAAAATATGAAGTTCAAAGAACTAGTTTTTGGAGGAATCAGGAAGAATGAGGAAAACAAGAGGACAGATATTTTAATAAATCACGTAATACAAAAATATGTATTGACTGACAATTAAGTGCCACAAACTGTGCTAGGATAAGTTTAGGATTCCACAGGAATATACAACTGAAGTCCTTAGAAAATCTTTTCTGAAAAATAGCCTTAAGCTAAGATGTAATGTATGGGAAGTTGGGACAGAGCAGAGAGTAGTGTTCTGAAGGAGATTTTCCAGGCAGGAGTAACATGTGAGTAAACCCCAAGAACATGACAGATTATATAAACTGAAAGAAACAGAGTTTGGGAGGTGAGGGAAATAGGGCTGGAAGAGAGACACAGAGAAATCAAATGTTCAAATATTACTTGATCGTGTTGAGAATTTTGGTCTTTAGATAAAAGCAATGTAAAACAACTGAAAGGTGAAAACAGGCAATGAGCTGGGATAGGTAGGAAGTGAACTGTGGCATGATTAACTTTGCTTTGAGCATCTTGCTGACTGCAGTATAAGGAATGAAAGAAATAAGTAAAGAGGTGGAAAAATTAGGAAGCAATGGTTTCAGCAGAGGCGATAGATGGAGGTAGCTGGAAGTTTCAGAAAAATATACTGTTTGTTGGATTTGGTAATTAAAAGAATTCTGATTCTTGCTAAAACACCAATCATCACAATATATTTAATCTCAGAATTTATATAACACTCGAAAATAAAACAGTAAATGTCAGTACATGTATGAATTAAAAGAGTTTAAATTAAAAGGCCTACCAAAATATAAAAAAGCAATAATTTTTCCTTACCATAATATCCCAAAATCACATTTGGGACTGCTATCTTATTTGGAGATATATTTGGGGATGAACTCATTTATATTTGAAGAAGAACCAATTATGCTAAGTATAAAACTCTGAGTCCTTTGAGATGTGTTGGTTGGCTATATCTTATGCTTAATCCATATTTGTCTCTGAAGTTTAAATTAACATGGTATATGTTAAAATCACACTGTATTTTACAGGATGGTCTGTGTTTATAGAAATTAGAAAGAAACTTCAAGATATGCTGATAAAAATGATTGACATGAATTTAGTAAGGTAAATACACATATAATTCCTGTCCATTCATTCTGCTATAAAAAACCTCCTTACTACATTTCAGCACACTTGTGTGTATAAACCATATTTTGCTTTCAAAGACAACTAAATGATTTTAAATGGTTCTCATCCTGTGTGGAACATTCTTAAATGTCTTCTGAGCCACATCTTTGCCATATTTAACAACTCAAAGGGCACCTTCTCCAAGCTCAACTTATTTTTATTTGAAAATATTAATTTAAAACAGTATTATTAAGTGAAAAGTATCAACATTAACAAGCAGCGTTAATCATAATTATAACCACAGCTCAAATTCAACTCTAATTTGTTCGGCATATATAATTATCTGAATAAAAATGTTTCTAGGGTATTATATATGTATGAGATTGACATGGAGTATTCCTAAACATAGATGATTAAATGTTTGCTCAGTATACTGAAATGTAGGTACACAATTATTTTTTCATCTGCATATTTGCAATTTTAATACTTAACAGATATTTCTTCAGCCTTATAAACAGTCATGAAAATAACACTTTAATGTCAGCTATATTCTTATATTTTATAACTTTTTATTTCTTTAAACAAACCACAATGGTGCTGTCATAGAATCCTAAATTTCTAAACTAAAATCATTTATTTAAATGTCATAGAAGTCTCTTGTAAACTATGTTTACATGTCCAAATTAGAGATCTTTTTCTTTACATGACTTTTCCTTCTCTACACAATGTCATGAAATCAATATGAGCTTAGGTTTGATAAGGTCAAAATCATTCAAGAAGTGTTTATTGAGCATCCACTATGCCAAGCACTGTTCTAGACACTAGGGATATAGAAGCATATGAAATCAAGTTCCTTGACCCTATGAAGCCAATATTCTAAATACACATTTATTTTCAACTTAAACATATTTAAATAGCCAACTGCCTTTCTGTTTCCTGAATGGTAGTATTTTTCAAGGTTTAGGCTGCTTAAAAATCGAATGTTGTATTGTTTAGCATTTCATTGTATAAAATACAGATAATTCCAACCACTCTAAAAGAATATACTAACTCCCTAAGGTTAGATATTAATTCAGTAGTAGACTGAAGTTTAATTTTTTTTTGATTAGCTCATTTAAATACCATCAATTCAAATAGCATTAATAAAAGATTTGGTACTGTGAGCAGATTGCTAAGGTTGCTTTACACCCAAATTCAGGTAGTATTACTACCTGCTTTTCTGAAATCCTCAACTGAAACAGATATGGATCCTTTTTAGAAGAGAAAACGGAAAAGCCAAATTTCAAGTTCTTCATCATACCCTTTTAGTGGTATTAGAAAATGTAAGTACCACCTATTTGAAAGTAAACTTCTTATACTAGAAATATGATATATAAAACTCAACAACTCTTAATGATTCACATGATTCTTTTCAAGCAATGGACTCTGTCCAAACTAAAGTCTGTCTTAAAAGTACTGCTGATAAAGTTAAAATTGCCACATCTGCTCAGTCCTCATTATATGACATGCCCCCTTCAAAAACCTGTCTGAATATTTTAAGCATATTAAGATATCATTTAAATACCATAAGATATAATGTATTAAGATATATTTCAAGTACCATAAAATTCCCTTATTAAAAATACACAATTCATTTTTTCATATATTCACAGGATTGTGCAACTATTGACAAAATATTATCTTAAAGTCCTTCATTAAAAACAAAACAAAACAAAAAGACACCATACCTATTAGCAGTTACTCACCATTCTACCTCTAGACCTAGACAACCACTAATCTACCTTCTGTCTCTACAGGTTTGCCTACTCTGCATATGTCATATAAATGAGATTATATACTTGGGTTTTTTTTGTGACTTTTTTTACTTAATATCTTTGAGGTTCATTCATGTTTTGGCACTTCATTTATTTTTATTGTTCAATAATATTCCATTAAATTGAATAGATTTTAATTGTGTGTTTTTCATAGGAGCCCTCTCTTGGGTTGAGGACATTTCTTTATAATACTAGTTTGTTGAGGTTTTTTTTTTTTTTTACCAAAAAATATTTTCAAGTGTTTTTTCTGCATCTATTTTTTAATCCTTTAATTATTACGGTGTATTATATTATTTGATCTGCAGATGTTAAAACAACTTACATTCCCCAGATAAGTCCCACTTTTTCATGGTGTAGAATACTTTTTATATTTGTTGGTTTTGGTTGACAGCATTTTACTGAAGATTTTTGCATCTATATTCCTATATTCCATGACATTGACCTGCAGTTTTCTTATCTTCTGCTGCTTTTGTCTCTTTTCAGCATCAGGATAACAGTGACTCTGCAAAATGAATTGTGAAGTATGAAGAGTTTAGGAAAACTGGAACTCTTTTCTTTTGGAATGTTGGTAGAGTTCACCAGTGAAGAATCTGAAATTGGGATATTCTTTGTGAGAAGTATTTAATTACTAATTTTATCTGTATTGGCATAGTTTTATTCAGATTTTTTATTTCTTATGAGTCTTTGTTGACATTTTCTGTCCTTCTAAGAATGCGTTTATTTCATCTTAGTTACTTACTTTGTAGGTATATAGTTTTTATAATATTCTTACATAATCTTTTTTTTTTTTACCACTGTAAGGTCAAAAGTTATGTTCTCACATTCTTTGCTGATTTTAGTAGTTCTGACTCCTGTCTTTTATCTTGGTGAGTCTAGCAAAATGTTTGGCAATTTTTCTGGCCTCTATAAAGAAAAATGTTTTGATTATTTTCTCTATTTTTTCTTTTATTTTTTATTTCCTGAGATAATGTCCAAAATATACAAAGAACTCATATAACTCAACAAAACAAACAAACAAACAAACAATCCAATTAAAAAATGGGCAGAAGACCTGAACAGACTCTTCTCCCAAGACATAAAAATGGCCAATGGACATAGAAAAAGATGCTCACCTTCACTATCATTTAGGGGAATGCAAATCAAACCCACAATGAGATACCACCTCACACATGTTAGAATGAATATTATTAATAGAATAAGTAATAACAAGTGTTGGAGAGGTTATGAGGAAAAAGAAACTTTATACTCTATTTCCTCCTTTATATCTGCTCTAATCTTTGATATACTTCCACCTGCTTGCTTTAGTTTTTGTTTGTTTGTTTATTTCTAGTTATTTAAGGTGGAAGATTAGTTTATTGATTTGAAATGTTTCTTCCTTTTTAATGTAAGCATTTATTATGTCTTTCTGTCTCTATAAAATTCCTGGTTGCTATGCTCTTTGTTTTTACCAGATAGCTATCAGCCTTCTGTTAACTGCTCTCTACAAAGGTTTTTATTGTTTATCAATGCTCTTCATCATGTACATCTCTACTTTGTTCCAAATAATAATTGTCCTCAGAGACATAGGAGAGTTGCAGATCACTTTATACTTAAGGCCTGCTTTTCCCTTGGGCAGAACTCCAGCACTACTGTCTGGAACTAAATATGAGACTCACTTTTCCTACTCTGTAAGTATAGACTAGAGTCAACTCTGAGGGTGAGAAAGGCTGTGAACATGTGCCAGGCTGCACCAGCGCAATCAGAGCAGAACATAAGGCAGACTCACAAGCACTACTGAAACCATACACCGACCCATCAATCCAAGGCTAAATCCTCACCGGAAAAATGGGCTTACATAAACTCTGACCAAACAGTTTTAAAACAGAGTTTATAAAAACTATGAGATAATAAATGTGTGTTGTATTAAGCTACTACATTTGTGGCAATTTGTTACATAGCAAATTAAAACTAATTCATCCCGTATACTCAACTGCTCTATCCTAAATTACACATCCAATAATCTTAGAACAATTTTATTAGTATCCCATCCATATGATTATTGCAAGCAGTTTAAAATATATCATCTGTTATCCCCTTTATTCTCACATAAATATCTCCTTTATCCTCAATTTTGGGATCCTTCAACTCAGTTACCCACCTGTAATGAAACCAAGTGCATGTGAAGGCATACAATATAGTGTCATTTGTGTCACCTCTTGAGACTTGGAGACAAGGAGAACTAATAAAAATGGGCCAATGTTTATGCTGCTTGCTGTGTCATGAATAGTTAAGTCTTCTGTCTCTGACTCAAGCGTCATGTATTTTCGGCCGGTCTCCATGAAACTATGGCCTAGAAAATTCTCTCTCTCATAGCAACATGGGATTTCTTTACTTTGGGCCTATTCTGCATATAGATTTTCACTGTTATACTTTAATGCTTATTTCTATGTGTGTGTGTGTGTGTGGGGGGGTTCTTGTCCACACACCTCAATATATATTATTAATAAAATTAATAATATTAATAAAATTAATGTAAAATATCTATGTCTATCTACCCTTCCCATTAATGAAAACTAAAATTTTAGTTAAACAAGTTTTCTCTACCTGCTATAAAATTATACTGAATTAAATTACACAGATGTATATTGTGTTCTCACTATACATATAGTACTGAAAAAACAGGCTGTTTGGAATTCCAAAAAGAGCTAGTTTTATATTAACAGAGCTTGATTTTACACAGTGATAAGCATAAGGAATCATTAATACAAAGTGCTAACTATGGTTGTGTGAAGATGATGAGATGTTACTAGATGATGAGGTTGGGAGTTAAGAAGATGTTCGAGAAAGTTTTAAGAAGTCAGAAAGGTCTGAAGAAATGTATCATTAATTTATCTTAAAGGATCCATAAGTCAGACTGGTTGCAGTGGTGTGTGAGGAAAGGGTTCTATTCCAGGTATTCACTGTAAAGTTTTCAGTAAAGAATTAGTTTGAGATCATACAATTAAGTGATTCAACTGTTAGGTTAAAGACTCTTGTTGTCTTCAGTAAATATCTGGGCCTTTCAAGGAGTATGCCTAGATAACAAGTCTATTATGTTCATCATCTCATCTCCAAGGCCTGACATGGTGACTAGAATAGAGCAAGTGCTCAACAGTATATGCTGAGTGAACAAATAAGTAAGCAAATAAAAGATTCACTTCAAGACCTTGCAATATATGTTACAAAATTTATCACTGCAGAATGTATCTTTGGCTGTGCAAAAAGAAAAAAAAGTTGTATTTGACAAAATTGAATTCCTTGAAGAGTGAAAACTATGTTAGGTATGTCTTTTTATCCTAACTAGTGCATATTACATAGTGGAAAGTCCAGCACTGGGCAAAAATCTTATGTATCATTATTCAGGCCTGACACTAGGCAATTATAAGGTTTGCCTGGCAAGCTTCATGTGGAGAAGCTGCCTGTCCCACATCAGACTCAGAGGACAGCTAGTGCTTTGCAGTTCGCTAGAAGGAGTTATAGTCACACAGACCCACCAAGTTGGCCTGGCTCACACACATATCTGCATTCCTAGTCCCAGGAACCTCCATAGAGAACTCCTCATCTGGGGTCTTGAATGAGGCAAATTTGCTAATTTTGATTCATTAATTTTCATTCCTAGCCCTTCCCTTTCTGCCCTGCTCTCTGGTCCCCTACTCCACACAAAGGCAGTTTTATTAGGATGTCCTAGCAGTGGGACGATTCTTACACCTGTGTTGTATCAGTTTGACCTTCACCTGGTGTACTATGAAGAAAAATGGCTGGCACCATTTTTTGCCTCTTGACGCACTGTCACAGTGAGTGAATAAAAACCTGATTGTTACCCTTCAGTTTGACTTATTGTCCTAATTGACCACCTTGACATCTGGCAGCTCTAAATATAGTAGGTGCTCTATTAATTAAGAGAAGGAAGCATTGATGAATGAATGAATAAGTGATGAGCTAGTAAGAGAGAGAATATGTCACAAGGCAATATGAGATGGGGCACAAACAATACATTAGAAATGCATAATATTAATATGCATTGTGCCTCTTTGATTTAAAAAAAATAAGAAAAACAGCATTTATCTTTCTAAGTACATTTGCAACATAAGGGAAAAGGCACCTTACCATAATTTGAAAATGCACATGTAACAGAATTACAATGGCATTTTTGTTGTTTTCAGCAAAATAACTTAATAAATGCTGCTGACTAAGAATATTTGCATGGCACCTTGTTTGCAAAATCACCTTAAGTAGCCTCAGCAGTTTTATAATTCATTCTTACCACATTAACACCCTGATACATTTTATGAACATAATACAGCCTAATTGTAAATTCCAAGTGATTGAGAAATTTAGAAATTTCTGATTGTGCTTTAGAATCCTATGATCTAAATCTTAAAATAATACACAAGAAATAATAATATAATGTCATTTTAGGTTGTGTGTGCATAGTTTCTTTTATGTTATCAAGGTTCTTAACATATTTATTGAAGATTCACAGATTTATTAAAGATTTAGAACACATTTATATTATTAAACATGTAAAGTAATTTTGATCATTTAAATTATCAAGTTTTAAAACCCACAAATATGATTTAATCTCTAGGTACCTGAAGAATTTTTCACAACTTTCCTCCAAAAAAGATGAAACTGCTGATTGCCTGACTTTTAAAAGCAAAGCATTTTAAATTATGATTTACTTTGTATCAAGGGAAGTGTGCAAAAGAAAACTTCTTTGTGATCATTTATAACACAGGAGCCATAACAGAAGTTAAAAAAAATTACTAAACTCATGAAAGTGTGCATGAAATGTAATTATTCTATACCTAAGATCTAATATTCTGAAGAAAATTATACCACAGAAAGTACACTTAATGTACTTTAGTTTCTACTTCCATGGTGTTAAAAGGTTTTAAAGTGTCTTGATGCAAAGTGGCAAATGACATACTTTAAAGACAATATTTTTGCATTTGTTACTAAAAGGGAACATTTTTGTATGTCATTGTTGGGAGACTTGCTCATAGAGAAGAAGCTAGCTAAAATTTTAACCTATTTCTTCTCAAAATCCTTATCATAATACCTTATTTCTCCATAGGCAAATTGGGTTCCCAACTTGACATGCAAAGGGAATTAATCCTTTGAATCAATGTGTCAAAGTCTACTAATAAAATTTTGTGCAGGATATCTGAAACCTAAATCGTGAATTAAGCACAAACAATAATCCACCATGACCCATAATTGTCCATGAATAATGTAGGTCTTGGATTTCTCTGTTTAAGAGTATATGTTTCACTGAGATTTTATTTAGTATGTTTTTTTTTCTCTTTTCTATTTCAAATGGAATTTTTTCCTAGGAATTTCAAATACTATTATTAATAGATTGGCCATATCATAAAATATGGCCAGTGAAAAAATGGCTTCATTAAAATTAATAGTCACTAGAATATGACTTTGAAATCCTGTAGGCAGCTACTGCATATCTAGCCCTACACTGCAGGCTGGAATTATGTGTCAGCAGTTATTAAAAATTAAAAATAAATGAACTTTATATTTATCACTGCTGAAAAGTCTAAAAAATGTAATGCCATATGCACTGTTTTAGAAAAACAGCTACAACATTTGAGAATCTTCTTAATGATATGAGACTCAGTTCAATTTCAAAAAAAGAAAAGGAATTTCACTAACAAAGCAAGAGTGAAAATTTAATCTAACTTGCTTCAAATACTCATTTTCATTTACTTCATTCTACAGAACTTCGAAAATATAAAATGAATATCATTTTATATTCAATTTGATAAATATTAATTGTACCCCTAATGTTTATGCTAAGAGGGATAGAGATAAGACATCTTCCCAAGTTATATAACTAAAATCTAAGTCTCAGAAAGATATATCCATTCATATATGCTTTTAACTTTGTTAAAGAGAACTCTTACAAATAAAATCATAGAATAAATTAGTGTACAAAATTTTAAAGAAGTTTAAAAATTAGTGCCTATAGACATGCAAACATGGAAATACTATAAGGTTTCTGAGAATGAAGTACATTTGATATAAGCTTTCTTATGGTCAAAGCTAAATGAAAGATGATTAATTATAAAATTCAAAATATTCTTAATGGAAAAAAATGTATATTTATGAATAAATAAAAATTTTAAATGTACTTAAAAAACATAAAACATGTGAAGTTAATTTTTATGACTTTACAAATAGGGTGATTCTCAACTATATGCAGTAATATATTCAGAGATATATTTCACAATGCAGTTTATTGTAGCAATCCTTAATGCAAGCCCAACACAATAACCAATACTTATGGAATGTTTGTGATGTGTCAAGAACCATGCTAAATGTTTTATATTCATAATCATATATAATTCTAAAACTAAACCTATACAGAAGTACTATTTCACAGAGTGCTAATATGGAGTTGTTAAGTAATATACCCAAACTTTGATGAAATAATGTCAAAAAACATTTCAAGGACAGTTATTCTATTAGGCATAACGATTCAATAAAATATTTTCTCTAATTTTGGGATTAATTTAGAGATGACATATAGATTTTATAGATTTATAAATGAGCCAAAAGTCCTATAATATATCACCCAAGATACTGTTTTCCTCAATCAAGTATGTGATAAAACTTGAGCAGTGACCTGAAGTTGGAGGTTATATTTTGTGGCAATAAACTGGACTGAAATGTTGTATATTAACTATTGTTCTGGATAGTCTCCATTTGTCCATTCAGATTTATCAATAAGCCTTTTCCATCCCGCTCTGTGCCCCAGAACTGTTCCCTGGAAATCTGTGGAACCTGGCTCCTTCTCTTTGGCTTCTTGTTGGATTTGGCTAAAAAGAGACAATTCAAGTTAAGTGGAGAGTAAGTAGAACAAAAAAATCAGAGTTCTTATTTTCCTGGTGCTCTCATCACTGCGCATTGGTTTGGAAGTGACTATGCTCCTCTGTTGTAGCACACAGCTCTTGTCCGGCAGCCTCTTCTACAGCTGAAAATCTCTTTCTCTTCCCTTGGCCCTTTAGGCTTAGGAGTAGTAAAGTTCCTCACTGTTACTGTCCCAGGATATTTCACCATTCTTTGTTAGTTTCCACTAACACTGACCATACTTTGTAAGTATCACCTTCAATAAATTCTTGTCTATCACCACCTTTGGGTGCTGCTTCCTTTTGAGAATATGACAGACACAGCCATAAAGAACAAATGAAAAACTGATGTATTTTTAAAATTTAAGATGCATAACAAGGCTTTCACCTAATAGATGGCTAAGTCACATTTATCCAGAAGAGAAATACAGTAAAATAATTGTAAAAGTAATGCAAAAATTGAGTCTCATGGGATTAAAGAAGAACTTAAAATAAATTATATCTTGTTGAAAATGTTTGAAAAAGCTTCTAGAGAAAAGACAGACTTCATTTTTGAAGGATATAGAGAATTAAAATGTTTTCCTATTATCCAACAGGTAAAAATACTGTTCCTGTATATTGATAATATATCTAAGCTATAAACTTGAAAATTATGAAAAGCATATTTCATCTAAGACAGAAATTTGGAAGAACAATAACTTACTAAAGCTTTAAATAGACCTCCTATATAAAAATAGAACTGAGTAAGACAAAAGAATAAAATCAAGTGTTCTTTTAAAACAGATCAATGAAGATACCAACTTTCCAAAATTAGCTAAATGTATTCAATGGTAAAGTACTTCAACAAGTTATTAAAGCTAGAACATAGTTTTATATAAATATCTTCATTACTATTGGGGTAAAACTACAATTAAATTGTTCCTTTTGTCATTTTCCTCTTCTTAATCATAGCTACTATTGGGGATTTTTTGTTACTAAGACTAAGATGTTCATAAATGTTTGTACTTTTTGGAAGAAAAAGAAAGAAATTATATATATTTAAAGTTTCTTATTCTTTTTATTCTTTTTTAATTTTTTTATCTGTGGAGAATCAGATTTAAGAATCTATTATAAGTATAATGTCAATAACAAATAGAAACCATGATTACTATTATTGGAAATAAGAAACTAAATTATAATATTGCAATAACTTACAAACACTCTGGGTATTCCACTGAGAATTTAGAATGAAGAATATAATTGTACAATTAAAGAGAATTGATCATTTATCGTTAAAACAGCTACTTTAGGAAGCAACTGAGTCAGTGTCAAACTCATATCATAAGAGGAAGCCGAAGGGATTCCAGAACTGTGACTAGCTTGTTACCTGGTCAATCTGATTTCCACTCTAAAAGAAAATGATTAAACAAATAATTGAAGATCATTAAAAGACATCTTGAGACAAGGAAAGGGCCCTCCAAAATCCTTTGTTTATTGAGGAAACTAATGCACAGTATCAGTTGTGTTGTGTTGTGTGTGTGTGTGTGTGTATGTGTGTGTGTGTGTGTGTGTGTGTGTGTGTGTGTGTGTGTTTTAATAATCCAACTTCACTACATATTACAGAAACATTGCTAGGAAGATTTTTTATATTTATTTATAAGACATGTGTTTTGTCCTGGTCTGAAGGAAAAAACAGAGAAGATAAAGGATAAACATTTAGAATTTTTAGGAAATACACTTCCCCCTCTATATTAAACTTCTCCTTTTGAGAGAACTATTTCATATTCTTTCATTACCGTATCTATTTTCCTACATTTTAATTGTACAGGGGTAAACACATGACATAATCCATGCCAGCCACAGTACTTCCTTGGGATTCTTTAAAAATAGAATTGAGAAAGAGAGTCTATCCTATTGCACAAGCTCTAAATATTAAACTCTGAGCTGAGAGCAGTCGTATTTCCTGCCATATGTAGGAAGCATGTGCATAGTGTGAGAGAACAGAGTTGAAACAGAGAAAAACAGAAACAGAAGATGAATAATGTTCTCTCATGTTTTTGAGTTCTTCCGACTTATTGTTCCTGATGCCTAGCCAATCCCTACAAGTTCTAGAATTCAAATGTTCAATTCTTTCCTCAAGTATGTGAGAAGCCCCCAGAATCCTCCTATTAAATCTCCCTAAGCGATAAATATGGAAAAAATTTTAAACATGCCATCAAAGACAAAAGTTTGTGGGAACAATAATTTCCTGAAGCTTCTTAAATTGAAATGTGTGGCACAAAAACTAAACAACTGAATTTCTCTCTCTTGCAATAAAAAAAAAAAAAATCCTGGAAAATGTAGGGTTTTTTTATTTTTTATTATAGAGATAAACTATTTATTGTAGACTCTTGTATTTTATAGGCTTGTAACAAGCTATCACCAAAGTACTAAACTGCATCAGTTGTTTGCTGAAATTTACATGGTCCCACTGGAAACAATTAGAAAGATAAAAAGGAATATCTTCAATAAAGGTATAGAAATACTAAATATAATCATGAACCAAATTCCATGATAAATAGAACACATTCGCAATATTCATTCATTAGAGAAGAAAATAAACAAAGTATTTATTTTGTTATTCCTTTTCTGCTCTCTGCCAATTAGTACTCATTTTTATTTGTCCATATGGTCCTGTAAGGTGTAAATATAAAGAGATACTGGATAATGGAGTTTGCAAAGTCTTCTTATCTACCTCTGGTATCTGTTTTTATCACATTTGGCTGAAGGAGGAGAGGGAATGATTTGTGGGGAAAAAAAAGGAGGAAAATGAAGGAGATGGTAATTGTAATTCTATATTAAATCTAAGGGAACTAGATTTTCTATGGCATGATATTCCATTAACTTTTTCTTCTGTTTTTGATATTTGTCTGCTTCCTTAACATTAATTAATCTTCCCTATCCTTTTTAAAGTCCCCTTCTAACCCTACTAACCTTCATGTATTTTCGCTTCTAAAAAACAAGAGAGCTCATAAAAAAGGCTAAAAGAATTTTGGAGACTCGTCCAATGATGCTGGAGAGTTCTGGTGATAAACCTCCAATGGAGTAGGTGAAAGACATCTTCCCCACTTCAGGGTGGAACAAAGCAGAGCACGCACGAAGAAGTCAGTAAAGAGTTAAGTATCCTGACACTTTGCTGTGTGTACCCAGGATAGAAAGCCCTGCAGAAATTAAAATTTTCCCAGAGGAACAATTGATAGCCAGGAAAATGTGCAGATATGAACTCGGAGTTCAATTCTGGAAATATGAAAGATGTTTGTTTATATGGCTATCTACAAGGCATGATTAAAATGACATGAAGAAGTAGTATTTGCTTAAAGGTTTCTGTGGAATCAATACAATTATTCTAAACTAAACACAAAGATTAAAGTAAAAATACACGAAATTATTCATGTTGTATCATTAAAGATGAAAAATGTGTTTTCTCCATGAAGTCTTAAAGAAGTATTGTATGGATTTATAATCACAGTTTCTCACATTTCTCAAAATATGCTTTAGCAGAGAAAAGCACTCCCATTAAATAGTTCATTAAATTTATTTTACCTGTTACAGAAACAAGATTTTCATGACAAATTAAATTACAATTATTTTCCTTTTCTTTCAAGGAAGATCAATGATTCAATGAATTCTTAATTCTATCACACGTAAATTGACACTGGTGCCTATACAACTCACTACAGTAAAAGTTAAGTGCATAAAGGTGAAACTTAAACATCTAATGATAAAACACATCAGAAAATTATCTACATATTATTAAGTTTCTAGAAATTTAAATTTAATTATTATTCCATTCTTTAGGATTCTAAAGGAGTACCCTTCAGTACCTATTCAGCCTTATATTAAGGATCTATTTATGTTTGAGATATTAAGAATATTAAGTTGCATATCAACTAGTCATATTATTACTTGAGACACAAAAGGTTCTGAGGCTTGCTAAAGTTGTGTTAGCCAGATAAGATGAAGTTATGAATTAAGGTAATGAAGAATACGGATTTAAAAAGGCATAAAGTCAATGGATGAAACTAGGAAGAACATGTAGAGTGAGAATATAAAAAGCATAGGAAAGAAGGCTGAGAATCACCTTTCGTACTGCAGGGGGAAGGGTGAAATTAGAAGAGAAATAGCATGATCGGGACTTTAAAAGGGATAGGGAAGATTAATTCGTGTTAAAGAAGCAAACAAATATCAAAAACAGAAGAAAAAGTTAATGGAATATCAAGCCATAGAAAATCTAGTTCCCTTAGATTTAATATAGGATTACAATTACTAAATCCACAATAGTAAACAATTTAACATGGTGAGTTAAATAAAATCTTATATTAAACACAAACAAAATACTGTGAAGGAACCAAGTCCATGACACTTAGCTCTTAGGAAATTGGGGAGCGTGGGGTTCTGAGGACTGTATTTTCAGGAGAATTATGAGAGGCAAAGCCCTTACGGCAATATTTTGAGAAATAAATAGAAAACAAAGGATACATTTAGAGTTAGGGTGACAGTTAACTGTATGGTTGTATGTTCATGGAATGTTATTACATATTGAAAATGCATGCAAGAGGAGCATTAGAAGGGAGCAATGGAAAGGAAAAAAAGAATTAACTTGAATAAAATGAGGGTCAGAAATAGGGAAAAAGAGTATGTGATGGAGTCTATTTTCTTTGGAAATTAGTAAAAATTGTGATTTGTAATAGTTGAGAGGGGTGGCTAGTGGGTTTTTGACTGTTGGTGAATTACAATTTGCTGTGGATAATCTGAAAGGGTGCTAAATGGTGGTAAATTAAAAATAATTAACAATGCACATTAAAATCTTAACTTTTGATGTTTAAATGAGTTTGGAAATTATGTCTCTAATGGGGTCTATCAACCCCATTTTTCAATCTTCAGTGATATCTGAAATATAGATAGACAGACAGACAGACAGACAGACAGACGGAAAGACAGAAGTAGTAGGTGGGTAGGTAAGTGGATGGGTGGGTAGGTAGGTAGGTAGGTAGGTAGGTAGGTAGGTAAGGAGATATAGATGATAGATAGATAGATGATAGATAAATAGATGATAGATAGACAGACAGATATAGATAGATGACAAAGATATATGATAGAGAAATAGAGATATAGATAAAGAAGTATCAAACTTAGCTTAGAAAACAAATGGGACTTTAACAGAAATTATTCAGAAAAAAAAGATGAGAAACTGAGGAAATGACAGCACTACTGAATATTTCTAAATAATTAATCCTAGGAATCTGACTATATAAAGATTTAGAGATGTGAAAAATAGAAGAGAGACTTGAAGATTTAGTGTAGCCGAAGAAAATGCTTAATTGAGTAAAACAGTAGGAGATCTAAAATTATAAAGAATAAGTAGGAGAGATTTAGGTTTTAAATATAAGAAATAGAGTAGAAAATTTTCAGAAGGTGGGGTCAGTTTTTGAGGCATAATGTTGAAATATCTTTGGATGTTCTGATAAATACAAACTGGGCAACTAGACAGCAAATGGGAAGCCATTAGGAAACATCTATAACAAAATTAGGTGACAAGGACTCTCCAAGAACCACATCACATAAATGGTGGTGACCTGTCTAGTGACAACATCTGTTTAGGATGAAGAGAGAAGCAATGGGGTGTCTAAAAAACCTAAAATTAGGAGCACCTCAAAACAGTATTCACAGGAAAACACAGCAGGCTAATCTGAGATCAACAGTTGAAAACAACAGTTTTTCCCAATCCAGAAGCAGGTATGTATAGGGCATCTACTGTTAAGTTCCGAAGAGCAGTGTAGCCCTCTATCCTCTGAAAATTCACCAGTCAGGGATTCCTTGGATAGTATCATACCAAGAAAAAAATTAACAAGAGTGGAATCAAAATTAGAACAGAAAAGTGACAACACAAAAAAAGAAATTAAAGTAAAAATAAAAGTGAGAGAAAGAATAAAACCCAGGAAATCACAAAAGCAATATACCATATGGTTCAATTTAATTAAAAAAAATACATAAGACGATGTGAATTAAAAAAAGCATTCATGAACCATGAACCATGCTTCCTTCTAAAAGTTCAGAAAAATGTGAATTCACATTTAAATGAGCAACAGAAAGGATTAAAGTCAAATCTCATACAGTTATTATAACTCAAAAAAGAATACAGATCCATGTAAAATCTCTATAAAAATGAAAGGTGTGCCAGAAATATATGAAACACACCAAAATTGTATTTTACCATTTCAAGTAACCTAAAAGACATTAATAAAATTATATTACAGTTGAAGATAAATCAGAATTAGAAAACTTCAAAAATAAGTTTTTAAAAACTAAAGTATTAAAAATAAAAGAGAAATCATTTCGTAAACTTAAACTAACCAGAAAAAAACAAAAAGACTAAAAATTAGCACAACAGATAATGCCTGAAGCAAATAGAAAGTAAAAATAAAACATTTAGAATAGATCAGAAAGAACTGAAAAAAATAAGAATAAAATTTAATAGAAAGATAAATATTGAATATATGTAAAGAAGATCTAAATGGAATAAAGTTCCCTGAAAACAAAATCAAAGTAATAGTATAGAATAAATATTAAAAATTATAATCTCAGAAAATTTTCCTGAAATTAAAAAGAAAACAACTGAAGCTTCGACCCAAAACAATCTAAATTAAAATATGTTTAATAAAATTACAGAACTTTAAATTAAAAGAAAAAAAATTGGGGGCCATCTAGTCAAGAGTGACACATAAGACAAAATAAAATTATCCTCAGGCTTCTCAATAGCAAAACCTTATACCAGAAGAAAATGTAGTAACATATTTAAGATATTCAAGGAAAAAAGAAATATGAGCCAAGGATTTCATATCCAGCAACTTTCTAAGCATAAAGATACTTCATAAAGAATCCCATGGAGAGGTAGTTTTGGATAACCAAAATTACCAATAAGCCACTTAAATAAGAATCAGTAGTGAGAATGAAATAGGTAGTTACATGTAGAACTTGGACTCCATAAGAATTAAAAGGTAAAAATCTTATACTCTACATTGACTGTGGGCACTGTATCACTATTTTTTTAAAAAATTTGAAATTAGATAAGAGCATTTATTTTTTTTACTGTTTTCCGTAATCATATTAGTATGCATTACTAAAATTGTTATCCGAAGACAACTGCATATGTAATTTGGGATAAAACAAGTAAGTAGATTTATTTATTTTCTATCACTACATAACAATCACTACAAAAGTATTGTAACTTATCTCAGTTAAGTCTAGGCATGGCTTGAGTGAATCCTATGCTTATGGTTTCATAAGACTGCAATTAAGAGGTTGTGCACAACTGGGTTCTAATTTTAAAGGAATGACTAAGGAAAATCCTCTTAAACTGTCACTTGGTTATCAGCAGCATTCAGTTCTTTGTAGCTATAAAACTGGTAGCTTCGGGGGTTTTTTGTTGTTGCTATTGTTTTTGATGTCAGCCACAGGCCTCCCTAAGCTTCTAGAGGACAAACGTAGTTCCCAACCATCATCCATAGTTCCTTACCATGTGGCTTCCTCAACAGAGTCACTTACTTAATCAAGCCAATAAGAGAGTCTCTAAAGTAAGTCTGCTAACAAGGTATTATCTTATGTTACATGACATAATCATAGAAATGTCATCTCATTACCTTTGCTATACTATTGATTAGAAGCAAGTCTTGCAGTAAAGGAAAAAAGGAAATCGAGAAGATGAATAACAGAAGATATGGACACTGAAGGTCATGTTAGAGTCTGTCTACCACAGGGGATACTCCTGGAGAACCAGAGCTTGTGGTTACGTAGATGTTACACAGAAAACCTTAAGTAAAAATCCCACAGTCCTCGTTGGAATTGAGGGTATCAGTGGGAACTCATGAGATGTTTACACGTCTGTACTCTGTACTTTGCCCAGTGTTCTGCGCTTGTCTTCTAAAAAGCCCCAGAAACAATGACCGATATATGGCATCCCTGGTACCAAGACTGGTATTGTACATCATCTTCCACTAAAAATAAATCAGAGCTCATTGGACAAATAGCATTGTGAGGAGTGGAAAATCAACAAAATGAATATGAAACATTGGAGTTCTTGCTATAGCAGATGATGAGAAAGTTAACAAAGACTACTAAGGTGATGTCAAAGGATCTTAGGAACCCACTTAAACACTGAACAAAACTCCCACAAACCTAAACTCAGATGGAATAATTTTAGGTTCAACAGGGTAAAAACTGTAATGTATTGCGATGTATGTATTGAAACCCTTCAAATAAATTTTCATTCAAGAGTTCATAAAGATACTTTAAAATAAATGAATTTGCCAACTTTGACAAATGATAGGGAGTTATTTACAATCTTGAAAACTGTTATATAAAGTTAAATAATCAAATATTTAGTCTCCCAAATAGTAGATAAGTAGAGCATTTATTTATAATGTAATCCTAGCTAATAAATAAACAACAATGGAAGATTTGACAAATTACCAATGAATTAAATGATTAAGATATTGGGTATCGAGAACTGCTGACATCATAAAAACAAGGAACTGTATCTCTATATGGTAGGTAAGGCCCTGCTCAAAGTTTTAAACCTGAATCTGATAAGGATTCTGGGTCTAGATGCCAATGTACAAAAATAAAGGGGTCAGAAGAACATGTTAGACTGTAAGAGAAGCATGCAAACAACATTAGGCTGTAATAAGAAAAAGACAGATGAAAAAGAAACCAAAAAAATGGGCCAGGTTTTAGTGTTGAAAAATTAACATTGAATGATAAACTATAAAGAATAACAAGAAAGTGATAAGTGTAAAATAAATGTAAATTACACAGTGGTTAATTTTTGTGGGAGGTAGGAGGGTTTGCTTGAAATGGGGTACACAGAGAGATGCTAGCAAAATTCTATTTCTTTTTTTTTGCGGGAATTATATTTTTGATAGAATACATTGGTTAGGGCAATTGTGGGGAAACCACAGGTTATGCTGGGGTAGATTGCAAGTAGTAGTTTAGATTTCTAGAGTAAAGGGTTTAAGGAAGGAGCTCACACCAAAAATGTAGTTGGTGTCAGATACCAGGAGGCCTAGGATGCATGACAAAGGAATTTGAGCTTTATCATGTAGGTAGTGGGGAGCCACTGAAGGGTTCCAGCAAAGGATAATGAATGTCAAGGGAGGATGAATCTGGTGACAGTGTGCAGGATGGAACTATTCTTAATCTAAGTGGTAAATACAAGGTTTCAGGCATAATAATTTATTAAGCTATATATTTGTTTTGTGTAGTGTTCTGTGTCTACGTTTTATTCCACTCTTTGCAGTGATTATTTTTTTTAAAAAAACTACTGTTTGTATAATGTGTATGTAAAAGCTAAAAAGAAAAGCAGTGGAGAAGTTCTAGGTTTAGGCAAAACCTGTACTGATGGCACAGATATGAGTTCTAAGGTAGTGGGAACAGTGATGCTCAAGAAACTGAGAAGTCTTCATACTGACCAGTACAAGCGCCTGAATGAAAATGTCTCCCAGGATGATGGTAGACTTTGGAGTGTGGAACAAAACTTCTCTAGGTAGAAAAAGCCTCAATAAAGGCATGAAAGATGGCCAAGGTGTGTAGATAATAGAGTAAGAGGTGAATAAATGACAGTAGAGCAAAGACAACAACAAAAACAGGAGTAAAACAAGAATAATCAGAAAATTATTTTAAAAATAACTTGAAACTTGAGTGGACATCAACAAGAACTATTTATGGAGATCGTTTTTTAACTGTACTCAAGAAATTAATCCTTAAAAGGTTAGAGATTTTTAATGGGATTTTATACTTCTATTCATAGTTGGTAGTTTTAATTACCTAAGAGTGATTGGCTCTGAAGATAAATATTGTCCATTTATCTCAAGAAAGAAAAATAAATTAATAATCATTATCAACTAATATGTATGAATCAACAACTTTGTGTTTGGTACTATAAGTGCATTATATTGGCAAATAATTCAGTGCAAAGCAAATCCCTTTTGGTATATAAATTATATAATGGAGCAGTGATGTGATCTGCCAGTAACCCCCAGTGGCTACAGGAAAGCTAGTGTTTGACATTCATTGAGCATTTTTTAACATTCATGATGCTTCAGAGAGACCTGAACATGTTTATGTGCCAGAGAGAACAGAGGTACCATTTTTTATTATCCCAGATTCTGATTTTAAAAATAAACAGAAGTTATTAAAATGAAATACACAGTATAAATGTTAGCTTGCGTTTAATTGTAACTTTTCTCCAAGGAACTCAATGTTCTATTTTAATTACTTCAATTTTATTTGAAACTCACATAAATGAAGGAGGACACATCGCTATATTATTGAAGTTTATTTAGGTACATCATTTTAGCAAGTTTCACAGACAACATAGACCAACACTTTAAAATATTATCACTCAGTAGAGTTAGTATGGCAGGTCTTGCTATGAGAAATAAACTTACCACAGGCCTAATTTCCACAATCTCTGGGTGACACAGTAATTGGTAATGGCAGAACATATCATATCACTGATTGCAATTCAGCTGCTGCTCTGCCATGGGGAACATTGTTGCAATCCCATCTGGGTGCCTTTGGATGACTGGAGAGCACAAGGCCCCCACTAAAAGAAAAAGCAATGCCATAGTCTAAACTCCCTGAACAGTGATTGGGGACCTTATGAGTATGATCATAAAAACTAGAGCTAGAACTGACCTCAAAGGTTGCTGAGTTCATACACATCACTGCTAACAATACAACTGTATCATAGTACTATATATTTTAGGTTGCACAACATACATAAAATTTTTTACTTTTCTAATAATTTTAGCATAAAAAATTAATATTTATTTAATTACCTTTCTGCTATTCATAAGAACAGAAAATTAAAGTAATGGTAATTTGAAACGATAATTCCCTTGGTACTTAATAGAAAGCTACCAAATTAATTTAATAAGTCACTCATTCTAGAGTAATGGAAGCTGTTGACATATTTCATTTTTCTTTCAGTAAAATGTGTCCCTCTACAATTACATGACTGTAATTCACGGCTGCAAGTCAGCTGTCAGAATCAGCAATTAATAATAGATACTAATTTTTCACCAGAAAAGGTACCAAGATTTACATATCATAAGGAAGTAGAGCAGCAAGGTGAATTGGGCCCAATCCTTGCTTTGCTTGGAGTCCCTGAACATATTACTTAACTTCCCTATATTGTCATTTCTGTACCTACAAAGCAAGATTGATAATAACAGAGAATTATATGTAAAGCTTTAAGAACAGTGCTCACCAATACTCATGACATATTTACTATTAATTATTTATAATTATTCTCTAGGTTCTGGATTAATGAAACCTCAGTAGATGAAGGGACATCTAGGCAGATGCATGGGGCTGGGTTTTTTGTAGGGAGCACAATACAAAGACAGTATAAAATTAACCTATTTGATAGCTGGGCCTATTGTTACTGTTCTCTAGTCACATTCAGTTACATATTTCCTGAAGTTGTGCTTCTTTGTTCTCCAGGGATTTTGTTTGTTTCTTTGTCTGTCTGCCAGTCTGTTTCCAATAGTTTTTATAATTCTTATAAACCTGAGACTCCACTGTTCATTCCCAGCATGTCAGATTCAATGGATGTGAGTTTGGCCCCTGACACCCCACACATGACTTACCCAAATGGCATTTACTATGCTACAGTAATCAAAAAGAAGCCTATAAAATTCTATTTCTGAGAATGATTTAATAAACACAACCTGGAAAAGATAATAACTTTAAGAAAATAAACATCTGCTTCAAATAGGTGATCAGCTTCAAATATGTTCTCTCAGCTCTCATTGACATCAGAAAATATGGTCATGACTGAGTCAAGCATTACACAGAGTGACTTTTCTATGGTCTAAAATAATGTCCTATAAAGCTGGAATGGTAATAACTAATGTATGTTATTTTATTTTATTTCCACTCTGGCCTGTCTGTGGGAAAAGTAGGTACTTCGTGCTAATCAAAATTGCCTGCTTGATGGGGGTACATGGGAGTTCTCTGTACTTTCTACTAAATTTCTCTGTGAACCTAAAACTGCTCTAAACAATAAAGTTTATTAATTTAAAAAAATCTACCTGATTCAAGTGAAGATAATATTTCATTGTGATTCCGCCTCTTCTAGTACATGTTTTCCTAAAACTTTTGTTCTCTGGAATAGATATGAATTTATAAATGACTTTTCTATCTTAACACTCTTCTCTGACTCTAATTCATAGCCAAAAGTGAAAAATGAAGTGGACAATGAAAGAGCAAGGTAATCATTTAATTTCTATTGCAGAAAAAGAAATTCTACTTTTAGAATCAATTAGCAATTACTTTGTAAGGCATATAAATGGTGAATAGGATAAAATAAAGAATCCATGCCCTACCTCTAGCTTTTATTCACATGTTCATTTAGATAAAATAACCATGGATCATCAGGCAGGTAAATTTTTAAAGGGCTAATGGCAAAATCTGGGGAGTTTTATACTACTGATTATTTAATTTTGAGAAACCACTGGAAGAATAAGCCATTTTAAAGCATTTATCTTTGTATAAGTAGATGTTTACATATTTATATACCCCATTAGACTATGAACAAATGACAAATTAAGCTTCACCATCTTTTATTCAATTAATTAGGCACAATTCATTCAAAAAATCATAAAGCAACATCCAACAAGTTATGTTATAAAATAATATAAAAAATAAGAAAGTGGGGAGACTGACCTGACCTTCGGTAATGTACGGTAAGATCAAGAGAAAGAAAAATATGCAAAAACAAGAGTCTCAGATGAATTCATTAAATCCAAAAGTAAAATCTGGAGTTTCTACATGAACAAATAGGCTTCTGAAAATTTTCTGTAAATACTATTTCTCCCAACTAAGCTTCTAATAAATATTAAATATCAGTAAGTTTGAGGTTATATTGTCTGACAAATACCTAGAATTCAGATAGTCAGGCTGCTGATGAAAGACAGATTCACATTTTAAAAATAGTATTAACAGCTGAGAAAAAGATTGACATTCTCTTATTTAAAAGAAGGCAAACGAATACCTTGATACGGACCCAAGTCTGCAGAGATGACCAGCTAACTTCTGTATGTAAATGAATGTAGGAAGGAAGTCTCCAAGCATATCGCAAAGATTCTAAATCCATTTCACCATAGAGTGACTGACACTCTTAAATCCTAGGCCACAGAGCTCTGGTTTTCTCCAAGGTACCTCAGCTGTCACTGTGTATGATAACAAGACATAAATGGAACAACCGTATTTACATGACTCTTTCCATCAGGAGAGAATTGGTCCAATTATACAATTGTCTATTAAGGGCACTACTAAGTTTTTATCAAGAAAACAACAGAGATGTAAGATGAATACAAGAAAATAAATGCAGTGAACATGGGTAAATAGAGGCAGAGAGACAGGATGCTTGTTCAGCATCAGAAGTAGAGTCAAGTCATTAAGGTTCCAATTCAAAAGAAGATATGCTAAAAAATGCTTTTGTTTTGCCCTCTAAAAGTTATAATTTTATCTGCATTGTTTTTATTCCTTCATATATTACTTCTGACATAATTAAAATGTTCATACACAAAGATAATTGCTTAAGATTCTAGAAAAGCAGGTGCCTATATCAAGTTTACACAAACTAAATAACAATTCTTCTTGATAGCTAGAAGTCAGAGAATATCACAAACAAGCATATGCTTCTTAAAAAATATTTTTCCTAATAATAATCATGAATATTATATAATCAATAACATAATAGACACACTCAATGCCTGCCTGTTCCTCAACAGAGTATTTATTAGCTTGAAAGGCCAGATTTACAAACCAGTGGAAGAAAAACTTTACACTCTTAAAATGGAATATAAATTAATACAATAAGGTCCTCATTTAAGGGAAGAGAAGTCTAGAGTTGTCGTATTTAAAACAGAATAAACCATTGTCTAGACATTCTCTTTTTTCACTCAAAAATAGGTTATTTTATCTACACCAATGACTTCACCATCTATGAGAGGATGACACGAAATTTACATCTTCATTAGAGGCATCTATTCTATACTCCACACGTGAATTTCTGTTTGCCAGTGGCATCTCCAAAATTGATCTTCAAGTGTCTAAATTCAACATGTCGAACTAGAACAATCAGCTGAAAATTATTCTCTTCCAACATTCTCTAATGTAGTAAAAGGCCCTACACTCCATGCAGTCATTTGTGAAAGTCTAAATCCACAAGTCCTTTTGATACATCTATTTTACAGCAATAATCAACAATACTGATTTTATCTCTTAAATACTTCTAACCTTCCACTTTTATCCATTTCTACTGTCATTATCCTTACCCAAGAACCACTATCTCTTGCCTGGCACACTGGATTGGCTACATAACCAGTTTGATGACATTCATTCTCTCCTTTGTTAATTTGTAATGTGCTTGGCTTTCAATGTAATTTTTTTAAAGAATAAATAATATATCACTCTCCTAAAAATCTTTGAGTGTGATTAGAATGAAGACTTAAACCCTTAATATAATATATGAGGCCTTCGATCTCCATCATCTATCTCTAACCTCTTGTCGTACCCCACCCCATTTATTGTTCTTTGCTCTTTAGCCACACCAGCCATTATCCAGTTCCTATACGTCTTGTTTCCCAACCTCCAGGGTTGTGTCTCTCAGAAACCTCTTCCTTCCTAGGCTTTACAGACTTATAACCTCACATTTTGGGTCTCAATTCAATCTCACATATTTGACTTTCTAGATGAAACTAGATCCCTATGATAAACTCCATTAAAACCACTATAATTAATATTTCTACAATTATCTGACTACTGTCATTATCTCCTATAAGAATATAAAAAATCCAGGGGCATTATTTCTGTTTATTTTGCTCACCCAGCTCTAGCTCATCATGTAATAGACACAAAATAAATATCTGAAGACTAAAGAAACAGATGAAGGCTACTGTAGGTTTTTAAAAGACTAACAAATTGATGAGGATGGAAACTTACTATGCAGAGCAGTTCTCTAATAGATTCAGGCAGAAAAATCTATCCCTAGTGCCTAAAAGAGCTTGAATTTTAAATCATTTTTTATAGTAAGAAGAGAATTAGAGGAGATTCAAAATGTTACCTTAAAATTAAAAGATTCAGGGAGTTAACCAAGTAGTTAATTTTTATTTGTAATTTAAGAAAAATAAAACATGCAAGCTATGGAACCTCAGCTTCCACAATCAAAATAATCAAATGTGTACCTAAGATAGTCCTGTCCTTAAAGGTACAATGACATCTACATGCATTGATCAATCCCAGGTTATGTCACAAAATGTCAACAAGCACATTTTGAGGCAAAGGATTCAAAAGAGGGAAGTGAGCTTGAAACCCATTACACAGGGCTTTTTAGGCAATTGCAAGGTCTTGGGCTTTTATGGAGTAAAACAGGGACCTCTGCAGATTTTGAGCAGAGAAGGAAAACACTCTATTCTAAAAGATCACTTTGACTGCTTTATTGTAAATAGATACAGTGGCACAAGGAGATAAGCAAGGAGATGAATTACAAGGTCCATTAAGTAATCCTGGCAAATAACAGAGGCTCAGCCAAAGGAAGCAGCCATGACAAAATGGTCAGATTCTTGATATGTACTAAAGGTAGAGCCAGCAGGCTTTCTCGACTGATGAATATTGGGTGTGAGAGAAATAGTAATCAAAGTCGTTTTGGTATGAACAAACAGAAAACTAAAAGTAAAGAAAATTTTGGAGGTGAGTAAAAGATTGAGAATTCAGGTTTGGACATATTAACCAAGGACATATTAATTCTCATATGTAAAAGTTCATCATTAAGGACCTAAACTTCAATGCAAAAACTCCATAAATTTTCTTCTTTGTTTCCACATTATTCTTTTATTTCAGACATCTTCAAAAAGTTAAAGAAAAAAGATGGTCACAGGGATGGGGAGCATGGCATAGGGAATGCAGTCAGCATTAATGTGATGGCTAGGTGGAGGGCAGGAGGAGGGAGGAAGCAATTGGAGGGATCATTTTATGAATTATATAGATATCTAATCAATGTACTGTATAGCTGAAACTAATTTAAATAATTTTTTAAAAGTAAAAGAAACAATACTATTAATATAGCATGATCTCTCTACATTCCCAAAAGGCACACATAAGATCTATAACTCTGCCATGAAATTTACTTGTTTCAATAGAACATTTTCTGTGAGTATGTAAGACTAGAAATGTAAGAAAATGCACTAGCTGTGTCATTTCAGATACACAGCAACATTCTTTAATTAGAATAACTAAATTTTTTGCCTATGTTTATCTTCTGAATGATGTTTATAAAATAACAGTAAACAATATATTACATATCTATCTTCAACAATAGATAATTTAAGAACAAATATGTATTAATTGTTTTGATTCAAATATTTCCAAAATAATCAGTAACCACTATAAATAATATTAAAACAAATAACAATCTAAGAATGTCAGTTAACAGAATAACAATGAAGCACAAAGGCAGAATTAACAGAGGTGCAAAATATCTGACTGCTTAAGTTAAATTTATCCAGTCAATATTTTTAACCTTTTCAAGTATAATTTAATGAGGTTGTGCATAAAGATAGACTAGCAATAATAACTGGTTTTTCAACAAGTAAAAATGAAACTCCTCACTGCCTATAGCTGAAAGAAATGTAATCTTGAATTACATCATTTAAAGCCAACTTAAACGAATAATATTGGGCCAACATTGAGCCACTACATAACATAAAGCATATAAAAAACAGTTATGCAAATGAAAACACAAAAATGATCAATGTTTTTTGGTGTCTCCAATACATGTTTTCTTATATACTGAACAAATAATTTTAGGGGAGAAAGACCAGTGAAAATTCAGAATTAACCATGAGTGGCTTTTCAGCTTCTAGGCAAAATGAAGAATCCAGAATTGGCTTTATCCTCCTTCTTGGAACAAACATAAATCAGAAAAAAAAAATATATAAAAATTTTTAAAAAGCACACTTTTAAAGATACTGCTTATTGTGTAATAAAGGACAGCTTCCTGAGAGAGAAGAAACGAGTGAGCTGAAGTCTGTCTTCCCCAGCTTACTGCTTGACAAGAGTTTCTAGGAGTAAGTAGGGAGAGAAATCCCAGGCACAATGCAAAGCATTCCCTGAGTTTAAGAGACAAAGCTGAAAATCCAGGGAGACCAAGGCAGCTAAAATTCTTAAGAGAGTATTGATGTGAGAATGCTGTACCAAAAACAAACAAACAAACAAACAAAAAACACAGATTATCAGAGGTTCCCCTCAAATATTTAGCATAATACTGATTAGCAAATGAATGTGAGGAAACTCTCTGAGGACAGGAAAAGTAACACCTGAAAGATGAAAGGAAACTGTTTAGCACTCACACACGGCTGTTTCCATGAGTCATTTTGGAAAAACTAAAAATTCACAAGTACTGGGTATGGTACCTAGCACCCCAGTAGCAAAGAAAATAGCCTTTTAGCACTTCCCCAACACTGCCTAACATACCATTAAAGCAAGACCTGAAAGAATCAAACTGTCTCCAATAGCTCAATACCAACTCAGAAAGAAAGCTCAAGGATATGAATAGCAATACAGAAATATCCAACACCCAGTGAGGTTAAATTTATAATCTGGCATCCAACCAAAAATTACCAACCATGCAAAGAAGAAAGCATAATTCATTATGAGGAAGATCATCAATAGAAATAAAATGAACCCAAAACTAGTACAGATGATAGAATCAAAAGGCAGGGACATGAAAACAGTTATACTATTTTCCATATGTCAAAAAAAGTTAGAGATATAAAAAAGTTTTTTAAAGATCCACATAACTTCTAGAGATGAAACTAAAATATCTCATATAAAACATACACAGGGTGGGATCAGCAACAGATTAAACATTGCAGAGCAAAAACTTAGTAAACTTAAAATAGCAATAGAAACTAAGAAGAAAGACAGCAAGAAAAAATTTAAATTAAAAAAGTATCAGTGAGCTGTGGGACAACTTTTAAGAGCCCAAAAATTCAAGCAACTGAAGTACCTAAGGCGGTCAGAAAAAAATATTATGGCTTAATTTTTTCCAAATCTGTTAAAACTATAAAACCAAAATGCAAGGTCATTACTCCACAAGCACCAGAAAAACAAGAATTAAAACAAAAAAACAATACCAATATACAACATAATTCAATTGTTCAAACTACTGAAAAAGAGAAAAAGTTAAAAGTAGCCAGAGAATAAAAACATGTTGAAAGAAACAATAAGGATAACAGCACATTTCTCATTAGAAACAACTGAAGTAAGAAGAAAGTCAAGCAAGACTGAAAGTATTAAAAGAAACAGAGCTGTCATTCTGAAATTCTATACAAAGTGAAATATCTCTTAAAAATACAAATGAAACAATGTCATTTCAGAAATACTGAAAACATTCATCAACAGTAGATCTTTATTCTCAGAAATGTAAAGGATGTCCTTCAGGCAAAAGAAAAATGATACCAGAGATCATAGATCTATGTAAAGAAAAGTAAAATTCTGTAATTGGTAAGCTTAAAGCAAAATATATCATTTTATTATTTAAATCATTTTAAAACACAATTGATTGCTTAAACGAAAATACAATGTAGAAAATCAGTGAGATGATAGAAGTCTTGAACAAAACTATCAACCTAACCAGTCTTTAGAACACACTTCACAACAGTACATGCACATTCTTTCCATGTATACATGAATCATTTATTAAGACAGACCACAGTCTGACAATTTTTTAAGTTTCATTACATTTAAAATAATTCAGGTCGTTCATAATATGTTCTATAATAACTACAATGAAATTAAAATGATACCAGTAACAGAAAGACATCTTGATTATCCCCAAATATTTAAAAAGTAAAAAAACAAACTTCTATATAACATATGGTTTAAAATATAACCCAAAGAGAAATAAATTTAATCCAAAATAAAATAAATTTTGAACGGAATGATAATCAAAACTTAACAAATCAGAATCTGCGAGGTCTCACCAAAGCAGTCCTTAATGGAAACTGAGAGCAATATGTGGCTATAATAAAAAGGTCTCAAATCAATGACCTCAGATTCCAACTTAGGAAACTGGTAAAATAATAACAAAATATATCCAAAGAAGCAGAAGAGAGAAATAAACAATGGAAGATTAGAAATAAATAAAATATAAAGCAAAAAAAAATCATAGTAAAGAGAAATATCAATGAAACAAGTAGATTATTCTTGTTGAAGATCAGTAAGGAAAAAAGGCAAGAGTCAGAAAAAAGAGAGAATACACAAATTATCGATAACAAGAATAAAAAAAGTGACATCATTACAGAATCCAGAGACATTTAAAGGAAAATAAGAGCTATCACAAACGATGGTGGAAATTTGATGATATAAAATAAATGGACCAATTCCTTGAAAAACAAACTACTATATCTCATAAAAAAGTGATGATTTGTAAAGTATCATGAAAACTAAAAAAATTAGTTTTTGTTTAAAAGTTTTTGCATAAGTTGAAATGGCTTCACTAGTGAATTCCATTAAACATTTATACTAGTATACATACTCTTCTGAAAAATTTAAAAGGGGCAAAAATCTCCAACTCATTCAATCAGGCAAATATTGCTCTGCTACCAAAAACAGACAAAAATACTATAAGAAAACTATAGATCAGTATGCTTCATAAATATAAATTCAAAAATTCTAAATAATATTTTAGTTAATTGGAACTAACAACATATATTTTAAAAATGACTAAGAGCTATCTATCCTTGAAATACAAGCTTATTTTAACATTTGAAAATCAATCAATATAATTTCCAATTTAACAATCTAAAAAAGGTAATTATATAATCATTCTAATCATCTCATCAAGATACTGAAAAAGTATGAGAAAATCCAATATTTACTCTTGGTAAAAATGATCACCAAAGTAGGAAGAGAAGGACAATCCTTCAGTTTTATAAAGGGCATCTTCCAAAATCCTATAACTAATATGATACATAATGGAGTAAGAGATACTGTGCAGAGATGTCTGGTTTCACCACTTCAATTCAGTATTGCACTAAAGTTACTTGCGAGTGAGATCAAGCAAGAAAAGGATACAAAAGCCTTGGAAAAGCAGACATAAAACTCTTTATTCACAGATGACATGATTAATTACATAGAAAAACCAGTGTGATGAACAAAAAAAAAAGCTACTAATAGGTGAGAATAAGGAAGATTATAGTATATTAGATCAAAATACCAAAAAAACCTCTTTGCATAGTAGTAAAAAAATAGAAAATTGAAATTTAAACTGTCATTTATAATAGCATTCAAATATATGAAATACTTAGGTGTAAATCTGAAAAAATGTGTAGAGAAGTACAAATATTGAGGAAAATGTTTAAAAATTTAAATAAATGTAAAGATGTACTGTATTTATGAATGAGAAGTTCAATATTGTTAACATGTCAATTTTCCCCAAATCTGCATCATCTACATTTATCTACAGATTCAATGTAATCCCAAACAAAATCGAACAAGTTTTTTTAATAGAAATTAATGACTAGATTCTAAAATTCATATAAAAATTCAAAAGTCCTAGAATATCTAAACAATTTTGAAAAAGAAAAACAGAACAAGGTTGGAGTAAGACTACTTACTTGCAGCTTATTATAAAGGTAATATAAAGATAGACAAATAGTAGAACAAAAGAGAATGTCCAGGAATAAATCTACACATATATGGACAACTGCTTTTTTGACAAAGTTTTAAAGTGAATTCAGTGGAACAAAGATAGTCTTTTCAACAAATGGTGCGGGAAACATTTGATATCTATTTGAAAAAACAAAAAAAGGAGAAAAAAGAGGAGAGAAGGAAATGGGAGTGGAGAAGAGTGAATGAAGGGAAGGGAGGGAGGAGAAGGGAAGAAGAGACAACAAAGGAAAAGAAAAAATTCTATCTAAACCACATTACTTACAAAAATTAACTAAAAATGGATCATATGCCATAATGTAAAAGTGAAAACTTTACAACTTTCAGAAGAAAACATACTGGAAACTTTTGTAATCTTGGGTTATAAAGCAGATTTCTTAGATATGAAACTGAAAGCAAAGTCCTTAAAAGAAATATTGATACACTGATAAACTGTACTTCATCAAAATTAAAATTCCTGCTCTCCAGAAAACAGTGTGAGAGAATAAGAAGCTAAGTCTCAGACTGGAAGAAAAAAAGCATATATTTAATAAATGACTTGTATCCAGAATATATAAAGAAAACTCAAAAGCCAATAAAACAACACAATACTAAAAATAGATCAAAAAATTTGAACAGGTTGTCAAAAAGATATATAGATAGCAAGTAAGCACATGTAAATCTGTTCTACATGATTAATCATTAGGGAATTGTAAATAAAACGAGTGATCAATTATTGGTGGTGAAGTGGAAGAACTTCATACACAGCTGATGGAAATATAAAATGATACAAACACTCTGGTAAACAATTTAACAGTTTCTTTAAATGCCAACATTTAAAGAAATGCCACCCACTATATGATCCCACCATTCAAATCTTAATTACCTAAGAGAAACCAACACTTGTGCCCATACGAAGACTTGCATGCTGTTCATAACAGCTTTATTTGTAATAGCCAAACCTGGACAATGCAAATGTTCATTAATAAGTCAAAAAATAACAATTTGTGATATATCCATACAATGCTGTACTATACCACAACAAAAAGGAGTAACTACATGACAGAAGATGGATAAATTTCAAAATAATTATGTTGAATGAAAAAAGCCAAAAAGTATCTTTACCCTCCTTCTAAAGCCCACATCCTGTATATAAACTAATTCAGAGTAACTGAAAGTAGAACAGTAGTTGCCTAGGAATGAAGTGACTAATAAGGGGTAGGAGTGATGGATTCAATGAAATCTCATGGGCAGGAAAATTTGGGGGGTGAAGGTCATTATGGTCATTATCTTGATTTCAGTGATGGTTTCACTGGTGTAAATATATGTAGAAACTCACCAAGTTGTATGTGCCATATATATAGTTTATTATCTGTATGTGAATTTTAGCTTAATGAAACTGTTAAAAAATAAAAAAAGAATGTAAAGCACATATTAACAGCCTACAGAACTAATGTTTCTATGTTAAAAATTAAGAATTGCTTCTAAGTATAGTTGATCCTTGTAATAACTTTACTGAATACATTAAGTAAGGATTTTATTCTTCTAAGCTAAGCTATTCTTCTACAGTTAAAGAACTATAGCAACTGCTTACAACTTCTGATAACCACATTCAGACCAGATCGGTTGTTGAAATTTAATTCTATTTTTTGTACAACATACTTTGCAGGTATTTTATGCTTCTTTTAGAAGTTAAAGTACAAAGTATACATCAAGAATTCACAGACAGATCTGTGTTTATAGCCATTTTAAACAAAATGTAGAACATATTAAGCCTTCCTTAAATATAGATAATGGTATTCAAATATGCTGCATATTGGATTTCATTAAATTATGAAATAAAGCTGACATGAACTAGGTGTGCACAAAATTCATTCAATCATTCAACAAATATTATTGAATGAGTGGTATGTGTGCTGCCTCTGTCATAATATATTTTATGGAAAATCATTTGATGGAGTAGTCCAATAAATATCCTGTAAAATTAGACAGCATATTTAGGCAATTTAGACACTTCAGGAGTCATAACTAATTTTTCTTTGATAATTACATGATTTATTATAGTGGTTCTCAAATATTAGCTGTATCAGATTCAACTGGGAAGTTTGTTAAAAAACAGATTGCAGGATGTATAACTCAGGAAGTCTGAATTGGATCCAGAGAATTTGCATGTCTAATAAGTTTTTAGGCAAAAATGATGCTACTGGCCCAGGAGCCATATACTTTGAGAAGCACTGATTTATTAGAAATCATTGTGTAATTACCATGTGAATAACTAAGAATGTAGTTTAAGCCTAGGAAATAATAAAGACAAGGTACCTCGATAGAAAAAAATACATATTACTTAGGAAACACCTATTATTCACCTTAAATCTCACCCCATATAATATATCTCTATTACAAATGTGAAAGTCTATAGTTAAACTGAGCCAGCACTACTAAATTTGGCACTTACATGTGCAATATTTCTTCACAAGACTAAAAATAAATTTTCTATAATCCCAAAATCTGACTGAATTCCCCAGTTAATAGGGAAGACATATTAAAGTAACCTTGATAGGGCAAATGATTACTGTTTGTTTAAGCATTCTTTTGACTTGAGTGATCTATATCTCTACCTTAAGAATATTAACATATCACAGTAGAGCAATAGAAATAGGAGAAACCCTTTGAGCATAAAAGATTCAGGCAACATTGAATAAATAAGGCATCTCCACTGGGATTTACACACCAGTAAATCTGTTCACTGAGTTCCCATGAGGAAAAGAGTAAAATAGAAGACTGCAACTTACATAGAAAAAGGTAATAAAATCAACCCTATATCTTATACAATGATCCTTTCCAAAAATGAAGAGTTAGATATTAAAAGGGTGGTAGCAAAATCTAGTAAAGATCTTAAGTCACTTTTTTAGCTTCCTGTGTATTTTTATCTCAGTAATATAGACTACTTTGAGGAGGCAAACATGACTGCACACCTGAAACTTCAGCGGATTCCACACCTTTAGCAAAATGGTGCAATACAAACATATTTAGAATAACAGAGCAACCAGTGCATCAAAATTATTTTCATCCAAAGATTTTCACCGTAATTCTTATAAAGAGTAGCCGCCGCCTCCCCTCACCCCATCTATAGTTTAGCTTTCTGTAGTTTGTTATCTGTGGTCATCCATGGTCCAAAAATATTAAGTGGCAAATTCCAGAAATAAACAATTCATAAGTTTTACATTGTGTGCCATTCTGAGTAGCATGAAATCTCCAGCTATCCTGCTCCATCCCGCCTGGGATGTGAATCATCCCTTTGTCCAGTGTATCCATGCTGTAAATACAGTACAATATATTTTGAGAGATACACCACATTCACATAACTTTTATTATAATAGATTGCTATGATTATTCTATTTTATTAGATATTGTTATTGATCTCTTAATATGCCTAATTTGTAAGTTAAACTTTATCACAGGTATGTATGTCTAGAAAAAAAAAAACATAGTTATGTAGGGTTTGGTACTATCTGCAGTTGCAGGCATCCACTGGGGGTCTTGGAACGTATCCCCCATGAATAAGGGTGGACTATTGTTAGTAGAAGTATTTCACAGAAAAACTAAAACATGAGACAAACTTGTGATGGCTATTTCTAGATCCATCCATTCATCTATCCATCCACCCATGTACATTATCTACATAGCTATTACCTTTTTTTAAGTAACATTTATTTCAAATACATAACATGTAAAATCATTTAAAATAATTTGGTTAAAGCCAATGGAGCTGTCAGTGGATGATATCTCATTTGGGATTTAAACCATGAGAATTGTGCCACTATATGAATAGTATATTGCATACTAGAGCCTAGAAGAATCCTCTCATTAGGAATGAACATTCATTATGCACACATTATGTCACAGTATTCAGGCTCTGTTTGAACAGTTTCTTCCTGGAATATACTGACATGTATAAAATTCAACGAATAACTAAAATTAAGGGAAGAGGGCAAGCAATGTTACAGTCTGCTGCTGACAAATGAAAACGTAATTTTTAATGTGATGTATATACACACAACCAATCCCTGAGAAAATCTGAATTGCAAAATAATAATTTGGAATAATGGTTTTAGAGACACACATTAATATTAAATATAAGATAACATAATAAACATTGGTTTGTTTTGCTCTAAATTCAGAGAATCAAGCAAAGTCATTTTTAAGTGAAGACAACAAACTTTATCATCCATATTTCTCCAAATGCTATATTTTAAATAATTACACAGTTTATTTGCTCATGAGTGAGTAATACTGTAGACATTGACTCTCTAGAGACTTTTAAAAACATGTGAAATACCTTAGATATTTGGCATTTATTAGCTGGGAAAAGCTACCTAACAAATTAGAAGAATCAGAGATTTGACAAAATATATTCACAAATAGGGAATTTTCAAATCTCAATCTCTAACACAATCACCATTTACATAATCGATAATCCTCCAAGGGAGTACAACTCAGGGCCAAGAGAAAACTTTTTACCTAGTGATATCTCTAATGGGAGAAAGTGACAGCATTTGAATAAACACCCAGTTTCTCCACCTGTGCAGGATGCTGCCAAGGAAGCTCATTTCTCTCCTGCCCCATCAAGATCACTCAATCATGTGCTGTATAAACACATACATGTTGTGGAACAAGAAAAGGCTGGGAGAGTGGAAGATGCATTAAAAGGAGGCAGAGCATTAAAAGGAGGCAGATTCCACTAAATACATCATGGATTCCATCAAAAGACTACCCATGTGCTACTGGGAATGTCTTGCTCACAGTCCCCCCTCAATGGCCCTCTCTGTGTGCCTCACCCACACATATCCCCACCGCATAGCTGGCTCCCTGTACACACTCCCAGTGGCAGCACTGAAATAAAGCTTTGGCAGATGACTACTGAGCACTTCCAGAAAGCTGGCCTAAGTCCGTGGGACAGGGAGAAATCACAAATTTGAGCTTTAGTGCCACCTGTGGGAAAATGAAAGGAATGCTGTCAACACCTAGCCTGGTGTATTGCAGTATCAAGAGAAGACATACAAGCTTAAGAATTCTTCTATAAAAGTAAGCAGTAAGAGTGGAACAGATTTATCCAGAGAAAGACCAAGAAATCCTCAGAATCCTTAGTGGGATTAATGGAAGATATTTCTCTCCCAAGGGTAGTTAGTAAAAACTAGAGAAGGTGACTGCTACTTAAAGGAAAACCCAACAATGCAAAATGTCAAGGAATATGAAAAATCAAAGAAACATGACACCAAAGAAGTATCACAATAACCTTCTGGTAACCAATCTGAAAGACATGGAAATCTGCAATTTACCCAATAAAAAATTAAAGATAGTTGTTTAGAGAAATTAAGTAAGCTATAAGAAAACACAGAAAGGCACTTTAATTAAGTCAAGAAAAAAATACATGAACAAAATTATTTAACAGGAAGACATAAATTCTAGATCAAGCAAAAGACTTTGACTCAGAGGACAGCAACTTTGAAATTATCAGTCAGAGGAAAACAAAGGAAAATCATGAAAAAGAGTGAAGAGAGCCTATAGGAATTATAGGATACCAATAAAAAAAAAAACAATTTGCTAATTGCTCAAATTCCAGAAGGAGAAGAAAGTGAGAAGATGTAAGATTATTTAAAGAAACCATGGCTGGGGAGATATTTATATAGTCAAGGTCATGAAGCTCTTAGGTAATGAAACAAAATCAACTTAAAGAGATCCTCTCTAAGAGGCATTAAAATAAAACTTTCAAAATCAAAAACAAAAAGAGAATTAAAAGCAGCAAGAGAAAAGCAGTTTATAACTTACAAGGGAACCTATAAAAGAGTATCAGTGGATTTCTTAGCAGAAACCTTATAAGCCAGGAAAAAATGAAATAATATATTTAAAGTGCTAAAGAAAAAAAAAAAACTGGCAACCCTACTCTAATCTAACAAAATTAACCTTCAAAAATGAAGGAGAGATCAATATTCCCAGAAAAACAAAAGCTGAGAGAATTCATCACAACTAGACACACATTACAAGAAATGCTGGAGTTCTTCAAGATAAAATAAAAGGATGCTAACCAGTAACATGAAAACAAGAGAAAACAAAACATACTTGTAAAAGTAAATATGTAGTTAAATTCAGAATGCTCTTATCGTAATATGGAATTTTAAGCATTTAAGTCTACTCTATGGGTTAAAATAAAAAAGCATTAAAAATAACTATAGCTCTGTTAACAAATATACAATATGAAAAAGATAAATTGTGACATTAAAAACATGAAGGGGGGAGTAAAAGAGTAGAGTTTTTGTATACAATCCAAATTGAGGTGTTATCAGCATAAAACAAACTGTTATATCTATTATATGTTTTATATAAGCCTCATGGTACCCTAACCACAAAGTAAATACACAAATGATAAAGAGATGGTAATCCAACCATATCACTATGAAAAATAATCAGTTCATCAAGAAGGCAGAAAAAGAGGCAGGAAGTAGTGAACATAAAATAGCCAAAAACAATAAGATGTCATCAGTAAGTACTTACATAGCAATAAGCACACTAAATGTAAATACAATTCTCCAATCAAAAGATAATGTCTAGATGGCTAAAAAAAAAAAAAAAAAGATTCAACTGTACAGTGCCTACAATAGATTCAACTCGACTTTAAAGATTACATAGAAGAAATGGAAAAAGATATGCCATGCAAGTGGTAACCAAAAGTGAGTGGGAGTACTTATAATTGTATCAGACAAATAGACTTTAGGCTAAAACAGTAACGAGCAACAAGTTTATTACACAATAAAAACGGGATCGATCATAAAGGTGCTACAATAACCGTATACACACACACACACACACACACACACACACACACATACACACACACACACACAAAACTTGTAATATCTAAATATACTAAGCAAGTACTAACAGATCTGAAGGAAGAAACAGATAACAATACAATAATAGTACTATACTTTTTTGTGACTGGTAGCATGGTAGCTTTGTTTTCACCAGCAACACTATAAACATGTGAGTAATGCATTGCACTATGACATAATGGCCACTATGAATGAGGTCACTAGGTGACAACATTTTTCAGCATCATATAATCTAATGTGGCCACAGTTGTATATGTGATCTGTCATTGACTGAAATGTTATGCTGCACATGACTGTACATGAATGTTATTAAGAGTATAGATATTAAATGATCTCACTATTTAAAAGAAACATATGAGGCAATGTGAAGTGATGGAAGTATTTAACACTACTGTGGTAATTATTTTGCAATATATAAGTGTACTAAATACAAACTCATACACCATAATCTTATACAATGTTATGTATCAGTATATCTCAATAAAGCTTGAAAAAATAAATGCAAAGAAAAGTTTTAAAAAAATGATTCCCTTTCCATGGAATTAATCAGGACCCATAAAATGCTTCAACGACCAAATCCAATATCACTTGAGAGAAACATTTACTTTCCATAAAGGAAAACAAATAATAAGAGTTAGTAGATATTTTTTCTTTAATTGTGAGTTGACTAAAATGAAAAACAGCACATCTCAGTGACCTACTTCTACAATAAAAATAGTTTTGTGATGTTGAGCAGTTTACTAAACCCTTCTGAGTCCATTTCATCCTCACTTGAGAAATAGGATGGCAATAATAATTATAAAGCATATTAAACAGAAAATATGTAAAAGAATTTAAAACTCTAAAACTCTTTAGGAATATTACTTATCACCTAATTATGATCTATTATCAACAATAACAATGACAGCTTACATTTAATATGCATTATCATATCTTAGGCATCGTTCTAAGTACTCTACCTATATTAACTTATTAGCAGTCCTATTATACCCATTTTACAGACAAGAAATCAGTAGAATTGAACTTGTACACATTGGTTCCAGAATCTGAATTCTCAACCACTTCAATCTTATTAATCATAAACAAAAAATTGTACAGTAAGTACAGGTTGGTTGCAACATGTAAATAACTATTTCTCAGTTGTCAATCTATTTTCAATCATTCGATTTAAGAGTGGTTCAAACTAAAATATTCAAATGATTCTGAATTATCAGTTTCTCTTTTAAAAACATTCATAAATAGATACAAACTCTCCATTCTAAAATTAATGTTCTGATTAGTGTCTGATTTATTTCAAAAGTCAGTTTTACCCCAAGAAAGGATGACTTTAAATATAAACCATAATTAATTTTTATATTAAGGGTATCCATGACATGAGGCTTTAGAAAAGAGAGTCAAAAGATAACATGTTTATATTCTGCTCAGTACACCTTACACACTAATGGTCCAGTTCACCCGAGGCTAGTTACTCTTGATGTCAGAATTAGAACGTGCTGCTTAATGTAATTGCTACCATTATCTCAATTTTATACATAAAGTTTTATTGAAACTTATGAGAGGTCAAGAAACTTTTTCAAGGTCTAAAAGCCAAATGGCAAAGGTAAGATGAAAACTAAACTCCAAGGTCTTAAGCACTTACATGAACTTAAACTTTAAAGTGTGATATGACCTTTCATGAAAAATAGAATGTCAGAATCAATCAGAGGAAACTTCATAATTTCTTTAATGTTAATGATACATGCAAAAGAGGCTAATATCCAAAAATTATGAGAACTAGCACAACTCAACACCAAAAAAAAACAATCTAATTAAAAAATAAGCAGACCTGAATAGACGTTTCTCCAAACAACATACAGATGACCAACATACATATGAAACGATGCTCAAAGTCACTAATCATCAGAAAAATGCAAATTAAACCACAATGAGATTATCACCTAAATGATATAAGTCAGAGAAAGACAAAAAGTGTATGATCTAACTTACATGCAGAATCGAAAAAATAAACAAACAAAACTGAAATAGTCTTATAGAAAGAGAAAACAAACTAATGATTGCCAGATGGGAGGGGGATTGGGGAACTGTGTGAAAAAAGTAAAGGCATTAAGAAGTACAAGTTGGTAATTACAAAATAGCCAAAAGGATGTCAAGTATAACATGGGAAATAGTCAATAATACTGTAATAACTATGTACAGTACCAGGTGGGGACTAATCAGTGGGACCACTGCCTAACTTATATAAATGTCTAACCACTGTGCTGTACACCTAAAACTAACATAAAATAATATTAAATGTCATCTGTAATTGAAAAAAAATAGCATCTCTCTACATGGCTGAATGAGTAAGTCATGAACTAGGGCTATAACATCTTTCACAACATGGCGAGAAAGTATATGATAATTAGAAACATGTTTAACACTAAATAGAGGAATTTCATTTAGTGGGGTTTAAAGCAGGGTATGGTTAAAAGGTAGTTACCTTATCTTGATACAATGAAAGATTCAAAACCTAAAATACTAAAAAATAGAATCAAAACACATGCATAATGACTATGGGTATGCTGAGAATGTTTTTAAGATAGAAATATTCATAATCTATGTGCAATAAATAAATGTTCCTTCAATTTACATACTGAATGTGCCTTAGGAGTATGGGCTTTCAAAATAAATAAAAAAATATTCGGTATCATTTGTATACATATTTACCTTATATAATCATTTTTTCAGTGTGAGAACATTTCCATTCTACTCTTTTAGCAAATTTCAATTATATATCTTATTGACTATAGTCACCATGTTTAACATTAGAGTCTCAGAACTTATTCTTCTAGCTGAGTTTGTACCTTTTTAACAACCTCTCTCTATTTCTCCCAAACACCAGCCCCTAGCAAACCACTTTTATACTCTGTTTCTGTGAGTTTGACTTTTTTTTTTTTAAGTTTCCAATATAAGTGAAACCATGCAGCATTTGTCTTTCACTGGCTGATTTCACTAAGCATATTGCATCCAACGTCCATCCATATTGTCACAATGACTATATTTCCTTCTTTATCATAGCTGGATAATATTCAAGTTTATATATTACATTTTATCTATTCATCCATTTCAGTTGTTTCCAAACCTTGGCTATTGTGAATAATGCTGCAATGAACCTACATGAAAATATCTCTTTGATATCCTGATTTCATTTTCTTTGGAACATATACCCAGAGTGAGACTGATGGATCATATGGCGGTTCTATTTTTAATTTTTTGAAGCACTTCCATACTGTTTCCCATAGTGACTGAATCAATTTATATCCCCATCAACAGTGCCAAGGGTTCTCTTTTCTCCCATCCTCACCTTGTATCAGGTGTGAGATGATATCTCACTGTGGTTCTGATTTGTGTTTCTCTGGTAAGTAGTGCTTCTGAGCACTTTTCAGATACCTGATGGCCATCTGTACATCTTCTTTGAAAAATTTCTATTCAGATATCTGCCTAATTTTTTAATTTTTTATTTTTTGATTGTTTCTTTTGCTAGAAAGCAGCTTTTCATTTTGATTTCGTCCCATTTATTTTTGCTTTTGTTGTCTTTGCATTTGGTCTCAAATCCAAAAAGACATCGCCAAGAAAGATATCAAAATGTTTTTTCATCTAGGAGTTTTATGGTTTCAAGTCTTATGTTCAAGTCTTTAATCCTATCTGAGTAGATTTTTGTTTTTTGGTATGAAACAAGGGTCCAGATTTATTATTTTCCATGTGATTATCTAGTTCTTCCAACATCATTTATTGAAAAAAAAACTATCCTTCCCCTCTGCCCCCAAAAAAATCTTGGCTTCTTTTTCATAAATTAGTTGACCATATATTTATGGGTTTAATTCTGAGACCTTTATTGTTTGTTTTTATGTGTCTATTTTAATGCTGATACCATATTATATTCATTACCATAGCTTTGCAATATAGTTGCAAATTAGAAAGTGTAATACATCTAGCTTTGTTCTTCTTTCTCAATATTGCTTTGACTATTCAGGGTCTTGTATATTGTATGTGTTTGGACAAACATGTTACAACATATATCCATCATTATAGTTTCACTTAAAATATTTTCACCATACTAAAAATCCTCTGTACTCAACCAATTAGTCTTTCTCTTCCCTCCACAACCCTTGACTGATATTTTTACTGTCTCTAAAGTTTTGTCTTTTCCAGAATGTAATATAATTGGAATCATACAGATTTTAGATTGGTTTATTTCACTTAGTAATATGTATTTAAGTTTCATCCACATTTTTTTCAGGGCTTGATAGTTCATTTTTCTTCAGCACTGAATAACAGTAAATTGTCTAAGTGTATCACAGTTTATTTATCCATTTATCTACTGAAGGTCATACTGGTTGCTTCCAAGTTTTAGCAATTAAGAATCAAGCCACTATAAACATCTATGTGCAGGTTCTTGCATAGACATAAGTTTTCAAACCCTTTGGTAAATACCAAGAAGTGTGATTGATGGTATTGTATGGTAACAATATGTTTAGTTTTGTAAGAAATTGCCAAACTGCATTCCAAAGTGATTGTATTCTTCAACATTATTAAACTTTCTCTTATTCATAAAAATATTTAAGCATTTGAAAGGCAAATGAAACATTTAAAACTTCTTGATCTTATCTCTGAATTGGTCAAATAAAAAATCGTTACCCTAAAACCTAGCTAATGTATTAACAGGTTACAGGTTGATGGTCTATATATGATATGAAAAGAACTGAAGATTTTAATCATTTAAAGTTTCTTACATTTCATAAATTAAGATACAAACGAGAACAACAATTACATAAGTCTTTCTCATGTCAAAATCTGCTATGTCGCAATTTCTACTAATTTGTAATTTGTACTACTTTGCCCCTCTGGAGCCATATCTTCAATTATCTGGAAGATTTTTTACTAGTAAGAAGGTTATCTTTATCTTTCGAGCCCAACATTTATTGTGTCTTTATATTTTAAGATCCCTTGAACACTTTAGTTACAATTTTCTGTAAAGTTTCTCATATTCACTGATTGATCCATTCATTAATTGCTTCATTAATTAATTTATTCAAGCAGGCAATTATTACATGCCTAGAATCTGCCAGGCACCATGGGTTGTTCTGAGAAGCTGCTGAAAATAGCTAATCACTAATATTAATTTTTTTAAGTTTCTTATATTTTTCTCATCTTTTTTAGAATTAGCAACTTTTTCTTTTATATCAGCTTACATGAGTCTAGCCTACCAGTAACTTGCCTACATTTAAATGTTTATGAATCTATGCTCTACTATTTGCCTAAGTTTTATGCAAGGACAGTTAAGTATATAGATTTGAAGTTAAAAGCATGAACTCATGAGCCAGAATAAGTTCAATTCATGGCTCTGCCCCTTATTCCCTTGGGCAAATTACTCCATACTGCCATTATCCCAGCTGTTAAATGGGAATATTATCAGTAACTACCTCAAAGGTTTGCTGCAATTTCTGTTATTGAATTGTTTCATCTACTTCCTTTGGCCTTGTAGTTGATAAACAGATCTTTGTGATTCTAGATATACATGGATTGTGAGTCCAAATATTCACCATGTAATATAGTTTCTTTAAGAATGTGTTTTAATAAATATTTTAGTGGAGTTTTCTGAGATGATTTTTAGAAGTTAGAAAATATTTAAACCAAAGGCTCCAAATTTCTCTTAAATAATGTCTTTATAGAGAATGTGGAGGTATTACAGACACTTTAACTGCCTTTCAACTCCATTCAATAAATAAGCTGCATTAATTTTGTTTTTTGTTCAGTTAATAAATTTAAAATTTATGCCTTTATAAATATATCTTTAACATAGATATTTATAAGCATGACAGAATTAACAACTTCCTCCAGACGAAAATAATTACAAGGAAACATTAAGAACATCACCATTTTAAAACCATATTCCAGCCAACAGATTAATATAAAATTAAACACAAACTGAAAGTAGTTATATTCTGCTTATATATCTAACATGATTACTTTATATTATATAAGTACTATGTAGTAACATAACAGTTTCAGAAAAAACTTATTCCCTTATAAACATGATAAATATTATATGTATGACTCTCACTGCATAATAAATAGGATTTTCTTTATTCATGAAGTTGGATGTCAGACTCAATTGAAAAATATGTATTATATTCAATGTATTTATTCCAAGGCTTGTTAAAATTACTCTATTTTGCTGTCAGCAGATAAAATAATAACAATTTTTATAAGTTTTATGAATTAAAACAGTGTGAAATGAAGGCTTTAAATTTTCTATGTTTATAACTTTATTAAAACTCCACAATAAATTATATACTTGATTAAAGATTTATAGAAAACATACTGTACTATATTCTGTAGGTAACTATCATGATTTCATGGCGAACTGTTTAAATATTGGAGTAGTATGATGACATTTATCAAAGCTAAAGAAGAGAAAGTTCTAAAGTGAAAAAAATGAAGTCATAAAAAATATTAAACAGAAACAAAAAGGAATGTTATTAGACACAGAATACATAAACCAATTATGGTTTGATACACTGAGTTAAAATTAAATAGCAATAGAAAGAGAGCCATTAATGAAGAAGTTGTAAATATTTTTAATGACAAATACCTTAACTTCTTCCAAGTTTAAAAAGAACAAAACTAGTTTTAAAATATTCTTTAAATATATGAATTCAATAAATCAAAGACTGTTGTTTAATATGCTTTCTAGAGCTGTGCCACTATTCAAGACTATGGCCACTAGTCACTTGTGACTATTTAAATTTAAATTAATTGAAATCAACTAGCATTAAAATTTAATTCCTCACTCACACTAGACATATTTCAAGTGCTCGAAAGCCATATGTAGCTAATTATTAATATATTAAACAGTGCAGTCAGAATATTTCCATTCATCATAGAAAATTCTACTGGAGAATGGTATTCCAAAATTTTTTTAAAAACTAGAAAGGTGAATCAAAACTATAGAACTAAATCATTATTTTCACCTGAAATCTATGTTCTAGATATTTAATATGATATTTCAAAACAAAAATCGGCTGGAATTTTTTGTATATGGTTAATTGAAAGAATGCCTATGTATTTTAAGACTGGACACATACCTATAAGTAACTACTAAACCCAGATATAAAGAAACTAGCTTAACTACTTATGTTTTTTTAAATTCCAAAATGCTTAGAAGAGATACAACTCTATATATTAAAATTAATAAAGAAACAAATACAGGTGATTGCTATTATTTCTTTCACAGTCCTTGGCAAGAAGAGGTAAATTAGAAACACTAGGGCTATATCATGAATAATCATCCCCTTTGAAGAGTAATAAGATATATACGATAAGGTAAGAAAATTGAGAGCCAGTGAGTTGGGGACCTATTGGCAGTTTGCTGTAGTTCACTAAATGATATGAAGGTCACTGCATACTGGGGTGTTCAAGGGCACAGGCTCATAATCAGATATTTGAGCCACTGAGTTGAAGTTTATAATCTTAGTTAAGTTACTGAAATTATCAGTTTCTTCAACTATAAAAAGAGGGTAAGAATAGTATAATATTCATTATGATTATTATGAAGATACTGGCTAATAGGGAACATAAAAATGTTAATTAGCAGTGTTATTTATAAAGATAATATTACTATCATAAACATTACTGTTTACAGAAAGTCCTGTTGCTTGTCAAAATACATATTTCTAAAATGTACTGCATACACTAGAATCAGATATTTAGTTGATGAAGCCTACTAATCAATATGTTGTGCAAACTCCCCAAGTAATCTTTACATGTATCAACATTTCAGAACCTTTGGTAGCAGAAAAACTGTACACTGGCAAGGAGTTAGTTTGAATACAGACATTGCCATTTCTTGGAGCCTTGCTTTCCTCATCTGTAAAATGGTAGAACAATATTTATTTCATTGGATCATTGTGAAAGTGTTATTATTAATTATAATACCATTAAGATCCAATGAAATTTTAATAATTCAAAGAAGATTTATTTACAAAAGGGCTATTTAAAAAGAGAAAAGTAGTGCATAGGAGTAGCATGAGTGAATCTTTACATGGTGCTTGTAGCATCAAGCTCTATATCAGGTCTGAAGGGAGAGGGGAGCAGAGGTTAGAAGGAGAGGTAATACTATATAGAAGACTTACATGAAAGGAACAGTGACAATGATGAAACACAGCTATCCTAAGGTAATGTCACAGAGAAGAACCAGGGGAATAGATATCCTTAACCTGTTCTTTATTTTCCTGCAATCTCTGCTTTTCTGCTTGGATCCTAATTGGTGGAACCCAACAGGAAGCCAGAGGACATAGATACCTCCAGATGTAGTCCATGTATATCAGTCTCTTACAGCAGAAAACAGGGAGGAGACCAGTAAAGAATGAAAATGAAGAAGAAAATGGGAGATATACATCGTACATATAAGGTGCCTAGTACATTGTCTCATTTTCAATTAATGGCTTAGTATTTTTATGGTGGATCATGTTCTGCGAATACATGAAAGGTTCTAATGATATTAATAACAACTGATCATGAATAAGATATTGAAGATAAGCTGAAGCAGACGGTTCTGGATAGAAATCAGTGAAATAATCTAGTTTATTTTGTCTAATGACATCTTTAAAAACTAGCTAATATTTTTGAAATGTTTATAAATGTCTTATATTTTAACATTAATTTTCAGATTATCAAGTAATCAATAATACTTCAAAATAACCTTATAAGGGAGGTAAAATTTCATCTTCAGTATTTAACTATGAGAAAGTTGAGTTATTAATTGAATGATAAATCCATGAAAGGGCCAGGGCTCAGACTCAAGTCTTTATTGTTGTTTTAAAGTTTCTTTCCTTTCCTTAAATGATGAATCTATTTGTCATCTAAAATAATTCTTATACCAAAATGTACAAGTGAATATGTCAAGGAGTACATTCCTCATTTTCTCATCATTAAGTTATCTTAAAGTTATGATTCTCAAAGTCAAGTTGCTCCCTTGACCAAGCTGCTGAATCAGCATCACCTGGAAACTTGTCAGGAATGAAAATTCTTGCCTTTCCCCAAAACAATTTAATCAGAAATTCTGAGAGTAGAGCCCAGAAATCTCTATACAAGATCCTCAGCTGATCCTGATGCAACTAAAGTTTGAGAAACACTCCTTTAAAAGATAACCTTTAATTAACTGCTGGCAGCCACCATAGTTGAAACTTGAGTACCTGAAAGGAACCAAAATGTACTAATGGGAACTTTTTACAGTTTCAGCCTGATTTAAAATGATGAATATGTCACCATGTTAACCTACTGACAATTATGCTTCTATTTTCAGAAAGATACTTAGTGGAAACATGCAACAGGATAGCATTATTTTCATTAAGCCATCAATTTTAATGGGTTTTAAAAGGATCAAGCCTCTTATCTCTTCCTTTCTAATGGAATTTAGAGAATTTCTGTAAATTTCAGCACCAAGACCAGAAATCATGCATCTTAACATGAGATGCAAATAGTTTTGAACCTAATTAACAAGGCCTACTTTGGTCTGATTTGTTCATGAAAATTAATTTGAGTAGAAAGGCATGGGACAATTTTTTTTTCTGTAAATATTTAGGGCTTTTTAGACCATATGGTCTCTTAGAACTAATCAACTATGTCATAACACAAATTAGCTACAGACTATACATAAACAAAGGGGTGTGGTTGTGTTATAATAAAACTTTACTAAACAAGTCATGGAATTGGTCCACAGGCAATAGTTTGTCACTTTTTTGGACTAGGGAATCTCATGACTATATGAAAATAAGGCAAGTGAAGGATTTTATTCAAATCATCTACCTTAATAAAAGGTAGTTTCACTAAATAATTCCCAATCAGAAGATATGCTCCTCTAAATATAAGGAACGCATTATAACTAAAGATTCAGCACCATTCCATTATTGAATGAATGTGTTTTTATCCATTATCGTTTATTCAAGATTATCTTAATTCTGTATGATTATTGCATATAGTGTTTACTTTTGCTTAAAGATTTGGTTTCTTGAAATTACGTTTTATGATGTCAAGGCTTTGTGTTTTTCTCCCCTATTCAGGGTGGAGGAGAACATTAGAAAGCTAATTACAATGTAAGATATCACGAATGTTTAAATCTCAGTGAGTGCTTAGCTCAGCCTCTTTACCAGAGTGAATAGCCAGAGTCACTTTGGATTCTGGCTTTTGCCTGGCAACTGCTTGCCAACCACTTTGAAAGCATAGCAATTTAGACACACAGTCCTTTGGTCTGTTCCCTAAGGCAAAGCTCATGGTACTTTGATGACAGCACCTGTAAAGCTGGCTTGGTATCCCTATTTGAAATGTGTTCTACCTCATTCATACTGAGCCTCTGGAGGTCAAACCTGGTTTTGTTGACTTATCATGAGATGCAAATAATTTTGAACCAGATTAAAATGGCCCACTTTGGTTCATGAAAAATAGTTGATTCTTATACCAATATAATTCTCGGATTCTGTGACTGATTGTTTAATCTCTAGATTTGTGGCATCTAAAGGAGATAATCTTCTGGCGATAACTCATGTTAGACTATATAATTTCAAAATCAATTTTATTTAGAATTGTAAATTCAAAATTTTCAGAGGCAATTCAGGTAACAATGATGAATGTAAATGCCAGGTATTAATCAAAATTACTGCAAGATTTATATTAAATGTCAACTCATATTTGGCCTCCATGTCAATGAACAACAGGAGATGGTGGAGACTTGGGCAAATTAAAGGGATGTATTCCATCTAAAGGAAAGGAATACTACTTACCGACTGATTAATGACCTTAGGCTACAGAAGCCAGAATCACCCTCTTTTCCAATTTTTTTCACAAATTGATTTTTGAAACAGATAGCTTTTTCTAAGTGAAATACCAAGGTTTAAATGCTGTCCACTAATTCCTGTTTCTTAAACATGATGACGATTAAACACACACTTCATCAGCAGCCACTTCAGAAACTCTGACTTAAGATTTAATAAATTATTTTAAATGTATGAGTTCATATCTTTGATGTTCCCAAATCTACATAAACAAAGCTCCCTCTAAGTGGCTTAATTATTCAATGAAATTTATTGATCTGAGATCCTCAAATCACATCGAAAAGTTCACAATATGTTGTCTTCCCAAGTTTGCTGTTCTGCATGCTTGTTTTGCTACCCTGTTCACTTGTACATTTCCTATTCTCTCATTGTCCAGGCCCACATTTGACAAATGTTAATGATACATCAACATGTGGCCTGACCCCTCTATGGTCTAGGAACACAACCATGATTGCTTACCATGTTGTTAATAAGACACAGAGTCAAAGAAATAGCATTCAAAGACACTCAATAACCTCTGTCTTCTTGATTCCAAATATTATATGCATAGAGGTTATTAAACACTCCTCTTCAGCCATGTAGGTGATCTTGACAAGCTTCAATTACTCTGTAATTGCATCCATTTTTCAACAGTTGTGCCCTTGGAACAAATTTGTTCTTTTGCCTAATCAGATAACTCGAAGATGTAGTGCCACTTCTGCAATAAAACCAATATTGATAAAGAGTCATTTGGTATTTTAAAGAATCCATATTTCAGGAGAATATTACACTATCAACTATGATTTATGTGAAACTCTTGTTATTTGTAAAGCAAGTAGGACTCTAAATTTGTACTTATGCAAAATTTAACCAAAAATGTTATCTCTCCTTACTCTGGCCAATTCAAAGGCTAATAAAAAAAAGTAATTCACAGTGAGTCGCTCACATTGCATTTTCACTTAATCCTAAAATAGCAGTCTGTTGCAAACAAAAGAAATAACAGAATAACTGAAGCTTGTCAGCAAGACCATCTAGGAGGTTGATTAAACGTAAAAATGGTTCTGTGGGAAATTGACTGTGAACTAGAATTTACGAACCCATTATATTTGGCAGATATGACTTATATAGATTACTCCCTCAAGAAAAATTTAAGGAAAACATAGATATAGCACCAAAAACTATATGCATTGCCATTACAACAAAGTGTAAGGTTAAATATAAACAAACCTGTACCTTTAATGTTTTATCTTACCAAAATGCCAGCAAGTTTTTACAAGAGTATAAACTTGGATATTTTAAATTATTCCAAGACAGTATATAAAATGGCCACTAGCAAGTCATAAGTAATTGTTTGCTATGCACTTCTCCCTTAACAAATACAATGTTGCTCTTTTATCTTAAAATGGCAGTACTGAAAGATTAAAAACAGTATTTTTAAGCATTTATTTTAGGATTTTATTACTTTCCAAAGTGCCATTGACAAAAACTTTCAGAAAAAAAATGTTTCACTAAATGCCAGTGGAAAGGCAAAAGAGGGCTATGTATTATTTATAAAAATGACTCTTAATTTGAGTGAAAAAGTTTTTTATGGTTCATATATAATGACAAATCTAAAATATATATATATTCTGAGACTACAATTTATTGCTCCATCTCCTAAATATTAATTCAATAAACATTATTCTCATTATACAGCACCTTCACCAGTACAATATATACTTAATCGGAGCCATTTCAGACTGATGAGAACAATGACAAGGTCACTGGCTTTTTTAACCATTAGAGTAACATGATGTAAGTTAAGCCATTCACTAAGTGACAACAAACCATGGGACTGCTTTAGCGGTACTTAACCCAGCTTCTCTGCAGATAGTTTATGCACTGCTACTGTCCCCTAATGCCAGTTCCAACTTCTGACTTTGCTATGTGAGATTTCACCTTTACAACTGCAATTCTTTTACCCTGCTCATCTTATTTACTTTTAAATAATCATTTAGTATATTTTAAATGTCTGGATATAAATAAAAAATAACCCTAACCCTATGATCTATTAATATTCCATAATTACAAAGGTACAATTTTCCAGGAAATCTTTTCCTTATTATTTTTTCTTCCATGTTTCTCTTAAGCTCCTAGTGTTCTATAGTTTACAGGAAGAATTACAATAGTTTAAACTTATATGATTCTTGAGATAAAGTAAAATAATTGATACAGTTTCTGTATCAGGCACATCATGAAAAGAATTTACATGCAGGAGATTACAAGAGATAAAGCAGGAGAGATTAGTAGCCTACATGATATTAAAGACCTTAGATTTTGTAAACAGATTTCCATTTTAGGTAAATAATTCTGGCAGGTAAATAGAGGATGCTTTTGTGGGTGTAAGACCAGAGGCAGTAACAGTCAGGATACTTCTGTAATAAACATTAAGAGAAATAATATAAATTATTGAGTTATCAGTGGATAAAGAGAATAGATGATCATGGGTTTTAATCAAAAGTCCATTAATGGGCTTTTCATAAGCCCTCTGTACAATAAATAATTCCTTGTGCTTGTGTGATATACATGTTACCACCCACTCATACTCTTTTTTGGACAAAAAGTCCATAGTTATCAATAGATTCTTGAAGAGATATACAAATTAAAACCACAAGCATTAAAGACAACTAGGATAGAGTGTTACATGCAGCAAATTAAGAATTAAACCCTGAAAAATATTGATATTTAAGGGGTAGACAGAGGGAGAAAAAGCAAAGAAGAAAACCAAGATGTATAAGGAAAAGCTGATAAATGCACTAATTTAGAATCGAAGGAAATAAAAAGTTTCAAAAGTATAACAAACAATTGTTTACAATGCAGCATGAAAGTCTTACATAAAAAAAAAATTATATTGATATATACACTCAGAATGCCACTGAGGACCCTTAAAGAGAACAGTTTAGAAAAACCAATGATTCAGAGTTAGGGAAATATTACATCAGGGGACATTTTGAAATATATGAAGTGCTTTCTGATTGCTATAACTACTGAAATTTTAATTCACAGGATAAAGGGATACCAAATATTTTTAAGAGTATGAAACAATTCTGAAGAATAAAGAATAAAGAAATGGGAAACCAAAATGGAGTGAACTTGGAAATTAATGGCAGCGTAGAAGTAAACATAGTGAAAACAGATTTATTTCATAAAGCTGAAATGAGAAATGGAAAAGATGCTAGATAGCAGCTAGATGAATACTTCCTTTGGAGAATGGGAAAGATTTAGATATCTATATTGACTAAAAGGAAAAAAAAACTAGAAAAGGTGATGTTGACAAACAATAATAATAAGACAAGGCTCTAGAAGAGATCATCGGACAATGTGACAATTGGGGGGAAATAGCTTATTTGAAATTAGGCAGAACAAAAGAAAATTCATCCTTTGTGACAGAGGAAGGAGTTGTCCTTAGATTTTGGAGAAGGAGGCAAATGACAGAGATCCTGACTTATGGCCTCAATTTTCTCAACAAAATGTAATTGAAATTCAGTTTAGCAGACGTTTCTAATTTTTCTTCTGTTTATTACATCAAATCTTTTTTTCAAACTATCCTTTTCCTGAGCAAATAAATACAATACTCCCTTTTTTAAGTTTTTAAAGAATTGTATCATAGGCTTAATAATAATATTTTTATTTAGCCAGTCTTAATATATCTCTATACAATAAATCTACAAATTTTCATTTACTTGTTTTTCTGCACACTTATTCCATCCCACACCATTACTCTGGCATGTGCAAATATACAGCATAGGTAAATTTACTTTGATGTCTCTATTTTCATTTATATGATACTAAAATTCTATCCATAAGTATTAAATTAGAAGAAAAGTTGGCCTGCAGAACTCAGCTAAATGTATTTTATCTATGGCATACTTTCTAGAATGATTTCACTGAGCTAAATATGCTACCTCTCCTAATGCTTTATCAAACAGTACACAGAAAGAGAAATCTCCCTGAGTAATTTTAAATAGTCCAGGCATCCTAATTCACCAAAAGTAGGGAGAAAAAATGACAACCATAGGGCTTTTTGTATCTATACTACTTCCCCTTCTGTAGAACTTCTATACTTTTCTGATTATACTCAATTTCTGGAAGTTATAGGAAGAAGAGTTCTGATGAGGGCAGGAAAGTGGGGGTTCATGTGTCAACATACTATAAAATAGCAGTGGGTAAACTGTGACTAGGTTTCCCGTTGTCAAAAGCCAAATTCTATTCAAAGAGGACAGAAAATTGAAATAGGATAGAAAACTGCTTGCCTTCTTCCATATTGTTATTTGGTTTTTGTTTTCTATTTATTGGTGTTTTGATGGGTAAAAATGTGTTTGTAGCCTGGAAGATTCATAATTAATATTCCCTGAGTGTACAACTTTGCAACCTTCCATCTTTTGGGATATATTTACATAAATTTCAATGAGAATATTTGGGTTACTAACCAGTTGCCTTCGGTTGAATTGCCCTAAATGCAGACTCTGAGACAAATATTTTAGTATGAGTAGTTTATTTCAGAGGTGACTGCAGGAAGCACTAAAAAAGTGAAGAAGTGAGAAAGGGGCAGGAAGAAAGCCAAGAAAAGGTTACTGATAAAGTTATTGCTGCAAACAACTGTGACTCAATCCCACTGGGGACCTCCCTCAGGGTTATCCACCCAAGAAGTGAAGAAACTAGTTAATTATCCCCAACTTTCATCTGTCATTGTCCAAGGGCTGCTACCAAAGTCATTAATTCCTTTGCACATCAGATAAGACCTATGTTTGTATTAGGCAGCTAGTCAGACAAAGGAACAAGAAATAGGGGCCCAGCCTAGTGACCGCCCAAAGAATACCCCAATGATAGCAGAATTCGGGATATGCACATGCACGCTAGGCAAAGTTATATAGCAGCCAGGTGTCAATTAAAATGACCTCATTTGCCAATCACCTAAGAATGCCTTTGGCCCAAAGCTGGCTCATCATGGTCCAAATATAATGCAGACATTCTCACTTCTGGGGGTTGTTGCTGTGGTGGTTACAGCACTCTGTTCCAGCTCTCCTCACTAAACCTATGGTCCTCCTTGTGGCGTGCTTTGTCTTTCTAAAATATACTTTTAATAAATCTTTTCTAAATCTCACTGACCTGTGATTCTTCACTGCACGAAGTGAGAAAGAACCAAGGAAAAATGTTAACTACACTTCTGCATCGTTATCCACCTCCCACCCTGCCATTGGGGAGACCCCAATGGTAACATTTGGACTGAGAAAAAACCCTCAAATAGCAGTTTGAGGAACTTCAAGTATTATTTTGGCATATACTGGAGTTTAATCAGTGTCTATTATAGATCATTCTGAGGAGCTGTTATTTTATAGTAATGCCCCCTTTATCCATGGGAGATAAGTTCCAAGACTCCCACTGATTGCTCGAAATTGTGGATAGTACCTGAAATTGTGGATAGTATATAGTATGTTTTTCCCTATACATACATACTTATGATAACATTTAATTTATAAACTAGAATCAGATAAATAAGAGATTAACTAATAATAAAATAGAACAATTATAACAATATACTTAATAAAAGTTACATGAATGTGGTCTTTCTATCTCTGACAACTGATCTGATAAAGATGACAGCTACTAATGGGTGGATAGTATATACAGCGTGGATATGCTGGACAAAGGGATGATTCATGCCTCAGGTGTGAAGGAGTGGAATCATGCGAGTTTTTTGTTATGTTACTCAGAACAGTGCACAATTTAAAATCTGGCATTTTCCATTTAATATTTTCTAACCCTGGCTGGCTATAGATAACTAAAACCACAGGAAAGGAAACTGTGGCTCAAAAGGAGCTCCTCTACTCAGATACCCTTGGATGGTCGAATATCCAAAATTTTTCGTGGTGTATTTCAGGTATAATTATCTGATTCTTACATTTTGCCATGCTATCTATGTAGTCATGCAATTTTAGGTAGTCAAAAATTTATGTTATTGTTTATTTGGTGTAGTTTTCCCTGCAGATAAGCTGTATTTTTTTTTTAACTATGTGAGCACAAGTTATCGTAAAGAATACGTTTCAGGATGTAGCTTTTTCCAAAGAAATATTTGGTAAAGTGAACTCTTAATATTAGTTCTATAAACACAATTAGCTCATATAAATATCTAACCATTGGGTTCGTTTTATGTATAAATTTGGGTTTATTTCCACCTAAAAATATAATCAATGTAATTATTCTTAACTAAACATCAGTAGCGCTATAAATTCAAGTAAACACTTAGAACTCCACAACAGAAAAAGCAATGTGAATATTTGAAGGAATTTTATGTAAAAGAGGAAATAGGACTTCTCTAAGTCAGGATAAATTATGTCCATGAATTTAGAAAGAAACAGATGAAGGTTAACACTTCTATAACACAGCTATATGTTTATACTTTTTGAAAGAACTGTATTCTGAAGTCCTGTAAATAAATGTCTACATATTACAAATGAGCAGGTGGTAAAATATATCTAGAAAAACATTATACATATGCATACATCTACACATGTATAATGTATAATATTTATATTATAATATATATAATACATAATGAATATAAATATTTATATGTAAACACTATAATATATACAGATGGTATGAATATATATCTATTTGTGTATATATACACATCCATAATATGCCATTCCATTTTTAAATGATTGAAGTAATTTGATTTTTGCTTCAATGATTGATAACAGAATGTTTACTTCATCAACATCCATATCACAAGTACTATAAATATTTATTGGAAAACGAAGGTATTAAGTTTGTGTAAATTATTGTTTCAAAATCACTTTTGCTTTAGTAATTTATGAACACAAGCTCAAAAATATGATTATTGGTTTTAAAATAAGAAAATGCATTAAAAATTTTAGCAAAGTTTCTGCATACATTTGATGTTGCAATCTGTTAATACTAAAATTTATGTGCTGCCACTGTGATATAAATTTATTATAATTAGGCAAATGGGTGCAATTCCTAACTCATCTATACATTCCTACAAAAGTTTTCTTTTTCTGAAAGACTATTTTTTATTACATTAAACTCATAAATATGTAAGGTCTATTGTTTTTATGAGACAAGCTATTTTAGCATTGATGAAAATTATTATAATGCATTTATTTAATAGTTTCAAGAAAATAGTCAATATTATTCATATCATTTGCACTGGGCGAAAATGCCTCTCTGTATTTAACACTCATTATTCTTAGATATAATGAATGGATAACACATTTATTACATGCTCAGTTATCAACCTAAAATATTTTAAAAATTAAAAAAATTGTTTTTCCTTAAGTCTACTCTTTTCAAGGTAAATTTCCAGTTTCATAAATTATTTTTCTTAGGAGGTGATTTTAAACAGCTCTCAATCATATAATGGTAATTCTCTTCTGTTACATCTTGGTATTATTCTTTTTTCTTTATTTTAGAACATCGGGCTAAAACAGACTGTAATATTCTAAGTCTAAAATATATAGGATTACTTACTTATTTTAAATAGCATACTTCTCTTAAGCTGTCCTACATTATAGATTTATATCAACAGTATGCATGACCTATGCGTCAGGAACAAATACATATTCTTATATTTATTCTTTTTGAAATCTATCCTCTTTCAAGATACAAAATATATTTCCTTGTTCAGTTATTTAACACAACAGTGATTCCTGTGCAGTTTGAAACAACAAAGTGTAGCGAACCTACTCTCAGTATCTTGTCCAAGCCAATGATAAAAGTAGTAAACGTCTCTACAGTACACTAAAATTGTTTTTCAAAATTGATTATTTAAATAAGCACATTAGTTCAACAGGTAACTGTGTCCCATATTTCTCTATCATGAGAGAATTAGTATAATGTCTTAGTAAAAACCAGAATGTTAAGGCTACCATATTTTCTTCCATTAAAAAAAACTGGTTTGACATGATCTACATTTAGAGATCTATGTGCTATTTCTAATCCCACATTCTTTTCTGTTCTATATGCTAACTAAATATGTATTTTTAAAATAAACTCTTTTAAGATAGCATTCAACACTGGTAGCAAGTCAACCAGTCAGTAGTTTGGAAACAATTCTCTAACATTTTATAAAAATTAGTAGGCATTTACCTACATTGAGTCCCCTAGAACTCATGTTTCTTTTCTTCAAAAACACTGAAAATGGCTCAGTAATCTTATTGGCCATGTCCCTTAATACTTGGACATACAATTTCTATGTTCTAGGAGACTCAATTTTATTTGAAATAGCTACATTCTCTTTACAAATTTACTCAATTCTTTGGATCTCAGTTTCCTTTTACCAATCAATATTTACTCTAATGTGCTGAATGACAGGCACTACCTAATTTAGTTTAAAGGATTTTAGAAAGGCTCCTTTGTAAAAAGAACATTTAATCTAATATCTTTATGATAAGCTGTTTTTAAGTAAATAGAATACAATGTAGTAGAGTATAAGAATATCCTAGTAAGAAGATGTGGGGTATATGAATACTTTGACATAAAACTGTGCCTGACAGAATGTGCAGTGGATGAAAACACAACAACAACAACAAAAAACAAAAACAAAACAAAACAAAAAACAATGTGTAAGGGAAACAATAGCATGTCCAAAAAGTTAGGAAGAGACAACATGTAACAGACCTTGTACCATTGGTATCAGGTATCCATTCACCTACCAAATAATGTGTGCAGGTTTTTTGTGGACATAAGTTTTCAGCTCCTTTGGGTAAATATCAAAGAGTATAAGTACTGGATCATGTGGTAAAAATATATTTAGTTTGTAAGAAACAGCCAAACTATCTTCTAAAGTGGCTATACCATTTTGCACTCCCATCAGCAAGATATGAGAGTTCCTGTTGCTCCATATCCACTTAAGCACTGGGTGTTGTCAGTGTTCTTGATTTGGCCCAACAGGTATGTAGTGGCATCTCACTATGGTTTTAAATTCCATTCCCTTGATGTTATATTATATGAAGAATTTTCTCTTATGTTCTTTGGTGAGTTGTCTGTGAAGGTCTTTGCCCCATTCTTTAATTGAGTTGTGTCCTTACTGTTGAGTTTTTAAGTGTTGTTTTTTTACATTCTGAATAAGAGTCCTTTATCAAATTGTGCCTTTTACAATAAATTTTCCTAGTCTGTGGCTTGTCTGCTAATTCTCTTGATGTTGTCTTTCACAGAGCTTAAGTTTTAAATTTAAATAAAGTCCAGTTATCAATTATTTCTTTCATGGAACATACCTTTGGTGTCTTATCTAAATAGTCATTCATCACTATTCTCAAGGTCATCTAGATTTTATTCTATGATATCTCCTAGGAATTTTATATTTAGGTATATAACCCATTTTGAATTAACTTTTGTTTAGGATAAAAGGTCTGTGTCTAGATTCATTGTTTTGTATGTGGATGTACAGCTATACCAGCACCATTTGTTGAAGAGACTATCTTTGCTCCTTTGTCTATTATTTTGTCAACACCACACTGCCTTAATTACTATAATTTTATAGCTAGTCCAGAAATCAAGTATTATCAGTCCTCCTACTTTGTTCTCCTCTTTCAATATTGTGTTGGCTGAGTTTTCCATATAAACTTTAGTAAAAAGTTTGTCAGTATCTATAATGTAACTTGCTGGGTGTTGACAGATATTGCATTGAACCTACAGATCCTGTTGGGAAGAACTAACATTTTCAAAATATTGTGTATACCTATCTATGAACATGAAATCTCTCTCAATCTATTAGGTCATCTTTGCTTTCATTCAGTAGTTTTGCAGTTTTCCTCATAGAGATCTTACATGTATTTTGACAGAGTTACATCTAACTGTTCCACTTTGGGGTTGATAATATAAATGGTATTGCATTTTTAATTTCAAATTTTACTTGTTCATTGTTGGTAGATAGGGAAGTGATTGACTTTTCTATATTAACCTTGTATCCTGCAACCATTCTATAACTGCTTATTAGTGCCAGGAGGTTTTTTCTTGTTGTTGTTGTTGTTTGGTCAATTCTTTTGGATTTTCTACAAAGACAATCATGTCATTTGTGAATAAGAAGTTTTATTTCTTCTTTCTTAATCTGTATATCTTATATTTCTTTTTCTTGCCTTATTACATTAGAAAGGACTTCTTCTAGTACAGTGTTGAAAAGAAGTGGTGAAAGGAGACACCTTGCCTTTTTCTCAATCTTTGTGAAAAAGTTTGAGGTTTTCACCATTAAGTATTATGCCAGATGTAGTTTTTTTTTATAGATAGTTTTTATCAAGTTGAGAAAGTTGCCCTCTACATCTAGTTTATTGAGAGTTTTTACTCTAAATCGCTACTGGATTTTTTCAAATGCTTTTTCTACACTTATTGATATGATCATTTGATTTTTCATTTTTAGTCTGTTGATATAAAAAATTATATTCATTGATTTTCAAATGCTGAACTAGCCTAAGTTATGCTATATATTCTTTTTATACTTTTTTGGATTTGATTTGCTATTTATTAATTTGTTGGGAATTTTTGCATGTATGATCATCAGTGATACTGGTCTATAGTTTTCTTGTAATGTATTTTTCTAGTATTGATATTAGCATTATGCTGGACTCATAGAATGAGTTAAAAAGTATTCTCTTTGCTTATGTCCTCTGAAAGAGATTGTCATCTTAGTTATAATTTTTCAAAGTTTTATTAAAATATATTTACATACTATAAAATTCATTCATTTCTATGTACAATTAAATAATTTCTAGCACATTTGTAGACTTGTCAACTATCACCATACTCCTTCTCCTCTTTTATCCCATCATATCACTTTGCATTTTTCTATTTAGTATTAAATTACTCTCAAATGTCTTGTAGAGGACAAACTGATTAATTTGCTAGAGCTTCCAAAACAAAATACCACAGATTCGGTAGCTTAAACAACAGAACTTTTCTGTCTCACAGTTCTGGAGGCCAGAAGGCCAAGATCAAGGTGTTGTCAGGACTGGTTTCCTCTGATACTTCTCTCCTTGGTTTACAGATCCTTCTTCCAGTTTCCTCACATGGCCTATCTATTCAGATGGATCCCTGGTGAATTTTTATGTTTCCAAATTTCTTCTTCTTATAAGGACACCAGTCAGATTAATTAGGGTCCACCCTAATTGGCTTATTTTTACTTAATCACCCCTTTTAGGGTCCTTCCTGTCTCCAAATCTGAAGTAATAAGGGTTACATTTTAGGGAGAGACATTTCAGTCCTTAATGACAGATATTATTTTCTTTGAGTGAATAATTATCTATTTACCATTCAGTATCTATGGTGGAGAGTTTTCTCTTTTCTCCCTACTAAATTATTCTTTCCTCCTCCATCCTCTCACATCTGGTATTAAAACCTTTTCTCCAACTGTTTTGCTTTTGATGTCAATTTTGCATTATTTCTTCCATTCTACTCATAAACTCATCTTTCCTTCAGTTTCCACAATTATAGGTCAGCTAAGAATCCTCAAATGGGGTTTGGTGATTATGTTGATGAAATAACAAAACTACTGCCTGTTTTATTTCTAGGTCTCTGCCACATCTCTGTTCTTAGAGGGTCCTTACACATACTTCTCCCCTTGAGAATTATCAAGTAATTTCTCCTTTACTCTACCAACAAGGCAAAACTGCTTGGTTACTACAGAACATTACTGATTGTTATGAATTAATACCTCCCAGAAATAAAAAATATCCTCCAAAGATTTTAAACTTTCTTCACTATCTCTGTTTCCAAGTTTAAAATTTTTCCTTACATGCTTTTCAAATTGGTACAGTTTTTATATAAGATTCTACAGACTTGATTTCCATTCCTGTACATGTCTTCATGACAATACTTTCATTTTACAGTCAAGGTCAGCTATCAAAAAAAGTAATAAATTATTTTCCTTAAAAAAGGAGGTTATATGCACAAAAACTCTACTGACATACCCACATGTGTAAAGTGATCAAAAGCTAAATAATAATACCTTTCATAAGTATATCTAAATTGATTACCATAATTAAGCATTAGACTAACTTTAGCACTATAGCCCAAGAGCAAAGAAGCAAAGTTTATTTCCTCTGTACCATCCCTACTTCAAAGGTTAATTAAGAAAAAATGGCAAGTCTATGACAATGTTAAATTTATGAAATATCCATGGACACTCATATGCTGATACAGAAAACATTTATCATATAATGACAAGAAAAAAAATCTGATTTCAATCATAATGGGACAAAGAGTGAGAGAAAGAGAGTAGTTAACTAGTCAATACCTATGGGCCAGCTAAAAAAGACTGTTCACATTCTTGAGTGTATGTTGGAACTTTGAATCAACCTCCAAGTGTCTACCAACCACCAAAAGCCACCTCATCCTGTATTTTCATAAACTTTCAGGACTGTTGCTTGTCCTGGAACCAATCAAAATTAGTAAATATTTCTTCTTTATAGACTGTGAATCTACCATAGAACTATCTCCACTTCACCTTTCTCCACATCTTTTACATTTTTTTCCCACAAAACATAATGTACAAAAGCACTTGTCAAACTCCAAGACTGCGGACATACTTATTCATACTACTGGTGGTTTAAACTTCATACCCTGGGACCTGGTCCTTTTCTGGCCAGCAACACAGCCCAACAAACTCTTTTTTTTTTTTTTTTTTAAAAAGGCATTCAGTATTGGAAATTTTTTAACAATAGTGATGTAAGCACAGGCTCCTCTAATGGTACAGAGGGCCCAACCACTGACCTAGTGAATCTAATGGTACAGAAGGCCCAACCACTGACCTAGTGAGCAGCTCCCACATAAGAGGCTAGACTTTTATGTCTCAGCACGCAACTCCACCAGCCATATTTACACTCAGTTATTTATATCTCTTTTAGAAATGCTTACAACAGAATATTTACAAAAGGACATTCACATTATTTAGCCTTCAGACTGGTTGCTCTTCAGAAATTATTTTAGGTTATCTCTCAGTAATTCTTGCTTACAGGGTTGCCTGGTTCATGAGTTTAGAAGTTTGCACTGTGTTGCCTCAATTTCCCTAGGACAATCAACTTTAGGGATCCAAAGCCTTTAAGTATAACCCAAACTGAAGTAAGCACGCTTTTTTCTCTACCTCTTCCCAGAAATGTTCTACTAAGCAGATCTTCCTTAAATCTACCAAATTACAGTAATATATTTAATAAGCTAGTATTCTTTTATTTTATAAATTACATTATCAATATATCTTTTAAAGAGAGAAAAAGAAAATAGCCCACTTCCCATAAGTCACTGGTAATTGAACATTGCTTAATTTCACTTTGTTCAATTCCATCAGTGGTTGCTCTTTTTTTCAATCAAGTTAGGCTGCAGCTGTGACTCTTCTAGAACACCACAAAAGCAGCTGCTACTCAAAGGTCTTGTACTGTAATAACATGTTAGAAGAGGGATGAGTAATATCAAAGAACTCAAATAATTTTTAAACCCTAGGAACTGCCAACATTTTTGAGAGGGTTCCCTGGGATAATACAGAAAGTATAGTGGCTGCAGGGGCTGATAAATGTAATCATTAAACCATTTACAGTGTCTTATTAAAAAGGGTGTGTATGTGTGTGATAATGCTGAAAACATTATCATTTTTCTATATACCAAGGGTTCTTTGCTTTTCTCTATACCTGGTATCTGAGAAGGTCAAACAGCCTGTGACTACTTAACTCATTTCAGCACTAAGAAGTCAGCACATGAAAGGATAACATAAAGCTCTTCCAAGTGTTAATCATTTTGAAACTAGGATCAAATAAAAAGAACATGTGTTCTACAAGGCATAGAAAAAAATATGTTAGGTGTTCTTAAGCAAGCAAACTGGAATTATAAGTACTATTAAGAAAAAATGGGTTAAGATACATTTTATGTTGACATTGCATAACAGATAGACTTCATAAATTGACTTTAGATATTAATAAAAAGTTGTTCGTGACTGAACTATCTTTGGTCATATTTTTAAAGTGATAATAGCTAATATCCAAATAAAACCAAAGTCCTGGTATCCTTGTTTTAAAGAATCTATTCTCTGACCATAGACTACACCTTATTATTTATCAATATACAGAACAAGGCCCACCATATGGACATAGTTAACCTACGAAGGCACTTCTTGACTGTCCTTTATGAGCTTGGCACTCTGCTCAGCACCAGGAATAAGGAGAAGAAATTACAGTTCTTAACCTCAAGAAGCTTATAGGTCTTAGAGACAAGATTGTGTACTTTCAGAGATTTAAAGTGCAATGCAATATAAGTCAGCACGAGATCCATCATAAGAACTAAAACAAGAGGTGGAAAAAATAAACACTCAGAATTCTCTCATTGCAGCAACAACAGAAAGGCCTCTGGATATCCACCTATAACACCCAGAAGAATCTACCCCTTTATCACTGCCCCTTTCCTGTCCCTTCCTCTTTATGTGTTAATTCCTGAATGTCTTAAACCTCTTTCAGATCTTCTGGAGCTTTTCCTTATTCTGGAGTCTACAATGGGGACTATCATACATGTCTCCAAACTACCCTGCAGTTCACCTCTTAGGGTCCATCCACACCGTATTATAGTGGCCTGCTTAGTTATTTATTTCCCAAGTTAAAAACTCTTTCAAGGCAAAGTGAGTATTTAAAAACAAGTATGACTATTACTTTTTGTAGTTCCACTGCCTAGCATAGTGCATGACACCAGTAATTTGCTCAATAAACATTTTCTAAATAAACTTATGAACAAATATGTGATGATTAACTGATATAATACAAATAAATCACTTTATAAAACTTCAACAAACATTAGTTCTTTTAAAGCCAAGTATAAAATGGTGCAGCATGTAAAAACTTACTGAATAAGTCATGGTTAAAAAAAAAAAATCACCCCAAATAAAGGTATACTGGAAACATGGTGATACAAGGATACCTATCACCAGCATTTTCATTCATATAAGCCTGTGTAGTTATAAAAAGCTGTGTTCTAACTCTTGACATCTAATATGTACTAGTAGTGGATGATAAGCAAGCTATCTAACCCAAATGAATTTAATTTTTCTTTTTCATGTGTGAAGTTATAGTGTCTATGTCATAGTTAAAAGACTTAAATGAGATACAGAAGTGAAGCATTTAGCTCTGTGCTAGCCTGCAATACATCTTGAATTCATACTAATCTTCTTTTCTTCACTTTAAATCCATGGGGAAAATCTATCAGGATTGGGGTAGGGATGTGTGTGGGGTGGGGTAAAAAGGTGGGCAGAGGGGGTCTTAGTAAGTTATCTAGCCAAGGGGAGATACTACATCCAACCCAGCTATGTTGGGCTGGTTCATATTGCCATTTTCTAGTTTCATCATTTGGGGGAGTAAATGATTCTTTTCAATAATGGCCCTGATAATATTTTTGCTGCCACCATGTGGATGGTGACAGTGGATACAGGGATCATACTGAAGAGATTATTTTTAAAAATTCTTCGAAACTATAGCATACATTGGGAGCTTACTTACCATGTTCTAGAAGGCATGTTGTATTTGATATATATTATCTCATTTAATTTTTTAATAAAAAGTAACAAAAGGAAACCCTGTGAGGTTGGCACTATTTGTATCCCCCATTTAGAGATCGCCATTGATCAAGGACATGAGAAGGCCAGTACCTTGCCTGAATCCATGTAACTACCAAGCAGTAGAGAAATACCTGAATTCAGTATGAATAAATTCAGACCAATTCTACTTCAGTGCCGAAGCACCAAACCATAACGTTGTCCTTTCGAAATGGTGCTTCATTAAAGTATGAAATCTGATTTATTTGGAAAATACTTGATCTGAATGGACAACTTTCAAAGCAACCAAATAAAAAATACTGTTTCCTCTCTCTTCATTTATTTGGTATCTTTTGTTTCAATGTGTAAATCGCTTTTCTCACAAGGAGTCTGTTAGACCTTAGGGTCTCAGGCTTGTCACAGAAGTCTTTATAGTGTCAGAACCCAGTGAATATTTATAAAGGAGACATCAAATCAATGTGTTAATAGTTTTAATTTATAGTTCTATAAGCACCTGACAGATCTCTTTCTTGTTCTTTCATCAGTTTAAAAGCCAAAGATAATCATTTATAATTCATGATTGATTTTAATTTGATCTCAATTCTCCCAGGACAATCTTTCCTTCAGTTTCACTTTGTAACTTTCACTTCCCACACTCCAGGAATTTTACCTGCATCTTTTGTAAAAAGACAGGAGGGTGTGGGGGAGGGAACATATAGGGCCTCTGGATTCAGACCCTCACATTCTGGTTTGGCCACATACTATTGATGTAATCCCAAGATATTTAATTAATTTCCCCTCGCTGTGGTTTCCTCATCTCTAAATTGAATGCAAGAACTTACTAAGTCAGAACTTGCCTCTTATTATGCAGGCAATAAATATTACATCCCCTCCCTTCCTCTAGCATGAAAAAAACAAAATGGATTTACATACTATCACATAAAACCCATCTGTTTCTGTTTCACAATCACAGTCCCAGAATTAATCTTTTCCTCTCTAGGAAATTCCTAAAATGCTACCTTTTTGAAAATTAAGCGATATGGTTGCTTCTAGAATGAAGATTTTCCTCTTCAGTTTTAATTAAGGTGTTTTTTTTTTAATTTACCTTAAGAAGAAAAAGATGTTGAAGTGTTGAAGATTATAGAAAAGAAAATGCTATTTAATCTTCTCTATATCTGTATAATGTAAGATGTACAAGGACACACATCTTAGACACACAAGTTAACTAATCAAACACTGAAGAAGGTAGCAGTGAATATTCAAGCTGTTGGTGGGGAAATGAAGTCCCTATTAGCACAAGATGATGATTCTCCCATGCATTCACACAAACAGATGCACCCATACACACAGACACAAACACAAACAACTTCAAGTATTGCAACATAAATAAAAAATGTAAGTAGATTCTCTTAACAAAGAATCAACACTATGTATAGTTCCAAATAAAGACATCATCTAATGCATGTGGAAAAAGACAGTTATCTGCAAAAATATATACATTATGCAGCAAATATTAATTATATGGGTATAAAAGTAAAGAAAAGAGGAAAATTATGTATAACAGCATAGAACAGCTAATATAAGTATGTGTTCTGGAGTCAGATTGCCTGGCTTCAAGACCTATGCCTGTATCTTGATAGCTATGTGATTAAGCAAAATACTTTTCTTCTCTAGGCCTTAGTGTCCGCATCTATGGAATGGGACTAATAATAATATTTATCACATGGGGCATATGTGAGGCTTAACTTGAGATAATACTTGTATCTCAAAACAGGTAGTATTGTGCCTGGCACTCGATAAGATTTCACTGAATATTAATTCTTATGCATATTAAGACAAATGGGGTTAAGTGTTCTCCTTTAGAAAAGGCATTACTTTTCTAAAAAGTTGAAGATTTTTATGAGAGACTGTCTAAAATATAATTAGAGATGATGACAGAAAATCCATATTCAGATCTTGACCTGACTAAATTCCTCTCTGCGCTTCATTTATTCCTTTGCCACCTGCTTGCTCCATGGAGACGGCTGGCATAAATTGTTGCAGACTGTTCTGTGGCTGTCATTTACACACACACATTACTCCTTAAAAATTACTGAGAAGTAACTTGTGCATGAAGAGCAACCTCAGGGAATGTAATTCAGATCTGAAATAAACAAATTAATATCTTCAGCCTGCTACAAGCTCTTTAAATTGCATATTTAGATTCCATGAACACATCAGGGTAAAGAATCAGAGCTCTGGATCCACCTGATAGCATGGAGGCTTTGGCCCACGTGAGGCTCACTGGTGATTATGTATGTGAATAAAGGACCTGGAGGGGAAACTGGATTTTGAAACATTATTTCACAGCTTATAGCTTACTCAATGGGATAAATATTAAACTTCACATTTTAAGGTCATATCTAAAGGATTAGTTTCACTCTTCTGCCAAGACTTCGATTCATTACCATAAAGTATAAATGAATTGAACATTAGGGAATAACCTGCTTAGTGTTTTAAACAGAACATGCTGCACAGTAAAACTCCAAATCCAAGTTTGCTTGTAAAAATTTAATGCTGAACAAATGATGAATGTCCTTAATTTCTGTTTATTGTAAAAATCTGGTTAGTAATAAAGAAAAAATAACTACAAAGTCATATTTCTGGAGTCCATGCATATGTCAAATAGCAAAAGAACCCCTTTTTTGCAGTATGCTATGGTTTTATGATAGAAAGCATAATGTATGGCTCTTAAAAATATAAGCAGTTTCCGTCTTTATACTGCTAAGAAAAACAGCACAGTATAATAACTAAGCACAATGGTTCCCCCTTTATATAATCATGTACTTTTAAATAGAAATAATATAAATATTCACTCCAACATTTATTTTTGTTGAGATTACTTTAAATCATGGGGAGAAAATAATAAAAGATGATCAGTGCTTTCTCTTAAGACCATGCCTATATTATTATGTGTCAGACAGAGTGGCAGGGATCTTAGAGCACCTACTGTCAGACCCACTCAACCCTACTTGATGTCACTTTTCTCTTGTTCCTGAAATCTAATGAAGAACATTCTTTTGCCTTTTTTTTTAAATGCTTGGCATAATTATACTCACTTCTTCTGAACCAGGAGTATAAACTAAGGGAGATTCCTTTGTTAGGATTAGAAGTCTCACACCCAGACTTTGATTAAAGCATTGATAGTAAGATTTTATGGGCAACGATCACAAACATTGCTCACAGCCAATTCATCCTTTGTCCTCTCCTCATCCACTAGACAAAATGAGAGAAGGCAAGCAGAACACCAACGGCTATAGAGAGCGCCTTCATGAGAAGTTATCAAAGAAGACGGGAACATGTGAGTGCTAGGTCAAGACAAGTCACTGTAGAGGTGACACAAACATGCCTGGGCTCCAAGGACACAACACCATTCAGGTGTCACTGGGATTCTTTCTGTCTGCGTTCTCTCTTGATATCTCTCTCTTCCATTCTTATTTTCTTTTGCTTTATTTAGTCTGTTGTATGACTTTTTAACCTAGATTTACATAGAAGAAAAGGGGAATAAAAAGCCCTGAAATTATGTCACCAAAGTGATTTTACAGGACATCTTGCCAGAATACTTCAAGAATATATCAAATTCTAATTAGAAATAGAAGATAATGTAAGCCCTGGTTCTTAGGTTATATGAGGAAAAAAAGGATTCTTACTTACATCCTCTCTTAATCTCTGTTAATTTTCTCTTTGTGGAAGGATTCATTTCTTAGAATCCCCACTTTTCCTATCCATCTTAAAAAGTGGAGGGAAAAAATAAAAATAAAATTAAGTATTCATAGATAAAGGTGTTAAAAAATCATGTGAACAAAAAAGATAATACAATAAGAGTAACATAAATATGTCGAAGAGAAGAATATCAATTGAAGGATCACTGTTTTCAAAGTACTAGACCACATACCTTTATTTTATTTAGATTTTGGTTAAATAACCACACAAAGCAATGACTTTTAAAGATTAGTCATGTCAGAAAGATACCAAAAAAAAAAAAATAGAAAGCAACTGAGGGAAGGATTCAAGGGAGAGTGGAACTATTGAAATCATAGAAGTATCATGGAGACTGGGTTTAGAAAGTGGAGAAACACTGAAAGGTCTTATGCAGAAAAATGATATTATCTAAAAATACTTACTCAAGATCCTTTGCAAAGAATATATCAGAAAAAGAAAGACTGAATTCTGCAAAACCAGGAAGAAAGATATTACAAAAATGTATGTCAAGAACGATGGTAGCTTACGAGAGCGGGGTGGCAATAGAGTGGGAGAAATGTGCATGGACTTCAGCTGTGTTTAGGAAGTAAACATGTACAAGATTAAGTGACTGGAAGTCAAAGCAAGGGTCAAAGATAATACTCAAATTTCAAATTGCTGTTATTGCAACAAAGAGGATAATGTCATTCACTGATGAAGAAGCAAGGAGTAAGAGTAGATTCTAATGAAAAAAAATTAATTTGGTTTTGTTCTTCTGAGTTTGAGTTGCCTCAGGGACATTCAGGTGAAGATGTCAACTACTTCAAATTACCACATTCTTGGATATGTAAATCTGGAGATCAAAAAGGGACATCAGCTAAAGATACAGAATTGGGCATCATTAGCAAATACATGGTACTGAAGACCATGGCAGGAGATGAATTGCCAAGGATTGGTATAGAGCAAAATAAAGAACCTGGACAAAGACCACAAAGTATATACCTTCTGCCTCGTATGCAGACTCCAAGGCCACGAGGCTTGGCTCTGCACCTGACTAGCACAGCAAAATGGGCATGCATCATTTTATTCAACTTCTTTGCTAAGCTATTATTTTTCTTTAATGTGTGAATGCAATTTATATAATCTAAAACAATTTTCCTCATATGATTGTTTTAGAACACAAAGAATAAGCTTTTCTCAAATCTGTCTTCCAAAGTTTACAAAAATACAAGAGTTCACACATTAAGTTATTTGCAGGAAGGATGGAAGCGAGTGGGGGAAGTGATAGTTACTGCATAATCTTTCCATTTTTGTGAAGACTGAGTGCTCTAATCCTCTGGTATGTGTTAGGGGAGGGGGAAAGCCCACCATAATTTCAGAGCACATAAAGGGCTTGTTCTTTTTCTCACACATGTGAAATAGGGTTGCAGCAAATTCAGACAACACATTGTTTGGCAGCAGAACTCTGTATGTTGATTTAATGCATTTCCTGATACATTTTCCAGGGTGTAGTCAGAAACAATTCTACACATTCTGAAAAACAAAAACTTCTTAGGAATGCCATCGATCTAATTATATCTGATAGCTTAGGCACAGAATCACTGTATGCAAATTTTTAATAATTTCAAGCCAATTGTGATATAAATATAAAAATGATAAATGGGAAAAATGTTTCTCAAATTAAACTATATACTCTTTTGCGTGTTTTAAACTATATATTTTTTATCAGCAAAGAAGTTACCTTTTAATAGTCAATTTGAGAGAATTCTTGAAGATTACATTAAATCTTTCAATAAAGCATTTCTTTGAATAGTTCAGCAGACCCAGATTGAACTAACGGAAGATGAAATAATGGGATACAAGATCAAATGTCAGTAATAAAGTCAACTGCATGATTACTTTGATACTATAAAATCAAAACCTATTTCAAGGTTTTGAAATTAGACTCCAAAAGATAATCAACACTATCAAGTGTTCATAAATTTGAGGGCTTTTTTATTTGAAAATTCAGATGTGGATTGGCCACTTCAGGAATTAAAATTTCCTCATTAAAAGTTTACCTTAAAATATAAATTACAATTTTGAGCTAACATTAGTATACTGTTTGAATTGTAGTTAAGTCAGAGTGTAGAAAGAGAAACAGTCTTTTAAGCATTTTCTTAGATTCTACTGCTAAAGACATAAAACAAACAAAATATGTGTTATTAAATTTTCCTGGCACTGAAAGTTATTCTCCTAAAAATTTAATTCTGTAGCTTTTTATGACACTATGAAATTCATAATTATAATATTAAACATAATATTATCCTCTAAAAAAAAAGAAAATTAAAATGAGGCAAATTCGACCCAACATGGATTATCATTTCTAATTTCACATTACTCAGCCTAGACCATAAGTGAAATAAAGCTACCACTGGCACAAGATATGAAGAATTTTATAAAATGCCAATATTTGTTGGATAGTTCTGAAACTATTCAATAGATATTCAACTAACTGAAACACAGTTAGTTTCATTTCATTCTCATTTAGTTAGTACATTCAATTAAAAGAATAAACTAGCAGCAGCTTCAATGTCTACCACTAAAAGATGTGTTTTCAGATAGGACACAGGAAATAAGGAAAAAGTACTGTAGGGGTATGTACTCATATGTTTAAACAGCTTAAACACAAAGTAGTATACAACTATGAGTCAAAAATATAATATATAAAAATACAATAACAACATAGTTTATAAAAACTCATTTCCAAATTTAGTATTATAATATTCATTTTCCAATTTATGACATTTCAAAAATTTTAATCTGAAGTTCCAAACATTGAAACAAGGAGATGGAGTATATACAAACACTTTAGAATTATTTAAATAAGGATGAAATTTAGTTTGTAAATAAACACTACAATTACTGAAGAAAGGATTCATGCCTAAGCTTTCTTCTTTTCTTCAGTCTTGATTATAAAATGTCTACATGATTTTGAAAAATTTAATTATCTGTGTCTAAATTTCCTGCTCTGTATAGTACTTACTCTGCAGAGATGTTAAGTGGATTAAATTAGGTAATAATATAAAATCACAAAAAAATTTCTTAATACGTAGTAGTCAACAAATAGAAACTTTATTACTACCAATATAATCGTTATCACTGTTCATTTATTTTACCCCTATTTTTATTAATTTCTTAATACTTCCTTGTAAAAAGAGAGTTACAGAATTATTAGGGAAATAATTACAACTATCTGTTTTATCACGCATAAAGAGTCTGGAGCATAATAGGTGCTTCCCTGCCAAAAAGAATGTTAAGGGAAAAAAAACTCATATTTACTTAGTGATTATTCTTGTGCAAGCTTACGACATGTGCTAATATCATGCTAAGTATGTACATATATTCTCATGTATTCCTCTTGGAACCTCATGGCATGTCATTATACTGATGATGCAGCTAAAAAAATACTGATGATGGAGGTATTTACAGAACTTATCACTATCACTGTTGAATGAAAGTGGTTCTGTGACTGACATTTAGGTCTCTCTGGTTCAAAATCCTATTATTTTCCCATTATATTATACTGTCTTCATAGCCCTCTTTAGCATCTCAAGCAAATCTATATCTTAATACATTCTTACAGATTTCTTTCCAAAACAGAAACTCTATCGGAGAAGAGGCTAGACCTACAAATTATCATCAGGTTACAAAAACATGCTTATAAATTGTTTTCTCTATTGAGAGGACTTGAGAGTAAAATAAACATTATTATGATTTGTACCTCTCTGCTCCCCTCAATTCTACATCCCAAACAATACCCATTCTTTCTCTTCTCTATTTTTCAAATAATGGTCCATTTCTCTATACATTTGCCTGCTTTCATGTCTTAGCCTCTAAAGTTTAAAGAAAAGAGTTAAAGATGATCTGAGTTCAGGCTTTTATGGAAACTAACACAATCGTAAAGCTTCTGGATTCATCCTAGTTGAAGCCATATTAGGACGATTGTTTAAATGCACAACAGGACTCCTTGAGCGAAAACAGATTTTTCATTTTCACATTTATGAGTGGAAGATCAAGTGACTACTATATAGATCTAATAAATATCTTCTGGATAACTAAGTGAATTAACTGGAATTAATATTTAGAATGATAGTATGGAAGCCTTATAGGCTCTTTTGTAAAAGGTCAAATAACGTTCGATATACTGCAGTTACTAAAAAGGAATAATTATATAATAAAAACTATAACATTTCTGATGTATTCATTTTTTTATATTCAGGAATGAGTTGAAAGTAATTTCGAAGTTAACCTTTTAATATCATTTTAATTAGAAAATTTAATATCATTTTAATTAAACAAAGTAACCAATTGTCTAGGCATTAAATTGAGTGACATTTTCATTATAATTTTTTTTCTTATACTTGGACTCTCTGCCAAGATTAAAATATCACCAAGGCTTTGGCTGAGGACAGTGATACTGGGGTCTCCCTCAGAGGGCCTGTGGTGTCAGTGCTGTAACTGTGGCCCCCAGAAATTCTTTAAGAAGAGGCTAGAAGTAAGAATCAGTAGATCCTTGTTGTGGATCCACTGTACAGTAACTGCATTTCGCCCAGCAAGACTGTCTTAGAGAAGAGGCTGTATAATTATTCTATATTTACTCAGCAAATATTTATTAATCACCTACTATGTGCTAGACATTACTCTAGGTGATCGGGACTCATGACTGAGAAAGACAGAGCTGACATTTTGCAGTTTATATTCTAGCGTAGAAAACCATAAAAATAACAAATAAGCAAATTACGAAGTATATTTGAAAAAGGTGATACACACTATGGAAAAAAATTAGAGAAAGATAAAGAAATTGTGAGTACTTGTGTAGGGACAGATGAAGGCACATGTAGAAGCATAGATAGGTTAAGAGGCTATCACAGTAATTCATGTAAGAGAAGACTATGACTTAGGTCAGGATAATAGCAGTGGAAGTGGTGAAAAATATTTGATTACTAATGTATTTTAAAGATAAGACAACCAGGTTTGCCTTGCAGGTTGGATAGGGTGTGTGGAAAAAAGACAGGAGTAAAGGAGGAGCCCAAAGTTTCTGACTTGACCAAGTAAAGGGATGGTCCTGCTAACAACTGAGGCAAGCAGACTACAGATGAAGGACAGGTGGGGTGAGAATACGGGTTGAAACTGAGATTTCTATACATCCATGTGATGCTACACAGTCGACAGCTCCTATCTATGTCTCGGAGAGAGGTCTTGGTTGGATCATCTGCTTATGTGATATGTACAACCATGCCATGGGTGAGAACCAAGGAGTGTGTATACAAAGAAGGGCACCATGGATCATCCCTGGGGAATTCCAACATTAAGAAGTTTAATGGAAGAGGAGAAACCAGGAGAGGATGATGAGAAATGGTACCAATTTTGTAATAGGAGATACAAATAAACTGTGTTGTCTAGAAGCCAAATGAAGACAATGGATCAATGATAGTTCAAGTAAGACCATGTTTCAAGTGTTTCAAGTGAATTTATTAGTGAGCAGAAGGCAGAACCAGGACCAAAGACAACCTATTTCAATGAGGAAAAAAATGAACAGCAATGTATACTAAATATTAGATCCAGCTGTTTTATAATGCAGTCAACTTCCTTTTTAATCACTACAGGTATTCATACACAGTCTGATGAGTATCACAGATCTTGTAGAAATGATTCCTAAATTGGGTAGAAGATTAGACCGTAGGACCTATGAGATATTCCAACTAATGAGTCTATTATTTCTGCCTCACTTAACACCAGAGAAGAAAATACATCTGCTTTTCCATCTGTGGGCCTTTGCAATCTTAGCAGTATGTGTTCAGAATTATCTCAATGCCTCTTCATATAAAAGAAAGTGAATCATAACAATGTCTAATGCAAAGAGGAGAGGCTTTGGTGCAAACAGACCTGAATTTCAGTGTTAATGCTGTCACTGATATATAGTGTAGCTTTAAAAAGTAATTTAAATATTTTTATACCTTAGTCTCCTTCAGAACACTCAGTGTTCTTGAAGGAATAAAACAGTAGTTTACTGTGCTTTGCTATAATGGGTACTCACAAAAACCTTAATTCTCTAAGTGGGAGATCAAATACTTAAGGACTATTCTATGATGTTTTAAAGTAAGCTGTTTTTCTGCACTTGAGTTTTAAACCACACTCTTCATTTAAGCACTATCTTTATGCCTAAACCAGAAATAGAAGTGTATGTTGTTGTTGTTGTTGTTGTTGTTGTTTTCCTAAAGACAAAAATTTTATCTGGTTTTTAAGTTCATAATAGATCTTAAGGAGTCATATTCTGGGTCAAATTTTGTACTATATGTTTCATGGTGTCATTTGCTTACATAACAATCATAGAACCACACAGTGTGATGAAGCAAAGACAACAAGCTTCGAAATCAGAATGGCTGCATATGAATCCCAAATCAGTCATTTCCTAATCATGCAATTTTGGCAAGTCAGCTCCTCTGAGACTCAGGTTTTTTTGTTTTGTTTTGTTTTGTTTTGTTTTGCTATAAAATAGAAAGAATAGAATTATTAGGATTTGGGGAACAATTGTGTTAATACATGTAAAATATATGAAGTGTCTGATACATTAAAACAGTCAATAACCCATAGTTTTTATTATTCTAAAAAACAATTCTAAATAGAACTAAGTTTTTCCATTTTAAATGTGTTCAATTAGGTCAAGCTATTTAAACATATCTTTATTATTGAAAAAAAAACATATTAATACCAATTCAAATAGCACAAAAGAGCCTGCAATAAAATACCCTTCCCTTTTACTTTTTTCTTTCTTTTTTTTTCTTTCTTTCTTTCTTTCTTTTCTTTCTTTCTTTCTTTTCTTTCTTTCTTTCTTTCTTTCTTTCTTTCTTTCTTTCTTTCTTTCTTTTTCTTTCTTTTCTTTCTTTCTTTCTCTTCTTTCTTTTTCATTCTTTTTCTTTCTTTCTTTCTCTCTCTCTCTTTCTTTCCTTCTTTCTATCATTTATCTATCTATCATCATTTTACATACACACAACACATATATATGTGTGTCTATATCCCTTTTATATTCAATAGGAACAAATTATAACTTTTTATATTTTCACTTAACAATACAGGTATGTGTATGTAAATATATAATTCTAAAATAAATCAAATCCTGTGCCTTTGTAATTTTTTTTGATTTTTGAAAATTGCTCTCTCAAATGGTTAAATCTCAATGCTCTGATCAACAGCATATGAAGTATATTTTCCTCTATACCCTGACAACATTATTGGTTATAATCAGTCAGATAGAAAATAGAAGTATTTCACATATATCTTAACTTGTATTTTTCTAATAAGCATGGTACAAAGTTTTTTCTAATTGTTTTCAACAGTACATGTTTGATTACTGTCGATACCATTGGCTTCCTGTTTAATTTTTTTTTTAATGGGCCCATTACATATAAAAAAAAGTTTTGTCACATGTTTCAATTATTTTTCAAATAATCACACCAGTTTGGCATTTTTTGTGTCTCTGGCTTTTGACAATCATCATCATTTTTGCTTGTACAGAAGTTTCAGTTTTATATTGTAAATAATTTTAATAACTTACTTATGACTTCAGAATTTTCCATCTTTCTTAGAAGTACTTTCCCTCAGTTAAATATGAAATAAATTTTTCATAAATTATTCTGGCATTTTTTTTCTTTTTTGCACTTAATCTTAGGACTATTTGAGATTTATATTGGTATAAAAGATGAGTTAGAAATTTAGTCTTACTTTTCTTTTGCCCTCACATTTCTCACTAGTTATCTCTCTAATACTTATTGAACACATGTGTCTTCACACTGATTGTAAATACATACTTATTATATAATACATGTTCATGCTTATTTCATGAATAAGAAATAAAAAAAATAATTTTATCATATTCCTGATATGATCTTAAAATTCAGTAATTTTTAAAAAATATTTTTAATTACAGTCTTGCATCCTTGAAGTAAATGACATTTGAGTATTATTCATCTTGTTTGTAATGTGCTATTGAAATACACAGGTAACATTTTGCAATATAATTCTTTTTATTGTGGTAAAATATACATAACATAAAATTTACCACTTTAGCTATTTTTAAATGTGTACTTCAGTAGCATTAAGTATATTCACAATGTTGTACAACTACCCCACATCCATTTCCAGAACATTTTCATCATCCCAAACAGACACTCTACAGCCATTAAATAATAATCTTCCATCTCCCCTTCTCCAAAGCCCCTCATAACCTATATTTCATTTCCTATGTCTATAAACTTGTTTGTTTAAGTATCTCATATAAGTGGAATCTTACGATAATTGTCCTTTTGTGTCTGGCTTATTTTTCTTAGCATACTGTTTTCGATGTTCATCTATGTTATAGTATGCATCCGAATTTCATTGTTATTTAATGCTGAATAATATTTCATTGTACCTATATAACATAATTTGCTTATCCATTTTTAGGATATCTGGGTTGTTTCCAGCCTTTTGCTATTGTGAATAATGGTTCTATGAACATTGATATATAAAATGTGGTAATATTTTAGTTTCTGCATTGATATTCATATCAGATTATTATATAGTTTATTTTCATGATATTCTTATATTCTTAAGCAAATTACTTATAAAATTATAGAAATCTAAATGTTACAGAAATTTATTTTTTAAACGACTTAAATTTTAAAAAGCAAATGTAAGTCAATTCATTCACAGCTTTTCTATATGGATTTAAATTTCTTTAAAAAAATTCAACTATAGTCAAGTCTTAACTTAGTAATCCAAGTAACAATAATCCATTACCTACATGTTTCATGGTGGTGTAGAGGAGTGGGGATGAGCTGGAGAATGCATTATTTTTTATTTTCTTTATCTTTCCTGTATCTCTTATTTCCTGTATCCTTTATTCTTCTATTAATCACAAAATATCAAGAAATAAGTACTGGAATTTATATAGAATTCACTTGCTTCCACATATCAATAAGTACTTCAAAGTCAGTAATAATTTAGGAATACATTTGATAGGTAATATAGTGCCTTTAGATTTTAATAGTGATCTGTTTCTTCCCTGTTCTCTTAAAGATCTATTTCTTCATTCCTCAAAATATTAAAAATAGAACAACCAAACAGCCCAGCAATTCCACTTTTGAGAATTTATCTGAAGAAAATTAAAACACGAATTCAAAAAGATATATGCACCCCTATGTTCACTAAAACATTATTTACATTATTAGCCAAGATATGGAAGCAACCTAAGTGCCCATCAATAGCCAATCAGATAAAGAAATTGTGCTACATATATGCAATGGAATATTACTCTGCCATAAAAAAAAATGAAATCTTAACCATTTGCCACAACATGGATGGACCTGGGCAGTATTATGCTAAGTGAAGTAAGTCAGACAGAGAAAGACAAATACCATATGATCACACTTATGTGTGGAATCTAAAGAACAAAATAAACAGACAAAACAGAAACAGATTCATAGATGCAGGGAACAAGCTGATGGTTGCCAGATGGAAGGGGGATTGGAGGACTGTGTGAAAAAGTAAAGAGATTTAGAAGTACAAATTAATAGTCAGAAAACAGTCATGGGGATGTAAAGTAAACCACAAGAAATATAGTAAATATTATAGTAATAACTATGTATAGTGCCAGCTAAGTATTAGACTAAGGGGAGGGATCACCTCGTAACTTATATAAATGTCTAACCACTACATTATATACCTGAAATTAATATAAAATAATATCAAATGTCAACTGTAATTGAAAAATCAAAGAAGGGTGAAAGGTAAAGGGGAATTTCCAGGTATAAAACACATAAGTCATAGAGATGTGGTGTACAGCATAGGAAATATAGTCAATAATATTGCAATAGTGTAGTATGGTGTCAGATGGTTGCTAGACTTGTCACGGTAATCACTTAGGGTTTATAAATGTTGAAAATTATGGTGTACACCTGAAACTAATACAATAATATATGTTAGCTATATTTTAATAAAATCTTTTTAAAATATCAATCTCAAAGCCACTTCCACTACAACCACAAAAGAAATGACAGAAGAGCTCTAATCAGTACAGAAAAACTTATTGAAGGCTCACTAAATTAAACAAATGAACAAACAAGCAAATAAAAAATGGCAAGATTATAGATAAGAATGTGAAGGAGATCTTTTGGCTCTCAAGGGACCTTTTAGTAAAGATACAGTTTGGGACACATAAAGGCACCTGCAATTTAAGTAGTTTTCAGCTTTCCTGTTGAGGATAAAGGTGAAATAACCTGGCAGAGTAGAAACAACAGGTTAAAACAGACTGAAGATCCTCTAAAAGGTCTCGATACAGAAAAGAAGGAGACATTATTTCAGGATGCATGAAGACATATTTTGTGAGGAGGTGCTGAGCCCACAAAAAAAAAAAAAGTATGCGGAGAGAGGCACACATAATTCAGAAATAGAAACCAATGGGTCAATGTGCGATGGAAACAAAAATTTTAAGTACCATATGAAAAAATAATATTTAAATACATGGGATAATGAACATCAATTACAAAAAAGGAGTCATCAGAAAAGACAAATACTAGACATATCACTGCAAATTGCCAATTTTGCTAGAAATGAGGTTATTTCAGATACCATTCAACTGGAAAGTAAGCAGTTTACAAGCACTTTGGATTTTTTTTCTTGTAGGCAATGTGAATCTGAGTTTCATTATTTTCTCAATAGAAATTTAAATTTGCAGGTAGGAGACTAGGAACTGATATGAATAAAACTAAAAGCATAATCTCATCAAATCTTTTCTCCATTTCTTTTAGAAAATTAAATAGTGATGCTCTGCAATATTCTCTGGTAAAGATAAAACAGGTTTAAGATATAAACTATAGAGTGGCTTTTAGATGACTGCACTGCTTAGAAAAGAAGTGTTTCCTTGTGGCTATACCAGCTTTGAAATGTGGTCATAGTTTCCATAATAAATATCCCTGGTCTCTACTAAGTATTCTTAAATGATCTGATAATTACTTATAAATTAGAAAAAAATAACACTCATCAAGGATTCGGATTTGAGTTTTTCATCTTTCAAAGTATAAAGAAGGAAACAAGCTCTGTGGGATGACATGCTTGGCTGTGAAGACTCTTTCCAGCCAGTCATAAAAAGCAGCCCCTCTCTCTGGGACTGAGCACAGTTAGATGAAATATATAGCAAGTGTGGTGCTTTTGAACATATTTTAGAACTTTAATTTTCTGCATTAATCTACATAAGAAATTGATTTGCAAAGCAGCACAGAGGAACATGGCTCCGTTTGATCTTTAAAGGGGCCAAGATGGGGGCCGATTTATACCCCTGGCGATCTATTGCTTTAGAAAGTTCCCAGTAACTCAAGGAGAGAAATAAAGAGTGGACCTTGGGGCAAATTTAATTTAGAAAAGGTCTGATGTATTTCAGAGGATTCTGAAGGCAACATCAAAAAGATATTTTTAAAAGACATTGAGGGGCTGAATTGCCCAGGCAGACAAATAGGTACAGTGGCAGGCAACGAGTAAATTTCCTGCAAGTGCACCTTCTCATTCTTTAACACTCTCTCAGTTTGCCCGTGCTTGTGATAGGCACTCCTTTTGCAGCTCTAGAAGTAACAAAACATAATACAGCTCCAGTCATTTATGTATATCTTTGCTTCTAAGGTCCTGTAATGCACTCGTTCATTGAGGACCAAGAAAAAATGGCATTTTTCTCATTCTTCCAAGAACGAACGTTGTCTGCATTAATATGACATTTATACCCCAAGCTATGGTTCTATTCTTTTTTAGTATGTGTATGTAATAGCTTTGCATGCCAACACTATATCATACTGCAATCTTTGAAGACATCTGAAACAGCAACTAAGCTCAATACACATATTTCCAGTACTACAAACAACTCAATATAAGATGCCATGACCAAGTTTATAGGTGCAAAGTTTACAAACAACGAGTTAAGACCACTGCTTACCTGATAGAGGCTGTAAAATTATTCTAATTATAATATGCATACCAGTTAGAGATGTTAAAATTAAAAAATAAATAAATGTATACTGATCTATGAAATATATTATGTCTGTATTTAGGGAGAAAGAGCTCATGTTAAGTATGGTGAGTTTTCTACATGAATCTCTCCAAAGTCTTCTGCATGAAATCTCTTAAGATTATAGAGGAACACATTACCACCTGTTGCCTCCTTGGAGACTTGATTATCAAGAAATAATTGCTTTGATTCTAAAACATTTGCAAATGTAGATGTACAGTTCCATTTCTTTACTAATACTATAAACAAAAATATTAAAACAAAAAAAAGCTGTTCATTAAAATAATTTAATAATGTAGCATATTTTCTCTAAAGTAAACAGAAAACATTAGAGCTATATAAATCATTCTTAATGTGTTTAAATAGCATTCTTATATTTTCAGTAATTTTAAATGTTAAACTTCTTTCAATTCTATGTATTATTCAATTAAGTCAGCAAATCAATTTGAAATTGAATACTAATTAAAACAAAATCTATCCGAAATGGTCATGTAGTAAAGTCGACAGAAGGTCATTTCTTCAAGAATTCCCACAGTTATGTATTGCCCTTTGTAGAGAGGACTGTGTCACCACCCCATTAATTATCAATTCAAAAAGACAGCAGATTCCAGGGGCGAGATGGCTCTGAGACACTTTGAAAAGCAGGTCTTTTTCCAATGTATCCCTTAGGGATATATCACTTTCTATTATCAAATACTGAAATTTAAGTCCATAAGTACTGTTGCGCTCTGTTCAACAGTTCATAACATCACACCACACCACGTATTTTACAGCTTACTAACGTACATCAACTATGGCTCAAGTTTAGTGATCATATCTTAAAAGAACTTAATTGAAATTTTTGTAAGAAGCAACCAATACTCATTCAGAGGAGCGAATGACCACTTTTGGAATAAAATATGATTTTCAAAATAGTGATTTTAATTTTATTGTTATACTACAAAAACGATAAAAAACAAATGCAGGTCAACTTAATAGATAATTCTGTTTCTCAGTACTCTATCTGTAAAAGGGCTCTAAGTGTTCTCTCATGTGTGATAATCAGATGTATGACATGTAAGTTCTTTTAAAAAAATTAATTAAAGCAGTTTAGTATTCTATTCATTTATTAAAAATGGTAAATTTTCTAAGGCATAATTTATTATTTGAAATGTTACATAAAACTATTAATCATTAGAAGCTATAATTTTTCACATTTTTGCATATTTTACATAAAAATTACAAATATGCAGACATTATCAGTCAAGTTAAAAAATGTAATGGCTCATAAAGAATGAAGAATCTAAAACAACAGCAACCTCTCTAAGTATTTCTATCTGTATCAAAGATCTATCTTAGAGCAATTCATAATCACTCAGTTACCTTCCTCATCTGTAAAATGAAAGCTTTATATATTCTGTGATTTCCAAGATTAGTCCCAACTTAAGCAGTCTAAGATACTAAAAATTCTGAGTACAATAATTTGGTAGTGAGGCATGGTTTATTTCAATATTAATAGGCAGTTCTGTTGTTTGATCATCTTCCTATAAATTATAAATTAAATCTCGCACCAAAATAAGACACCACAAAATACTGTTTCAATATTCATCATTATGAATCAAATATAGGCTATTGTAATAGTCAACATAAAATCACACATATTATCACCTGAAGAGCCATCAGGACTTGAAATGCCTCCCACTACTTGACAACTGATTTTGGTCAAAGACATAGAGATGCATTTCATTGAAAAGAAGATACTGAATTTGTCATTAACTTTCTCATATACAGAGAATAAACAAGTGCTATTTCGAGAAAGAGTATCAAGTTATTTAATATTTGAACATTATTTTTAAAAAACTTGTACTCTAGACTATATGGCTAATTACTTATGTTCTTTAAAAAAGAGTGTTTTCTTAATATCTCATCATATTTCTACTACAGTTCATTACTATGTAAAATTTTTCATGTACCTTTCTATAGCTGCCCAACTTAATATTCATAAAAACACGACTGTAAAGTAAATCTAATGAAATTTAATTAAAATTATAACTACTGAATGAATCTTTCTTGCAATAGAGTAGGTCTAGTTCAAAAAAATCTCCACAAAAGCCAAATACTTGCATACCTAAAAATTTCATTTGAATGTTAAATTTCATGGTTTGGTGGGCTGCAACAGTTTTATCCCTGTTTAAAATAATTATAAACACAACATTCTATTTAATTATAGTTACTCAAATTTATCATATTAGAAGACAATTGGTAAACTATAGCATTTATTTCTGTAATCTTTATTATTAGGATAATTACATGGTCTTTGCTTCAGATTCCCTCTTCAGAAAGTAAATTACCAGCTTGAATATTTGAGTTTCTATTTTTAGCTTACTTAATTCATTAAAAAAAAATAAAAACTCCTTTTTTGCCCATTGGAATCTATGAATATATACCTTTTCTCATAGGATAAAATATCTAGCAAAAAAAACTTTAGAGAGAATAGTATCATAATTATTTTTATAAATAAATCCTGACAACAAAAGAATAAAGGTTATAATCCAAAGATCTAAAATAGACTATATTGCTTTCCTGGATATAGTAATATTCTACTGATTGGCTAATGCTATATATTTAGTATTAGTAATTCTGCTCCCTTTTATAATAAGAATATACATTTTAACAAGAATCAAAATATAATCAAGTGAGTGTGCATATTTGGACAAACTGTTGTACCATGTAATGTTAAGAAAATTAAAATATATAATTATTAGTCCCATGTTCACAGAATAAAAATGCTATAGCCTTCAGTTGAAAACTACTCTCTTGGTTGTCTACTTCAGTATCACATATTTGTGTATACTAATATAATGAAGCATTAAATATTTATTTCAGAAAAGTCAATGAATAAATAAGTCTTATTTTTATAGCTTTTTTTTAATTCAATGAGAACAAAGGATAAAATGTAGTACCTTTGGATATTGTTTCACAGGAATCAAAACCCTTTCTGAGAGCTTTATGTTTTTATTGCTGATGACATCAAGGTATTTCTTTTCTTCATCTTCCTTTTTTCCATCAGAACCTTGAAATTTTTCAATTTCTGAAAAAAATTACAAGGAAAAACAATAAACAAAGTGAGAACTCATTATCAAATGTTCAGGTTGTTATTATTACTTCCCTTCTTTACTAGGATTTGAAGAATCTTGATAAAAAGACTGAAACAGCACCTTGTTAATGGCCATCTGAATGCTGCTACTGGACATAAGATGACCTATGTCAACTAAAACTAAAAGGTAATAACTGAACATGTGATTGTCTTCTTTGATGCATTTAATTAATTTTTAACATCTTCAAACAGAAAATAAGGAAGAATATGTTCCTTAACTATTTAAAAAATCTAAGCAAACATAAGTTTCCTAGGATCAATGAATAGAAAAAGTATACTTTAAGGTTTATGTTTTATTTTTAATCAATTATTTCTAAGAAAAAAATAACTGAAAACAGTAATCATCCATTATCTAATACAGAGTAGTAAAGATAAATTGCACGTTATTTTATATCCTAAGCAAACTTGAAGGTAAATAAAAAGAAGAGTCACAGAAAAGTCATATAAAGGATTATATCTGTAAATGCTATCATTCATATTCATCAACATGAAATTATTTGGCTAAATGTTTAAGAGAAATTACAAATTTTGCCCTATGCGTATGTTCCCAACTAGATATTTTTAAGCAAATGAACACTATTTATCCATTCTTTCTTTTAAAAATTAATTTATTCCACCAAGACTTTTGAACCTCTACTATGAGTATCACAGATGGAAAAAAAAAAAGAAAAGAAAATGTGTCTGCTTTCACAGAAACTGCTCTGACAGGGAAACAACTAAAAACTGAACACATGTGCACATGCATATTTATGTGTGGGGTAAGTAATAAATACAATAAAGCTATTAAGAATATAAAGAAAATTAGTCAAGGACTGGGGGTATTACTTTAGATTTATAGGGTGATATTTGAGCAGAACCATGAATAATGAAAAAGACTAAGCCATGAAAAGATTGAGAAATCAAGTTTTACAGTCTGATGGGGAAACAGATTTACTTAGTCTTGGAACAGCAAAAAGGCAAGAAAGCTTGTGTGGTTGAAGAAAAGTTAATGTATAGAAGAGGTTTGATAGTGGTTACAGGACAGATGATGTAAGACCTTACAAAACAGGTGGCATGTTCTGCTTTTTATTGTGAATGTAATGGGAAGCCACTGGGTGGTTTTGGTGAAGGGAGGAAACCATATTTGATTTTTATTTGTAAAGATAACACTAGATGTAATGTGCAAAGCCAAGCAACAGGGAGCAAACAAACAACTTGTATTTGTCTAGCTGAGAAATGATGCTGACATGGTCTAACAAGGTAGGAATGAAATGGTGAGATGAATGAATAAAACGAGTCACTTCACGGTATTCACTATATAAAATCAGTATTTTGAAAAATCTTGAAATATTCATTTTCCTTATTTCCTTTATGTTTATTAGACAGTTGTTATTACCATAAAATCACCTATAGATATTACTTTCTTCCTTGTTCGTGGCCAGTTGTACTATTTAAAAGCACTTTCTAAATTAAGATATGACTGTGATAATTTTTTTTGTTTTGTTAAAGAAGAAAGAGGAACATTGTGTTTCCATTATTTTGGAACCAAAAAAAAAGGTGGTGATAGTTATTGGGTATGGAAATTATTAATTTCTATTCATTTATACTGCATTTTGAAACAATTATTTTTTAAAGGTCTGACTACTTTTGTAGGTAAGAGAAACACTACATTGTATCTAACAGCTTTGTTCTTTGATTTCTTTATTTTTAATTAGCATCTTTCCCAAAATTATTTCACATAGCTTATACAAAATCCCTGTAACATTCCACGTAGTAATCTTTCAGCATATTACTGAAAAAAGTGTGAAACTTTTTTTAAATCTTTTTGAAGTAAGATTACATTGCTTACCCAGATAATACCTGAATAAATGCTACACTGCATAGTTTGTATAATCATTAATAATCATTTTTTTAGTCATATGATATAATCTCTCCAAAGACAATTATCTTAAACTGAGCTGTCTGAAAAGAAGTTATATACAATGTGTCTGTAATTTCTACTTAGTATGATGGCGTAAGTCTTACTTTTCTAGAGTATTAACAAGTACTTTAACTGACTCTCTGTTTAAACCGAGAAGCACTCTCGACTTTCGATCCCTTACACAATTATTACATACAGAACTCTGACAAATGCAAAGAAAGAATATTCATTATATCCTCTGATACTGACAATGAACTTTTGATCACTGCCCTCTGGGTACATGCACCCAGCTTGCTGAGGCAATTGTAACATGAAACACAATGAAGAGCCAACTCAATTCTGAATCTATTAAATGTACAGTTTCTCCTTTGTCACTCTGTAATAAAAATAAATTGAATTTGTCTGGTATTATTTGCTCTCTACAAAACTACTACCTTAGGCATTTTTAGATGTTTGCAACTTGATCAATAGATGATTAATTCCAATAACTTTTCCGTCAAGAAATAGAGCTGAATTAAATACCAAGACCACTGCTTTTTCTGTTCATTTCTACACTTCCCTTTTAAAATTTTTGATACATTTTTTTTTGCCTTTCTGACACTTTCAGGGAGTTATCTTGTCTTCCCTGACATAGCTACATGACTAAGAGCTCAGTAATTGCATTTTTCAATGCACAGTCACAGACAGTATATGCCAGATTTGCCTGGTTTTAAGAGTAAAGAAAGTACCATATATAGTACCTTTTTAAAAAAAAATTTTAGTGTAAAGTAATACATTTTCTTTTATAATTAATGTATGTTCATCGTTGAACATTTAGACAATATAGGTATGCATAAAAATCAAAAGGTACCCATTATCATCCAGCAATAACTGAATAGTTTTTGTAGAGGTGTTAAATCATTTTTATACTTGTTTATATGGTTTACTTAAATTTGGATGCTATGTTATTGGGAAACATATTCAAAATAGTAAGACATGCCAATTTTTTGTTGAAAAAAATGATAAACTACATAGATTTCACTAGATAGGCACTTTTACCAGCAAAGCCACAGGGGTCCCTCATAGATTTTAATATTTTCTGTTTCCCTTTTCCCTGTCGGTCAGTTAATATGTATATACAACTCAAGAATTTGTTTTAGCGCTCATTGACTAATTTTTAGTGGTTATCACCATAGAACTAGGATTATATGGAGATTAATCCATCAATTTTGGTCATACCTATTTCAGTCACAAGGAAGCTATGATAAGAAGGTATTTTTTTTTATTGTGGTAAAAACACATAACATTATTTACCGTCTTAATCATTTTTAAGTATACAGTTCATTAGTGTTAAGTATATTCACACTGTTGTGAAACAGCTCTCTAGAACTTTTGCATCTTGCAACACTGAACCTCTAGACCCATTAAACACTGACTTCCCCTCCTCTTTTCTACCAGGCTTTCCAAATACTTTGTTACTCCCTGTTTTTATGATATTGAACACTTTAAATACTTCACATGAGTGGAATAAAACAGTATTTGTTTTTTTTGCGACTGGCTTATTTCACTTAGCATAGTGTCATTAAGGTTCATCTATGATGTAGCATGTGACAGGATTTTCTCCTCCTTAAAGTCTGTATAATATCCCATTGTATGTAAATACCACATTTTCTTTAGCAATTCATATGTCAATGAATGAGAGGTTGCTTCCACCTCTCTATTGTGGAATGAACATGAGTGTACAGATATCTCTTCAAGATCTCCTTTTAATTATTTGGATATATACCCAGAAGTAGGATTGCTGAATCATATGCTAATTACATTTTTTATATTTTGAGGACCTCCAAATTCTTTTCTATAATGACTGTAAATTTTTGGTAGGATTCATGAATATTACATGAAAAGGGCATATATTTTCTGTTGTTGGGTAAAAAGTTAGATATAAATCAATGAGATTGTTTTTATCTATAACGAATCTCTCTTGAAATCAAAGAGATGTGTGAGAATTTCTTTGGAATATGTACATAAGAGTGGAATTTTTCTTCATAAATTGTGCATATAATTATTTTTACTAAACTCTATTTTGTTCTACAAAATACATCATGAACATTCCCAAAAACAGAGTAGAGTGTTTCTATGACTTCCATTTTCCTCCAATGGCTTAATTTTTGAACCTCACCTAATTCTCTTATAGAAACAAGACAGAGTACCAATATAATAAAATAAAAAAGACTGAATTCTGAAAAATTCCCATAATCAAGGTGATCTACAAGAATCCTATAATAAAGTAGGTTTCTCAAAACAGTTAAAATAGCAGGAACACTGCTGGGTACTTTGAGTAGGTGCAAGTATGGGGATATCATCAATAAATAAAATAGGAAAATTCTGATGGTTCCAAAATATACAAATGACCAAGAAACATATAAAGAGATGCTCAAGATCACTAATCATAAGAGAAATAAAAATTTTAAGCACATATGTATTCTTAAAAGGAGAAATTATCTCTACCATAGAATTCTCAACATTATCTTAAAAACAAAACTGAGAGACTACACTATCTCTAATAGTGAGTGATTTTGAAGGAGACAATGGAGATCATGTAATGCATGAGGAAAAAGCTAAAGTTACTGAGAATGCACAAGCACTCTGGAATCTCAGGGAAAAAACAAAAAAAAAACAAACAAAAACAACAAAAATTTCATTCTTTAAGAATGAAGTCTCTTCCTGAGGGAGAAAAACTGCTTCAAGAAAATCCTAATAGAGCACAAGGCAAAGACACTATCCTAGTTGGAAAGTCTCTTCTATCAGAAACCACCGAAAAGCACAGGCAAAACTTCTTCATTTAAACACTAAGAAGGAAACATTATGTTAAACCTCATACAAGTAAACTATAAAAATAATAATAAGAAGAAAAATGAACTAAATAGTATATTGGCAGAAAATAAAAGGAGAAAATTGATAAAGCAGATAGGCACCAAAATATAAAATTAAAAATAGGGAAAATAAAGTAAGGAAACTATAAAAGCAAAGAGAAAACAGTATATGTACAAAACAGAAAAGGGTTGTACAAGAAGCAATTAAATTAGAGGAGCAGATAAAAGAGCTATCAGGGCTCAGAAATGAAATAGAAAGAATTTATTTCCTAAATGAAGAACTAGAAGTAAAACAAGACTAAATACACAAAAGAAAAGAAATAAAAATAAAGAATTAAGAAGTATTATAAGATCAGAAAGCTTAAAAATTTTGAGGAAAAAATTGACATATATAGAAGATAGGCAAACAGCCAACATATATATAACTGGAGTTCCTATAAGATGAAAACTAAAGCAGTAAAAGTGGGGGAAAAAAACTAGAAATTATAATTGAAACTATATCATGTTTCTTCGTGAACTATGTCATAATATACCATAAACTGAGGAGTATGATTGACTCAATATTCTGAACTGAGGTAGAGAGAGGAAGGAGGAGGAGGAGAGGGAGAAGGAAGAAGAGTGGAAGAGAAAGAAAGACAGAAATGAGAGAGAAAGAAAGAGAGAGAAAGATTGGTTTTGAGATTGAGAGGAACAGATGATACAAGATTCAATATATTAGAGATAATTGGTACAAAATAATTAGTTCTACACAATGGTTAAAACTCAGACTATTGAATATGAGCTGCATAAGTCTGCCTTGTTTTCACATCTGGAAATTAGGAAAAGAACTCATAGTTTGATGTGAGGATTAAACAAGTTATTAAAGCTAAGCACTTAAGAGTCTGGCAAAACAATTGTTCTTTTTACTAATATTCTCAGTATTATAATTATTAAACTGAAAAAACCAAGTTACCTTTGAACTAGAGTCACAAGTCAAAATTTCACTAAAGAGGGAGCCAGAAACTGATCCCTAGGTTAAGAAAGCATTATAGAGAAATAGGGAATGCAATTGGCTGGACTGAGGAATCATACTATATAATTCATATATTCAAAAATGGCTCACACAATGCAGTAAGACATATATATATGTCTTACTGTTGAATTGTGCACTTGAAACTTACTAAATTTCATTAACCAATGTCACCATAATAAAAAAAATAAAATAATTGATTTTAAAAATGGTTCATTTTGCTAATAATTTTTAAAGATTTTAATATCTGCCCTTCTATTTGTACTTTAGTATATTCTATAACATAAAGTATAAATTAGTGTCAAGAAGTTTAAAGTTTGGATTAAACTAATTCTAAAAATATGAATAAAATTTCCGTTAAAGGAATTCTATTTGAATATATGTATTTACACCTATAACTGCCATATATTTGTAGTTTAGTAGGTTCTATAACCTCAAGTATAAATTAGGATTAAATAGTGTCAAATATTTATACCTAAATCTGCCCTATATTTACAGTTTAGTATATTCTCTAACCTCAAGCATAAATTAGTGTCAAATTCTTTACAATTTGGAGTAAACTCATTCTAAAAATAAATAAAATTTCAGTGAAAGAGATCGTATTTGAATATATGAATTTATACCTTCATTTTCGAGTAACTTAATGCCTGCGATTTTCTCTGCAATTATAACTCATACTTCTTAAATTAGGTGTGTCAGGTATTTAATAGTGGCCTCCCACACACTTCTACATAGCAGTTTTCTGACCTCCAGAATACAGTTGGCTTAAGATTTTAGAATCATTACTAGTTCTAAAATGGATGTGTTAGGCTGTGTCTATATATTAATGCTTTACACAAGTTACTTTATTGTGGTTATATTTATGTTGTAATTGGTATATTAGAGAGGCTCATATTTTTATATACAGATGACATGTAATTACACATACACAAACAGAAAAAGATCATAATTTTTTAGTTCCATAGGAAAACCAGGTTTTTAACATAAATAAATTTTCCCTTAAAATAAAATTTACATATTTTAAGTAAGCATTCTGAAATAAATACTTATTCCCCAGTCATTTCAGAGAACATACTTTGCATGACACAGGGACTTTATAATGTATGTCAATTATTCTATCAGATAATCAATGAGAGTAATAACTTTATTTTTTTCATTAATTCCATTAATGTTACTGAATTATAGTCTACTTCATGTGTGGAGGATTAAATATAGAAAGGAAATAGTTAAAGTCAGCGAATAATAATGGAAACTTAGCTTATATGATTGAAGTTGAAGAGTCACCAGGAACCAGACTTGGGATAAATCCAGAAGGTAAGACATCCCATCCTAACTATGGATAGGAATAAAGCAGGGAGGGAGAGAATAGGAGATAGCCCCTAGATAAGTGGTCCTAACTATGAGGTTGATTTTGTGTATGTGTGTGTTGTGTGTGTGTGCGTGTGTGTGTGTGTGTGTGTTTTTAGCATATTTATCTCATCATGCTTTTCTGTCGTAATTATTATTTAATCATTTTTTTATGTTTTAATCATTTTTTAGTTAGCACTTCTCTTGAGGCACTATATTACCTCTAGCTACACTTATTTATTTAATTGAGAAATCATATGACCAAACTCCTTAGAACTATGTACTAAATAGTTCTAGTAAAAAAATTACATAGACCTCTTTATTCCTAATTTCTTCATGGAGAGTGAATTGCATGCTCTTCCAAGTACTAATAATTCTAAAATTAAAAAAAAAAAGACAACCTTAAAATATGTACAAACTGAACTACTAGTTCTGATGAAATTTTAAAGAACCAAAATACATTTAATTACCAAGCAGACCTCGAAGACAATTTTCAATGCAATATAAAAGAACATTTAAGGGATGTATAATTGTAAAATGTATTGAAGTGAAGAACAAAAACTTAGTCTATGAAGAAAACGAGTTATTGTCTATAAAATATAAATGACCTTTAAACAAAACAACCAAAATGATGCCAGTATTACGTTGTTTTAAAAGTTTGAGAAGAGCAGTTTTCAGTATAGCTTTACAGTTGACCTTTTTTTTTTCTAATTAAGTTTATAGAGGTAACATTGGTTAATACAATTATATAATTTTCATTCAACATCTACATATTATATTGTGTATTTACCACCCAAAGTCCAGTTTCCTTCAGCTACCATATATTTGATCCCCTTTACCCACTTCGCCCTCCCACTATCTACAGTTGACCTTTGAATAGGCAGAGATTAGGGAAAACAAACTCCTGAGAAGTCAAGAATCCAGATATAACTTTGACTCCCCCCAAAACTTAACAGTCTACTATTGACCAGAATATAACATAAACAGTTGATTAATACATATTTGTAGGTAATATATATTATATACTGCATTCTTACAATAAACTAAGCTAAAGAAAATGGTATTAAGAAAATCATAAGGAAACTATACTTATAGTACTTATTGAATAAAATCTGTTTTTTAAGTGAACCCATGCAGTTCAAATTCATGTTGTTCCAGTATTAACTGTAGAAAATATTTTCTAAGGAGGGTGTAATTAAGGTTTATGCTTTGCCTTAATTGCTTCTAGGCAGCTCAGAGCTAAATGTCTTTCAATAGGTCTAAGTTGCCTTGGATAAGAATTTCTTGTGTAATTTTTTTTTCTTTTTTCCCCTCTCTACAACTTTTTGTTATCTTGTGGTATTTTAATCTTTACTTTGAACATGCTTTTATTATAAACTGCCTCACTTCAATTCAGAAATAATAAATACCATTTTATTTTGAAATTATATATATTTTTCACTAATAATAATTAAGCCAACACTCTCTACTAAAACAAAATTTTTTGGTGTTCTGTTTAGTTTTAGGAGTTAAATCTGGGTGTTAAAAGCAGCTTTATTACTTGCTTGCTACATAATCTTTAGCAAATTAATTAGTGTCAGTTCCTTTAAAAAAAAAGTAAATGTATCAGATGATGACATTATGGGAATTAGTATTTTATGTATACCACTCTGCCAATAATTATCATACTGTTTTGATATTAAACTGTTTTAAATCTGTCTCTCTCTATATTGTAATCTCTGAGCAGGAAGTTTATTTCACTCATTTTCACAACACCTGTACTTAGCCCAGTGACTAATAAGATAGAAGAGGAAATTATACCTTAAACTTGTGCTTCCACCGAAGAAAAATGAAATGCGTAATTTCTTACAAAATAGAGCTTAAATAATAAGAAGTAACCTTATGCATGAACAATGATGCTAGCAAAACAGATGCTGGGAACAATGGATCTCTCAACCTCCAGGTCAGCAGGTCTGGTGGACACTGGTCTAATTCCAAAAGTACTTAAGGGATGAAAAGTATTCTTAAACATGGAATAGTATTTTTCTTTTTATTGAAGGTGTAAATAATTATTTGAGATCCATTGATAGAAAATCAGTAGTAAAAATTTGTAAATACCAAACACCTACACAATTATTTTGATGAATGAAACAGAAACTGCTAAACTTGATTTAAAAATAAACCAAGTATTTGTTTTCAACAAGATTAACCATAGCAGATTATTTTAATTACTACTAATTCATTTGAATGCCTTGAACCTACTAAAACTGTGAAACTATCTGATATGTGCCCTGCCCATCTTTTGGCTGCTTATCCAAATTCCAACCAATAAAAGTCACAGCTCACAGTTCCCTTCCCCCATGCCGTTGTAGAGTAATTCACAGAAATTTTTCTTTCTGAACTCTTATCACTTAACTCCTGTATTACATATCTATTACAGTACGATTTCAGTCCTAACACAAAACAACATCCTAACTGTATGTCCTTGGACAAGTCACTCAAGCATTCTGGGCTTTATTTGTTTTCTCCCACACAATCACCCTAAAACGGAAGGATGTTCTGATATATTGCTAAGACACAGACTTCCTAATATGGTATTATGTTTGTAACTTATTAGTTGGCATCAAAATTACGATAGCTGTTGCTTTCTAAAAATTTTCTATGTGCCAGGCAATGATCTAATTCTGTAAATGGGCTCTTTGTTTAATCAGTTTACTTAAGTTTTTTGTGTCCCACTGTTCACTTGTAAAATGGGTACAATATTCTCATAAAGTTGTTGTAAGGATTAAATGAGTGAAGTTACACAAATCACTTAGAAGTACCTGGCACACAGTAAGATCATAATAAATAAAAGCTATTATAGTCTTATTTACTTCCATTTGGGAGCTGGAAATGAGGCTTCACTGAAGTCTATTCCCATCATTAAAAATCAAAGATCATGATAGCAATGTTATTGTATTTCACATGATTACACCTTGTCTTTGGGTAGAACGTTAATTACTGAGAACACATCATGACATATGGTTAGTGTTTCTTCTATTAGACTAATATGTATATATTTAAAATAGCACATATACTGATTTAAATAAGACAAATGAAACAGAATAAGAAAAATGATGCCATAATGACAGTAAGAAGAGAGTGTGGAATAAATCTGTTGAAAACATCATTAAAAATATATTGACCTTTTTTAGACAGTATTGTCTAAAAATTTACTGGATTATCTACTGTGTGCTAGGCACCATTCTGGGAACTAGAGAAACCTGGTGAAACTGAAAATCCCTGTCTTATCAAATTTTACAGATGAATGAAACAGAAATTAAAATCATGATATAATCTGGGTGGGCATAACTGTTTTGGAAAAAAATAAACCAAGATAATGGTATAGAAAATGGTGAGAAGCATGTAATATTTAAAGAAAAGTGATTAAGAAAGGCCTCTTTGAGGATTAATACTTGATCAGAGACCTGAATTAAGAAACTGTGTAAACTCTTAAACCTCTGAGTAGAGTTTTCCAGGCAGAAGGCATAGCAAATACAAAGCACTTGAGATAGCAAATACAAAGCACATGGGCCCGTGGCAAGAAGGATCTGGCATATTCAGAAACCGTCAGGACAGTGTGGTTAGAGTGAGGTACACATGGAAGAAAACAGTGGAAGATGAAGTTGAAGAACCAGAAAAGGTAATGCCATGTAGGGCCTTGTAGTCTGCGTGTGGATACAGAAACATTTTTAATGACTAACATATATCGCAGAAATGATGGTGTATGACTTCTGAGATTAGTTTATACAAGATTGTGTTTTCCTCCTTGCTTTCTCTCTAGGATCATGTATCTGGGGAAAGTCAGCTGCTATGTCAGAAAACGCTACCAACCCTACACAGAGTTCCATGTTCTGAAGAACTGGGGCCTTCTGTTAATAGTGACATAAAGTATCCATTTTAGAAGCAGATGCTATATCTCCAACAAAACCTTAGGTGACTGCAACTTTTTTGAGCCAGAAAACAAACACTTAAGCTTCTCTCATTTCCTTACCTACAGAAACTGTGAGAAAATAAATGTTTGTTATTTTAAGCAGTTATGTTTTGAGATAACACTATGAAGCAATCGATAATACATCATGATATAGAATTTTTATTTTGTTCTAAGCGTGGTGCAAAGGCTTTGAAGAGTTTACCACAGTTTTAATCTGATTTGTGTTAAGAGATTATTTTGGCAGTTCTCTGAAGTATGGCCAAAGTGGAGGCAGGGAGGCCAGTTCTTGAGGCAGATCAAATGGGATATGATGAAGGCTAACATGTTAGAGGTGGAGGTCAAAAACACTGGTTGGATTATTCTGAAGGTAGTGGTTTATTGTAGATTGAAACGAAAGTTTAAGAAAAAGGGAGGAATCAACAATGATTCTCACGTTTTCTGTCTTGAACAAGCAGGTGAAGAGCAGCATTACTGGCAGAAGAGCGAGCTTGGCAGAAAAAATTATGAGTTATGCTTGCATTGCATTTAGGTGATATCTAAGTGAAGATGTATATAGGGAGTTAGGTTTATAATTCTAGAGCCTAAGGAAAAGGTTGGGGACTCACATATTAATTTTTGAGTAATCAGTATGTAGTTGATTCTCAAATTCATACATATGGATTGGAATTAAGAAAGAATATTACTAGACTGAGCTCAGTGAATAAAAGAAGAGGAAGAGGATGCAACAAATTAAGTAAGAAGGGGCAACCAGTGACTTGGGGAAGAGGGGGACAGAAAAAACAGACACAAAATTCAAGTACAGAAAGTACCTTAAGACTGGTAGAGAAATCAACTGACTCATCCTGCTGAGTTTAGTAATGAAGAACTGAAGTTTGACCATTAATCTTGGCAAAGTGAAGGATGCTGGTGATCTAAGAATGATTACAGTCACTTGTTGGAGATTTATGAGATAATAGGTAAAGAAGTTATGGATACGTTGAGTATACAGCTTTCCCCTACAGCTACTTGGGTTGGCTGCCTTTATAAATTCTGTTCTAAACTCCCTGAGACCCACCTGTACTGCAGCTCCTTCAATCTGATAACATCTTCTCCTTTCTATACTAAGAACTAAATCACTTTCTTTGAAGCGACCTAAACTAAGCACTCCTCCAATTGATTTCAGCCATCTCAGAATCCACATCTACAATTCTTCATTGTTTCAGACATCAATTCCAAAAGGACCAGAGGCGAGATAGTGTAGAAGATAGAGGCTTTGCACATTTCCTCTTGTGACCACACCAGAGTTGTGATAAAACCAAAGTACAGACAATAAGCAGAGCTGCCTGAGTTTGGCTGAACAAAGGCCCAGTAACTAGGCAGAGGAATAAGAACTCACCCTGGAAAGGTGGGAGGGGTGGAGATCAGAGGCTCTCTGGTCCTACATGGGCTGAAGAAGACAGAGGCTACAGCAGCTGCAGCCAGCAGGTGCAGACGTTTCTCTTAAAGGGATCACAACCACAACAGGACTTTCATGGTGATGAACTCACTGACTCTGAGCTTCAGCACTGGGTTGATGCTCGGGGGCACCAGGGACATACATGGGGACACTAAATTGTCAGGCTTCCGAGTAAGGACCAAAGGAGAGGTTCTCTCCCAGGCAGAAGTACTGGGGGTATCTTAAACCTTTTCCCCTACCAGCATGCAGACAGAGGCACCACCATAGCTGATATGTCACCAAACTGGATAACAAAGGTCAGTCCACCTAGAGGATTCCCTGAAACTCCGCCCCTTCAACTTGTGGCCCTATCCAAGCCACATCCAGTAGTGTCCTTGGCATGTCTTGTGCCCCTTGCTGAGCAACTCCAAGTCCCCCGGTGGCATTTGACCTCATTTCTAGCATGGCTTCTCAAGGCCACTATAAGCACAGCAATTATTTGTGGATTGATTTCTGATTCTTACCAGGTGGCCCTGGATGGACACAAGCTGGGGCTAAACCTGGCCTGCAGTTAGACCCCTCTCAGGACTATGCCTCACAGGACACCACACAAAGTCATGCTAATAAGATCAGGAGACTTAAAGAGCTTTACTTAGTACATAAAAACAAGCACAGAAAGGCAGCCAAAATGGGGAGACAAAGTAGCATATCCCACATGAAAGAACAGAACAGAACACCAGAACACCAGAAAAAAGATCTAAACAAAGGTAGAGACAAGCCATCTAACAGATGCAAAATTCAAAACACTGGTTATAAGGATGCTCAATGAATTTAGGGGAAGAGTAAACGAACTCAGTGAGAACTTTAACAAAAAGATTTAAAAATATAAAAATAGATATGAAAATTATAAAAGAGAACCAGTCAGAAATGAAGAATGCAATATCTGATATGAAGAGTATATTATAGGGAATCAACAGAGTGGATGAAGCAGAGCACTGAATCACTGATATAGAGGATGGGGTGGCAAAGGACACCCAATCAGAACAGGAACAAGAAAAAGAAGCCTATAGGACAACATCAAGCATAACAACATGTACATCATACGGGTACCAGAAGAAGAGAGAGAGCAAGAAATTGAAAATCTATTTGAAGAAATAATGACAAAAAAAACCCTCCCTAACCTGGTGAAAGAAGTGTGCATACAAACCCAGGAAGCTCAGAGAGTCCCAACCAAGATGAATCCAAATAGGCCTTTACCAAGACACATCATAATTAAAATACTAAAGGTTAAATACAAAGAGAGAATCTTAAAAAGCAGCAAGAGAAAACCAGTTAGTTACCTACAAGGGAGCTCCCATAAGACTGGTAGCTGATTTCTCAAAAGAAACTGCAGGACAGAAGGGCTTAGTACAAAATATTCAAAGTGATGCAAACCCACCCACGATCTACACCAAGATTACTTTATCCAGCCAAGCTATCATTTAGAGGGGAAGGACTGATAAAGAATTTCCCAGACAAGAAAAAGCTAAAGAAGTTCATCATCACCAAGGCAGTATTACAGGAAATGTTGGAGGGACTTCTTTAAGAAGAAGAAAAAATATGTATCAAAAATATAAATAATGGCAATAACTACATATTTATCAACAAGCACTTCAAATGAAAAAGAATTAAGTGCTTCAATTAAAAGATAGGGTGGATGAATGGATAAGAAAACAAGACCCTTACATATGCTGCCTACAAGAGACTTACTTCAGATTAAAAGACATACACAGAGTGAAAGTAAAGAGATGGAAAAAGATATTGCATGATAGACTTAAAGGGTTGTATGCTCAGTGGAGTAAGCCAGATAAAGACAAATGCCATATAATTTCATGTATATGTGGAATCTAAAGAACAAAATAAACAACAAACAATCTCAAAGATACAGAGAATATTTTGAGGGCCACAAGATGGGAGGGTGTTAGGTGGGCTGGTAAAAAGGGCAAAGGGATTAAGAAGTACAAATGGGTAGTTACCAAATAGTCACAGGTATAAAGTATAGTATAAGAAACATAGTCAACAATAGTGCAATAAATATGTATGGGGCAGAGGGGGACTAGATTTATTGGGGTGATTGCTTTCTGAGTTATATAGATCTCTAATCACTATGCTGTACTCTTGAAACTAATATAATATTGTATGCCAACTATAATAAAAAAAATAAATTATTATTTAAAAAAGAAAAGTGTGGAAAAGGAGCAGTAACTGCTAGAGTATGAATGTTTGTACTCCCCCACCCCCAAATTCACATATTGGAATTCTAACACTCAATATGATGGTGTTAGAAGTGATTAAGGTCATGAGGGTTGTGTCCTAATGAATGGGATTAATGCTCTTTCAAAAGACATCCCCCAGGGCCTTTCTGCCATGTGACCTGAAAAAGTGCTCTCATCTCACATCCTAGTCCCATACTGCCAGTGTCCAAAAATGTAAGAAATAAATTTGTTGTTCATAAAAAATAAATAAAATAAAATTTCCAAGACATACGAAACTCATACACCTCAAACTGAATTCACCTTAACTCTAAAGCCAATTCTCTCCCCTGTAAGCCCTTCCATCACAATATTCCTAGTCACCCAAGAACAAGAACAAAAATCTTAACCATTTAGACATTAGGTATTCTGTGGTCCTCACCTCTACCTGCAGTAGTTATTAAGTTCTGTTAATTCCATCTCTAGAGCTCCTCTCAAACCCAGCTTCCCCACTCCCAAGTGCTCTGCCACTACTGCCTGCCCTTGCCATACATTTTCACCTTTCATCTAGTTTCCCTGAAGATCTATGTATAACTCACCCTTCACATCCAGCCTACCTTTGTAAAACACAAATTTGAGTATTACAATTTCCCTTTGCTATTGGAATGTGGTATTTGTATTTTATTTATTCCCCAGCTATCCTGAGCATTCAAATTTTCTTTGTTGAATAAATGTCACCACTCTAACACTTACCTGCTTCTCACTACCTGAAGGTTAAATTCTTAGTGTTTTTTCCCATCATTAAAAATTAGTCAACCATTTCTTCATTGTCTCTCGCCACATTCTAGTTTATCTCTTGCCATCCTGAAGCAAGCACTGTATTCTATCCTCATACACGCTCTAAGCAAAACCCTGTGCTTTCGAAGACCTCAGGCTTTTGCTCATGATCTTTCCCTGTTCCTCTGACCAATGAAGGATTATCTTTCTTCAATGCCTGAATACTCATTTTGTATGACAACTCCATCCCAGGTCTCCCTTAGCACGTCTTACTTTTTAAATATAGCAGTTTTACCACTTTGTGATGTGCTATTTCCAAGTGTTTTCCCCATTAAACTGTGACTTCCTTGGGGTCAGAGACCACATTACATTTATTATTTTTTTAGTCTAAGCACTCATTACAGTGGATAACTTCCAATTATAAACTCAAAAATCAGGCCTACTCTTCAGACTGTCCAAAAAAGATTTTCTAAAAGGATGCCTCTTGTTTTCTAATACAAAAACTTCATAGAATACATATGAGCTTCAACATAATGATTTTTAGGTCGTTGTTTACAAGGAGAAAAATATTTATTTCCACAAAACAATACCACAACTTAAAATTTATCTTTATTTCCACAAAATGCAATACAACATTTTTGTAATTTAGAGTGGTTTTAATCTCATGTACATCTTTTGAAAAGCCTAAAGTGAAGTGACATCTAAAAGAGGGAGGCGATAAGCATGCAAAGCAACTTTTTTTTATATAACTTTATTGTTAGTGGTCATTAAATGGTATTTTTAGCACTTTAAAATCAAATATCTCTTATTACTTACATGTTGCTATTCAACTATAATTTTGGTTATATTTTATAAAATTGATTGAAGTTTTTGAGTTTACATGCAATACATTATAACATTTTCTTGTAAAATACTGGAAAATAAGCTCTCAGAATTATTCAATATATTTTATTTTTAAAAATAAATTACTAATGCTAAGTGGGAGAAGTCCATAGTCATTTCTAAGTTACTTCTGATTTTCTCATATTCGCATTCAACTATATTTATGTTCAGAGCATAAGTAAAACATATGTCCTATGTTCGTGAAAAAGTAAAAGAAAGATTTTACATTTGTCTTTACTATCTTAATAAAAAGAAAATAATACATTTAAAAACAACACAGTTAAAGCTGCACTGGCTAGGTTCAAATTAAAAGACCCTTTTTGAGCCTGCTTTTACTCTGATAATTATCTAAATGAGCATGTATTCACCATTTAAACTAATTTTTCAGAAATACTACGCAACAAGATATGCTTGAATTTGGTCAAAAACTTAATTATATTACTCATTCCTCATGCTTAAAAATCAATTTTTCTGAATTGAAAAAAGATGAGCTATTACTCATTGGAGATAAAAATTACTTGTATGTCAACAGCAGAAGGTATTTAAATAGAACTGAATATGACCTGCTTCATAGCAATAACATTCCAGGGCACACCGTCTTCATGCAATATTTTCATTCACACAACAGTGAATGAAAGTTATGGAGAGTGTCATTATATATAAGTCATTAGGAGGGAGAATATGAACATTTTGTCTTCAATTGCTAATTATCTAGTAACCAATAATTACAAGTATCACAGCGAATAGTCTTTATTTTATTGTTGTTCATACCACTCTATATATTTCAATAAGCAAAACTTATCAAAGCAAAACTGAGTTTATTAAATGCTTTCGCAGTATTTATGAATGCATAAATATAAATTAAAAACCCATCTTCCTTAGCATGTCATGCTGAATTTAATACATGCAAATAATATCTAATTATGAGACTAAAATATATGTAGAAGAAATTAAGAGATTCCATATATATGTATACACACACAGACACGCCCATACATATATACACACTCACTTGTATATCTCTGCTGTTCATTGTTTTCATAATTGTTTTGACTATTTACGTTGCTGGCTTCTAATATGTTTTTGGTTGGTTTGGCAGTTTCTGCAAGAAAGTAGCTCTTTTTTTAAAGGAATTGCATTGAATTTATAGGTTCATAGAGAAATATTGTCATTTTACAATATTTAGCCTTTCAGATCATGAAAATGAGATGCATTTCCATTTAGTTAGGACTTTTTTTAATGTCTTTCAATAATATGCTGTGATTTTCAGCAGACAAGCCTTGAACTTCTTTTTTAAAATTCATTGCTAAGCATTTTATTCTTTTTCGTACTATTGTAAATAAAATTACTTTCTTAATTTCATTTTTGGATCCTTCATTGCTAATATAGAAATATAATTTACATTTGTATAATCTTGCATCTTAAAAATTTGCTGTAATTTTATATTAGTTTTGTATTTTGTGTGAATTCCTTAGGATTTTCTATATCAATTACATTTTAACATTTACAATCTCTTAAAAATCTACCTACCATATTTCCCACCACAGATTCTTTGGGAAAGTATCATTACATTATACTTTCACATCAGCAAAGTTTTTAATAAAATAAATTTAAGGAAGAAGCAATGCCTGAATGAGAAATTTCTTAGTCATCAAACAAAACTTCTTCCCTAGAAAACAAACACATTCTTTATAAGCATTGTTTAATTTTTTCATTCTACTAATATTTAAATTAATACTATGGAATAATGACAGCACTGAGACTCTTTTCTGAGCTAAAGAATATAAAAAAAGCCCTTGGGCATTGGACACTCAATAAATCTTCATTGAGTGAATATTAAAATGAATGGGGTGTATAAAAATTATATAAAGTGTGAACAGTCCAACTAAGAAAGATCAGTATATTCTTATGCCCAGAGAAAAGTCTCAATGCAGACAAGATGGACTCAGCACTGACCCTGGTTAAGGCTGGACAGTAGAGATACTGACTCCTACTTCATAGAAACAAATGGAGAGAGAAAAAAAAAAAAAACAGGACTAAACATTAAAAATTATTATTTTTAAATTTTTAAATTAATTAAATAATTAGAAGCACTACCGTAACTTGTTAAGCTACCTGTGTCAAAAAATGTTAGAACAGAGGCAGAATAAGCATCTCTCGTGAATTCTACAAAGTGATTTTCCATTCTATGTAAGCAAGTAGACCAAATGACCTCAAAGTTGCCTGTAGGACCTAAAATTCTATACATAAAAAGAGTCAAGTCTTCAATAAAAATTATTGCAAATAGAATTTGGAACCTCAGATCTATGCTTTACATTTCCTACCATTTACAGGGCCTGAGGTAGTAGTGTGTCCGGAATCCCCTACACCATTTAGAAGTTATAAACCAAGTTAATAAATTGTTAAGTAAATTCTATTCTTCTACTATGACAAATAGACCTTCTTACTTAATATTGGTATTGGTATTCATTACTTCTCAATCAGTATACTTCAATTAAGTGAATGGCCTGATAGCACTTAGATGTCTATAACTCCAAGTCCTGCACCAGAACAGAATGATATAGGAAGAGCCAGACTCACTCTCAGCTCTATCCAGTATTGCTAAAGGTGATGCCTACATTTGTGTGGACATCCATTCCACACCACCAAACCCCATCCTTGCACAAAGCCATGTCTTGGAATTCTTTAGATCTGGGGCAGGCACATTTTTGATGTGGTCTATACTTGGAATTGAAAAATCCTGCCACGCTCCGGTTAAACATCCCCTGCACAGATTCTTTATGCACATCTATGGAAAAATGGACACCCAGCCCATACTGCCAAGTTTCAGTCATATACCCATGACACAAAGTCATGCCTTAGAAATCTTCAGGTAAATGTTCATACACTATCAACGAGGCATGCACTCAGGAAAATAGAACTAAGGAACATATATTTAAATAGGCCCTAGAAGTGGGCTTGGGCCAAATGGGCAGGAATTTGGGGCTTTTGGGTGCTCAGAGAATGCTTTAGAGAATGGGGGTGGAAATACTAGTTTTATATGGGTAGAACAACTTGATCCTATAAGACTCCTTGACCCACAGGAAAGGCAAAGCCAGAGGGGAACTTGAAGGGGCTTCTGTAAAGCATAGACCTGAGTAGAGGTCCCTCTGGCCCAGGTCCAATAAAGACGGTACCAGGTTGGTGATACTATAATCTGCTTTGACCTCATGCATTTCATCATGAAACATAAAACAATGACAAAAGCATTTCTACAACAATTAAAGCAACTATTTAAGCTTCTACTATGAAAAAATCAGAACAAGGATTCAGAACATGCACACTTTCCTCAAAAAAATGGGGTATTAGATTATAATAAATGAATTTGTCATATACAGGTAATTTCAAGGTCCCTTGGATATGTAAGCAAATTTAACAGTCATGTTTCTTCTGAAATTTCATCACAACCTGAGGCAAATATGATAAAGACATGTACCATAATATAATATCAAGTTAAAACTTGCAAACTCAATTGTGAACATAGATCAAACTTCATTTCTGAAAACCTGTATTTTACAGAGGGAAAGCTGGTACAATCAAATCAACATGAATTCTAACTGGTATCATATACAATATATTACCAATCGCTTACAGAAATAGATCCTTAAGATTACTCTAAGAACACTGTATCTAAAAATAGTGAGTCCTGAAGGAGTTTCCTCTTCTAGTAAGACACGTTATTTGTCGATTCAAGTATTTATCACACTAAGCATTAAAAATGAGCTTTCTTGAGCCTAGTCTTTCAGACTAATAAACATGAGAGCTTGCTAGTGTGTCTAGTAAAGACAAAGTCCATAAATTTATAAATACATATTTTAACGTAGGGGTAAAAATTCTTATATTATATAAACATATGAAAGAAGCTTATATAAAAATAGAACAGAAAAGGTATAATTAAAATGTGGCAGATGTGGTAGATATTTGAAAGTCAATTTGAAAGTTATAAGAAAGGGCTTTGAATTTTCAAAGATGCTTATAATTGTGTGCAGTTCACATGAAAATGTCCAAGATACTTTAAGACATCATATAAATGACATCTATTTAGTATAAATAATAAAAGACAATGAGCTACACATTGGAAAATACATGCTTCTAACAAAACTAAATTAATTTGAGACTCAAACTTTCACTTTTGCCTTGGACAAATGAATTAGAAAAATAAAATATTCTGTCCTATGACTTTAAAACATTAATCACTATCCTAAAGGCATTTGTGCATAATGCCTTAAGCTGGTAGCTGAAGAGACTATTTTTATGAAAGATAGCAAATGTTCAGTCACGTCAGTGTTTACACATTTCAAAGTTATGCACTTTCATAAAATTCATGACATGACTTTCGGAAATGTGTAATTTATCTCCTTGATTTTAGAATTTTTTTTCCTATGGCTATCCAGAAAGTCATCATTAAACAACTCTCGGGGTCAAAAACCTCATATAGTTACTTAAATGCGAATGCAATGAATATTTTTTATAGATGTAGTTTCCAAAAAATATGTAAAAATAACCTTATTTAAAAATAAACTGGCATTAAATTTAGGGCTTGTGTTTATTCTGATAATACATTTCAAATTAGTACACCCATTCTATTAGTTGGGAATAGCATTTTATAATATAGTTAGACCATTTCCCAAATTTTATAGTCAGTTAATAGAAATTCTGTTGTTACTTCTTCAGTAACTGTGTTCTTTGGACTCCCACACCAACTTTGAGTAATAACCGATCTCCTAATTCAACTTCATAATCTGTCAGTACCTCAAAAACAGAAACTCAGCAACTTTCCTGACCTTGTTTATCTCTAAGACGTTAAGGTATTATCGAAAACATTACTCAATATTCCCACCTTCATTTTAAAATATTTTCAGAATAAAAATACTTACATACATACATACTCAGATAATATATCCATATTCAAATATGAAATAAGAGTTATGCTATAATACATGCATAGATACATTGAAACAATTGAGATAAGACACTTAGATACATGGATGGATGGATGGATGGAAGGATGGATGGATGGATGGATGGATGGATGGATGGATGGATGGATGGATGGATGGATGAAGAGATGGGATATTTCTCATACTGACTGGCTAAGGATGCTGTTCTAACTTCATATATGAACATACTGTTATTGGTGTATCTTCCCCATGTCCAGACATCCAAGTCAGGGCATAAGCAGTATGTACTATCTAACAAATCAAGTCTAAAAACTTCTACCTAACCATATTTATTTATCTATCTACCTGTACATACTCTACACACACACACACACACACACACACACACACACACACATACACATACAAAGCATTTATAGTATAAAAGTAATAAAAATGTTATTGGCAGAAAAAAATAACATTTAAGTAAGCAACAAGCAGAACAGAAAAAGATTAAATAATATCACAGTTGCTAGTGTCAAACTTCTATCTATGAATTCATATTCCAGACATTATTCTGTATATTCAACAGTTTTGAGTGTCTATTATGTGATAGGCATTGTTCAAGATGACTAGGACACATCAGTGAATAAAACAATTTTTAAAGGGCTCTGTATGCCATAATATAAAAATCAGTATCACACAAGTACATATATAAACACAGATTAATAACACTGAAATTAATTATTTTAAATAGTATTATTTGCTATCCAGAGATGTATTCCACTATGCGTTTTAAATGTCTATTTTATCCACAAATTCAAAGGCCAGTTTGTTTTATATAATTAGCAGGACTGCTGGATTTTCCAGGGCAAGCTCAGAAACTGTGAAAACAATGAGAGCCAGGATCCTTACGCTTTACGTTATAAAACCTGAAACCTATTAAGCCCTGAAGGTAAGTGGCTAAAAACTCTACCAATTTATCTCACAAACTGCATGAAGCCAAAGTGAAAATCCATGAGAAAGTAGATTTTAAATTCAAAGTTTTATAACAAACAAAAAGTGTATATAATAAAAACCCAAGAAAATTTCTTGTTAATCCACAAAATTCTGTATTGCTATCTAAACATTATATGAAGGTAAGCTGTCTTTGACTCTTATTGACTTTTATATTGCTAAACATAATTCTGTCTCTACATTTTGAGAATTCCATGCAGATTATTTTAAAAGGTACTAGATTATCAACAAGAAGAAGTAGTAAATGATTAATTAGAAAAGATGTGGTAGAAAGAGCAAAACATGCTTAATCTTTCACCTCTACCACTTTCCTTTATAGTATGTAAGAAACATCATTCTAAAAGGAAGAAACTTTGAAGAGAAGAATCAGAGTATGATGAAGGCAGATCATATTATTTTGTGAAAGTGGATTAGCTTAATTTTTGGTAACTTACAGACCATTCCTCAAAGTACTTTATAAGGTCTTATATACCTCATATGTATATAAAAATGTTTGTGCATATGCACACAAATCTACTACCTACCATACTACCATACTACCATACTACCATACTACCATACTACCATACTACCATCCTACCATACATGAGATAACAAGAACATTACACAAAGTACAATTTAGAACTAATATCTAAATACTGAAAAATAGTTTTGCATTTATCTGGTAAGAAAATTATTACAAAAAATCTCAAACCACCTAATTTTATTAAAAAATTTTATTAGAACAATAAAAAATAGAGATGATGTTCCAAAAAGTCTCTGGTAATAAATTCCTGATAAACACTTAACATGTGCTAGTCACCATGGAAAATAAAAAGCATATTATTTTTGGATTTTAAAAATCTTCAGCCAATATTCTCTTTTCTAGAAACATTATATTTCTTCCTGTATTTCCAATTAGGAATTATTCATAGGGTAAATTACATTATCAAAGAAACCTAAAAATGAATAGTTAAATTAACAGTCTGATTCAATAAGTAATGATTACATAATCACTGCTTTTATTTCAATAATTTGAAGCATGAGGTTAAGAAGCTCTCCTAGAGGCATTCTCTAAAATAAAAATAAAGGACAAAGTCAGGCCCAGGTACAGATCACCAACCCAATGAACTTTTCTTAATAATGCTTAACATACCACAAAGTTCAATCCATAATTGGTATTCAGAGAAAAAAAGCAAAGCTATGTAAATTTCAAAAAAAACAGCCTAAATTTTCTCTTTCTCTATAAACACATATGTACAAACACACACAAATTTATGTCATAAGTTAAGCATCTGCAATCTTGTAAACATCAGTCTTTACCAAAACAGATAATGTGTACTCCTTATCAATGACATCATCCTGGAACATTTTATTCTTTTAAAAGCAAACACTATGTAAATAAAATTGTCAAGGGATGAACTGACCCTTGACGGAACAAATTTAGTAAAATCATAGAGGAAAAAAGGAACCAGATTGTAGTCACAGGATTTCAGAGATAAAACAAATCTAGGAAAATATATATTTGTTGTAATAGAAAACAAATACCTTACACGTCTTATTCTAGTACATGTTTTTTTTTTCCTCAAATAAGTTTTATGCCAAGAGACACAAGTGATAATAAAACACTTTTGCATTTAATTTAAGTATAAAATGTATTTAGAATATAACTATCAAACTTTAAGTTTTGTCCATAGCAAACTGGACAGCCTTATCATCCATCTTTTGCAGATTTTTCTCTCTGTTAGGTTCAAGCCCTGTTTTATGCCTTTTGATGTTTCACTTGTTTATTTTTGAGATTTTGATTTGTACTTCAGAAAATGTATCCATGGCAAAATTTCTTTGTGCAAAATAAATTATTGTTGTGACTGCTGAAACACTTTATTTTTTAACTTTACCATACAACCTTTATACCATTCAGCCAATGCATAAAGAAATTATATAACATATTAGAACCATTGTTCATAATTATATAAAGGCAGATATGAAATTTCAATATATTATGGTTTTTAGAACTAAACAGGACTGTGACCCTAGAAATCGACAATAATATAAATTTCAGAGACTAAAACTACCTAGAAATAATTTATGTGAACTATAAACCCATTTAAAAGTTGACAGTGGTTATGGCTAAGATCTTACCAGACCAATCCTTCCTCAAATAACAAAAATAAACCCTGGACATAATAAAGAAAAGTAGCCAATTGAAGGCATGGCTGAAGGAACAGAAGCATGCCTGGAAATGACTAATACCATTTTCACTCACATCCCTTTGACAGGAATCTTTACAAGACTGAAGCTAATCTGAAAGAGAGACTTACAAAGGAAGTTTTGTTTGTTTGTTTGTTTGTTTCCTTTTTCTGATTGCCCAGAAAAAGGAAACCGGCTGTGCAGTATCTAGCAAGTCTCTATCACAATACAGATTTGACCCACAGTAGCAAAATTTAACTCCACGGTATGTACTTCTTACCTATATTTTCCTCCCCTCCCCAACAGATCATATTAATCAATTTCCCCTTATTTCCACTCAATCAGTCCCACTTCTTTCAAACTTGAAAGGCTGAAGTTTTCATTACTTTCATCAACAATCTCCAAAATATTTTTTTCATTTGTTACTGATAAATTTTATTCGTTCATTTAATTTCAGAAAAGACATATACATATAAATCAAGATATAAATAAAAATATATTTTTAAAAATGTAAAAATATCAATAATTTAGTTGAACTTGTCACTGTTCTCTTAGAAAGCTAAGAGGGATCCAACATATAACATCCATTTTCCCTATGAAAATTCAAAACCAGTTGATAAATAAAAACTGAGGTGGTAGAAATACCAAAATACCATGTCATTACTAATAAAGCAGAAATTCAAAAATATAACTTATTTACACATACAAGTACATTTTCCAATTCTGAACCCTGGAATTCATCTTACCTTATCTCCTCACTAATTCACAGATTATGTTCATCATATTCTCTCTTGAATAGAGACCATGACTCATTAAATTCTAGGGCATAGAAAAGCAGGGGAAACACACACATTTCCTATGATTGTAGGAGAAAGAGACAGGGGTTGGGTTACGATTGCTCAGTTCCTTCCTCAACCATCTAAGTCACTCTTCCTCTCAGAGAGAAGTGACTGAGGAACTGGATAGCAGTCTGGTATGTAAGGTTATTGAAAACTTTTCCACGTGAAAAGAAATAGTAGATACTGAGAAGAATCATTACCAAACAGAGTAAAAAGAAAATATCTGTTTTAAAAAATGATATAATATTTAAATTAGAGAATAATGTTTTCTTAAGTTACTTGAGCCATTCTAGTTTACATATTTTCGCATGGTTTTCCCAAACCACTAGAATAAATATGGAATGTTTTTATAATTTTGGATTCATCTTCACTAAATTGGGGTCTTCTTTAAAACAGGGATATCTCTCAATCAATATAAATCACTCAGGAATTTCACCTTGTAAATTAATACAGAACCTTTCCTGATAAATTTAATATTTTATTATTGTTTATATGCCATGAACTATCTGTTCCATGAAGTCTGTATCTTAGTTTGAAATAAAACTAAAAAAATTTTTCACTGTAGATGTTTTTTTTTAATTTTTAAACATTTTAGACATAGTAACTATTTTCATACATTGAGTTGATCACATGCTGGCTGGACTTGACATTTTATTTTTGATTTAGCCATAGCTATATGAGTTGTACACGAATTATAAAAATTTTGATTTAAGACCTTTTGGGGGTTTTATATTTAAATCCCCCAAAATCAATAAAGGTGATTTTCAAGTATTGTGTCATGGTACAGAAAAACATTTACACTACTAAATAAAAGACACAATAACAGTTTGAAATCATTCAACAAAATGTCTAATTATATGATCAGGAATAAGGCTGAGTGATATTTCTAAATAAAACTAGTGACACAATGATTCTGTGGATCTTTACAATCTCTCAGCAAAACACATCAAATCTGTTTTAAACACAGAATCTAAAAGTTCTTATAAAATACACAGAAATATTTATATACCATAAAAACAACAGAGTAAGAGTATTACAGAGTATTAAATAAGATACCTTCAGCATTTAAAATATGTTTATTTTAAAGATCTCTGGGAAACCTAATTTCCATAGAATTCATTATAACACATTGGGATGTTGGTCATGGGAAACAGCAAAAAGTCACATAACTAAGGTCTGATCTGCTTTCTTCAAATAATTTGAACATATTTGTTTCTTCTTTGTATTTTTCAAATTATTCAAAGCTTATAATTTCACCTAATGAAAGAAAAGCAAGTTTCAAGCAAAACAGAGTAGAGACTGATTAGAATTAGAGCCTGGAAATCTAAACCTTGGCTGGATATAAGGAGCCTGAGGAATGCACCTGGATAGATTTACATAAAGGAGTTGATATCCAAAGCAGGAATTAGACTATAGGAATTAGATGGCCCTAAGGTCTTCAAATCTTCTGAAAAAAAAAATGATCTGATTAGATAATGTGTCAAAGAACAAAACTTGAAACTATGTTCTGGTAGTCTTCAACATCTCTACCACATTATTATTTACTGTGAACACTGAATCAATTCAAAGAGAATACATGTACTTAAAACAGGAGAAATGTCTCTGCTGTTTTCAAAAGGAAGTTGAGTCTCTCTCACAAAACTAAAGTACTAAAGTATCAAAGTCATGAGAGTCTTTCTAATCAAACAACCCTAAACTCCAAGGAGAGGAGTGGGGGGAGCTTAAAAAAAAAAATTGTTTTATCCTTTTATAATTGGCTTTTTTTTTATTCAGAAAGTACATATGTCAGAAGTTCATATTTCTGACATGAAAAGTTATATTATTAATTTATTTAAGCATTTGTTGTAAGCTTACTAAATAACAATCAATCTTTATTACTGACAAGCTGTTTCCAAACATATAATTGGCAATACAATGCAGTAAAACATGATAATAAGAATTAGCAAAATACCAAGGGAGGACAGGACAAAATATTCGGAGATATGCTCATAAGTAAAATGGCATTTAGGCAACATACTTTCTAGAAGAGTGAACAACTAATTTTTACAAATCTTAACAAACAGTATACAGTTTACAGCCTATTACTATATTATAGATAAGTTAAAAACAAATAACAAAGTAACAAAATAAAATAACTAGAAATCCCTGCATATTTGGAAATAAAGAAATATACTTCATAAACTGTTGCTCAAAGATATCACAATGAAAATTTTTAAATGTTTTAAACTGAATAACAAAAAATGTAAAATTTGAAATTGTGTAACAGGTAATAGAAACAGATTAGATGTGCTTCTCATAGCATTAGTATTTGCAAATCTGCACAAAATGTGGTGTGCGTGTATGTGTGAAGAGTGTGGGTATATATGTGAATATGACTCCTACACATAACTTTTTGCCTGGTATTCAGACGAAGAAATGGCTAAACTTCCCTAACATTGTTGGAGACACTAGTTATATAGGACCTGAGAGACTGAATATCATTTTATAACTTGGCGCCATCCTATGGATTTCAATTATGATTTTTGACATCCACAATTTTTTGTCTTACATGCTGACTTTAGTATTTATCCTTATGTAACATTTAAACAAATGTCAATCCAATTCATTTCTGAAATTTTATACAAAGAGTACATTTTACTTAAGAGTAAATTTTACTTGAGTACATTTTACTTAAGGGTACAGTGTTTAGTAATGGAACAAAAGCTTAAGATTCCACTGTTACTGTACAAAAATTAGCCAGGCAAAAATCTTTTAGATGCCACATTGTGACTATTGGAGCTATAATACCATAGGATGAAATGATGAAATAACTCACTATCCATACAAGAACATAAAGAAAGTTCCATGCTCGTCTTATCTACCAGTATTTTAAAACATACATTTCCTGGTGGCTTTCTTATCACCTCAAATTGGGCTTTTCTTGGATTCGATATTCTCTCTAAAACTGGCTAATACAGTAATTCTCAACTGAGGGTGATTTTACTCTCAAGGGACATTGGGCACTGTCCAGAGATATCTTTGTTTTTTCTATGTAACTGAGGAAGATGCTACCAGAATCTAGAAAGTAGAAGCCAGGGAAGCTGTTAAAAATCCTACATACACAGAACAGTCAGTCCCCCCACAAGAATGAATTATCTAGCCAAAATGTCAATAGTATCACACTGAGAAACTCTGGTCCAATCTGAAAAATTCAGGAGGGTTGCATCCCCCTCTGACCTTTGTGGCAGAAACCTTATATTATTGTTTCCTTTCATGTTTTCTAGATTGGACACAGAACAACCTGAGAATAAAAAATTAAAATCTGAAATTAGTCCATACTCTAAGGTATAAAGATTAGGATACACTTATTGTTATCATCTGCAGACTGAATATAAATTTGGTGAACTAGTCATACTTTCATGAAAGTATCTTATAACCATATATCTGACTTGAGAATTATGATTATTGCTATGAATTTGGGATGTGTTCACTTAAATAGGGATTAAATATTTAAATTATTTCAAATGTTATTCATTGGCATTAGAAACAATGATCTTCATGAAACCTGGATATCCTCTTTATGTATGTCTTGAGACTATGATTCTGAAATTGGCATGTTGGGAGAGGACAAACTCATTCCTTGCTGAATATGTTAATGTATTATGTCCTTCAATATGCAATATACAGCCATGAAAGAAGCTAGTTTATATACATATATTTCATTTATTTCAATCCTCCTTTTATTTTTACAAGTCAATAAATTATTAAAACAAAAGTGTTTCAAGATGGCACAAAATAATTTTGGGTTAATCTCAAAGAAAATTTAGCAGAAAATTAAATGACAAATGTAATGGTAGAGAGAAGCCCAAAAGTAAAATATTTCATCGTTCTTCCACCATTAAGTGACTCACAGAGTTTAAATTGATAAAAGTTGTTACAATTAAAATGTAAATAAATTGTTAAAAATTAAAACACCAAAATTCAACTTGTATTTCCAGTTTGGAAAAGGGTAATTATTTTTCCTCTTATGAAAGACTGTTTTGGACAGACATAGCAATATAATAGTTGTGGCTATCACTAAATTTCAGACTCCTAGTGATCAAATCCTAGCTCTGCCACTTTAGAACAAGTTAAAAGAATTTAATATGTGGAAAGTGATTAGAACAGTTCCTAGCAATTAGAAAAAATCCATAATCACTACAATATGTTTTAATTAATGTTTAAATATTATATATTTACCCAATTCACTACCCTCTAATACCTTTTGAAAGTAAGGGAAAAGAATGATCTATTCACAATTCAGAGGTCAATTAAAAACCAAACTATGATGTTTCAGTTTGACCTAATCAGACGATACTGCCAAATTTAACAACTACTCATGTTAAAAGCCTATGGTTTGATTATTTCGCTTTTTCTGAATAGCCAAGGACCCTAATCACAATATGATCAGCAGCTCATATAAATATGTAATAGCTGTAATTGACTGGGAGTTCTGTCAAAGCAAATGCAAAATGGCCCTGTAGGTAACAGAATAGTCCATGTTTCATACAGTCATGCCTCACAGTCCAATCACTGTTTGAGAGGTCCTAATGTAAGCACAAGTGTAATTTTTCACCAGCAATATCAACTATGTGAAGAATATTCAATAGTAAGGAAAATAAAACTAACAACAGTAGTTTTCATCAAGTCTAATAAATTATGCCTATCTAGGTACAGCTGAAAACTAATAGGCAAAAATTATAAAATATTGTTTGTTGTACATTTTAATTTCCAAAGAATATATTTAATATCTTTCATTTCTACTTTTGTTTTTGCTTTCTGAAGAATGTGCTTCCCCTGGAAGCATTAATTTGCAGTGTTTATTAGAGATAAAGTGGAATAAATGTTTTATCTATATATGATGGACTACTAAAGACATTAATCTGTCTTGACTGCCTTCTGATGAAGTCTTATGAAGTACCAGTAAGATATTTCTTATAAACATTAATTTATCATATTTCATGGCAATGAATTGATACAGGGTTTCCTAGGTTAATATGTTTTAAATAATTTGCCTTTCTCATGTGTTCATTTGCTGTATTCTACAAGGGTAGTTATACTGTTGAATTTGAGTTACATTATTATTTTTAGAATTGTTATTCTTAAAAGGAAGAGAACATTTATATCTTTAATAAATAAAGTTCAAACTGACATGAGTACTATAAATACTATATAACACTGTAATTCAGAGAATTTATGCCTATGCAGACTATAAGATCCATGAAGAAAAAGAACTATCCTGCTATAAAACCTCTATTTTCAGTGCTCAAAATAGTATGTGCAAAATATTGTCACTTAATAGCTGTTGAATAAATAAGTCTAATCGTTCTCTCTAAATGTAATTGAGAATGATTTTCATTCTATCTAACACCAATATACATAGGATGAAATGATTATATTCATTTCACCAAGCCACTGCCCAATTATAAAATTAAGGAAAGTCCAAAACAAGAAAATATGCTAATTACTTTATAATTGAAACAAAACACATAGTTGAAACCACACCCACTCATCTAAAACTTATACACTCTTATATGATATATGCACATGTGCCTAAAACACACACCTCAAACCCAATTATTTCACTATCCTTAGTACTTTATTTCTGCATTTATACACATCTACACAGACTAAGCCAGGTATATAGATCTCTATTTTCTTTTGCTCATTCTTTTCTATTCTAAAACTTTTTCTCTAAAAATATCTTACAAGAATCTGTTAGTTTGGTTTTCTCTGCCAGTATCAGAAAAGAAACTCAAATGAGTTTCAATAAGGAAATTGATTATCTGACATATTGAGAAGTGTAAAATTATAGCAAGCTGCCAGAGAACTGCAGTCCACCAACAACAAACTAGGTCACAGAGAATTTGATTCTCCTTTGCTCTACCACCTAACCAAAGAAAAGCACAGTCACGGCTCCTTGTCACATCTTACATGAAGTAAAAGAAACCCCTCTTGGAACCCGGACCATAGGTCTTTGTTTCAGTTTTACTGGACTATTTCAGGTTGCCCATTGTTGATAAGAAAATATCATATGATTACTGATTTAGATTAATTGGAATGTACCCTTGAAGCCAGTGAGAGTGGTAGTTTCCTCAGAAGCACAAAGCTGGGTGAAGGGGGCACAGATACCAGAGCAAATTCTGGTTTCTAATGGAAAGAAAGAAGGCATAATGGATATACAGGCAATATACACATCCAAGTCTCCTTCTCACTCTCCACCGAATTACTGTCTCAATGTTTCTAAACTCTTGGAAAGATAAAATAGAAATTTAATAGAGTTTTATCTAAAAGCTACAAATATCGCAGAAACTGAAACTTCAATTTTTCATATCCAGCCAATAGTTAGTTATTGAGCTTTTAAAATTTCAAATAAATTTAATATATTGTATTTTTAAAATATTGGTTTTCAAAAATCTAATCAATAAAAGTGAAATATGGCCAGAAAACTAGGTTCTAGGTTGTTAATTGCCTACTATAATCATGAATTCAAGTCCTGTTGGGATCTCTATGGGATTCTCAAAAAACAGCACATTTCTTCCATGCTAAGTTACAATTAAGTTGAGAATTAAAATACAGGCTATAAATGAAGGTCAACATACCTCCTTATTTCTGTCAAGAGCCAGGTTGGGGAATGCGGTTTGGTTCTGTTAGCTAAATGCGCTCCTTAACCCACATGGAGTCTCACAAAGAGACCTTCCCTCTGGGAAAGCAGATCCTGTTACATGTTCTCTGCAGATGCTTTTGTCTCCCAGAATGAAGCAGGTGGGGCATTCACAGATTTACAAACCAGACATGTCTGTCTACTTCAGGGACAGACATAAAAGAGGTCCAGGGATATGCCGATAGACTAACTACCATGACAAGAAGCAAACTACAGGAGTGGAGAAAAGCTGTTCTCTACTGTTGGTCCATTTTGTTATGCAGAATTGCCAGGATAAAAAGTAAGCTGAAATGTAATTTATAGATTTAGAGTATGTATTAATGAACAAAACAGAGACGTTTATTATGACTTTTACCATAGAAGCATTGTGGAATAATAAAAGACCAGTTTATCTGTTATATAATTATATAGTTTGGGGAGAAGATAAAGTTTTTTTTGCAGGGGGGGGGAATTATATACCTATTCCAAATATCCAATTTTATGAATATGAAATAATACATAAAATACAGTTAAATGCCTGATTTAAAATATTTTGCCTGATCAAAAAGAACATTAAGACTACAGCCCCAGATCACCAATCTCTTAAACTAGCACCTATGGTTTAGAGAAAAAGAGTTCCAGACATAGACTGAATTTGAGTCCTGGTCTGCTATATGTCAGTTGGGTGACCTTGGGCAAGGCAGTTAATCTTTCACAGGCCCTCTCTCTTCCTGTGAGAAATACAGGTTTATTACTAACTAAAATACACTTAGCTGTAAAGATTAAATAACTCGCATATGTAAAGATCAATGCAAATGAATCGAATGATTTATTAATTTAGTCAACAAACATTTACCAAGCACTTTTTGTCTGCCAAGTACTGTGGACACAATGAAAAAGATAAATATCATTATATTATATCAAATGTTCCTCATCATATCTCAACCTGAAACTTAAAAAATGAAATATTATATTAAAAATATTGCGGTAAAGTGGAAAGTGCTAGTTTGCAAAGTCAAACTCAATAGATACAGTGAGAACCAGTTCAATAGAAAGAACAGGCATTAATATCATCAAAATTCTATATGCTCCTTTGGCACTGACTGCCTCATCCCTGACTCAGGCAGTAAGAGGTAACCAGTTCACAAGAGTACTTGAAAATAAATCATCCAGCAGAGCTTCTAACACCACCACAAAATCATTATCTATTATCATCTCTAATGGCTAAAGTAGATTTAACCAGCATTAAAGCTGATCTTCTGGGTCAGGGTAAAGTCCCAAGAGGTTCTCCTTCTGCACCAAAACTCAACTAAAATAAAAATTTCAACTATAAAATCATTATTTTTAAATGTTAGAATATCTCATTTTTAAAAGGTTTGGTTGGTAATTATGAACACAAATTGTCTTATGAAATTATAGAATGCTTATTATGTTCCAAACTGAGGATGTTTCCATTTCTTTTAGATTGTTTGGAGGCAGTGCGGAATCACAAAGTATTGGATTAATGCTCACATGTTCTGTTTCTATTTTAAGTTCTCCATTTAAAGATGGCCACATATTCAACAGATTGGGTAGTAAACTGTTAAAGAAATGTTGCTCTTTTTCTACCTTACAACTCACACTCACTTTTATCTGTTTTGCATGTATCTCTCTACTGCTGATATTTTTACTGTTAGCAACTTAATGTTCAGTCAACTGGTACCAAAACCTGCTACTTGCCCTTAACCTACCTATTTATCAGCCATTATTCTGTTTCTTAATTTCATCAGTCTTGAAACTGGAAGTCACATTATATTCTGAATCTTCCTAAGGATAATTATTACAGATAATTTTGTTTGTTTTTTAATTCTATCTTCTGGACCCAGAATTATATTTATTTCCTCTGGGATCAGATATTATGTGCACTATGTTTTCTCACTGAATATTCCCAATGATTTTTTCCAGGAAGGCAATGGAAATGCAAAATTTCCCCTGAGAACTTGATGGAATAATACAACGTTCTCAGTGACACTCATTTAAAAGATTAAAATAGAAAAACATTCTGAACTCACTTAAAACTTAACAAAATAAATGGCAAGATCAGTAAAGTATTCCCTCTCTTGCCACCATCTACTCCCCCCCCCAAAAAAAAAACATACCACAACTCTTCCATGGTGTAACTTAGAGATTTCAAAAATGAGAAAACCAAGTTATTACTTTGAAAATAATCTGTGAAGCTACAGAAATTGCATATCAAATATTTTTTTATTTTCTTAGCATTTTTTAAACTAGCATTATAATCTCAGGTAAGTCACAATATCTTTCCAGACCATCATTTTTTTTTTTACTGGAGAGCAAGAATATTACATCATCTTTAAAGCCTGTCCATGTACAAACAAATTATCTATTAGACTTCTTTGATCACCTTAATAAATATTATTTGAGGATAATGTGAACATATAATAAAGAAATATGAAGCAAAAACTAAAAAAGGAATTTAAGGTCTAAACACACTGCATGACCATAAATATGTTATAACAGTTTTAGAGAAAATATTGTGCATTTGAATCATCATTCTTTACAACAGCCAGATAGCAGAAGTACTTAAGCATAAAATTCTTCAGCATGAAGGATGGGGATTGTGCAAAATTATAACTATATCAAAAATATAAAAAATTGAAGAGAATTACTATTATCAAATGTCTATTTTCAAACAGTAGAACTTAAACTCATTATTTTCCCTCACATTAGAATGTCTAAATCACACTTAATGGAATTGGCTTAATGGAAGTAATTACCAAAACTGTTCATTGGCACAGTCCACTAACACATTTTCAAAAGACTTCTTGATTACTATTCTTGACATACCATTACAAAAAAATAATAATATATGCATTAGAGTCCTTCATGAATTGTTTATTGTGTAGCATGCTCTACACTTTAATAAAAAAGATAATAAAATTATTTCATTCATATTATGCACAAGGTGATGAAAGGGGGTGAGAAAATATATCAGTTGCTGTCACTAGCAAGAAAATACTAACCTCATCAGGTGAATATATTGTTCTATCACTGCTCTTCCACCAAGAAAAGTGTCAGTGCAGTATCTTCATAAAAGCAAAGACACATAACCAGAATCTCATAAAGACCAAAGACATAAATGGAAATAGTATTGAAACAATCTCATAGGTTTCTAAGGACTTGGCCTATAAATATGGTAGCCATGAGAAAGAAAACAGGAGAAGTAGAACTGAAAGAGAAATATTTCAACATTCTTTACCTATTAAGAAGCTTAAATATTACCTGAGATTTGGAAAATAATGAGACAAGGGCAAAGCATATATGTAAAATTTGACTTAAATATTACAATACCAATCTACTTATATTGCTTAACATTATTTTTTTCCTGAAATAAGCAAGTATTGCTTTTGGAACTCAAGAAACATACATACATACATAAATATATACATACATACATACATACATACATACATACATACTTTATACTTTCCACTGAGACTTTAGACTGATGAAGATCTGAGGGTCCATAATTTTTAAAATATCACATAGTATTAAATTGCAGTCTAATTTAATGATCTCTTGATTATTAAAATACAAACAGATATACGCATATGTATGCATGCACATATGTATGTATTCATGCATGTATAAGTATACATATATGTGCATTTCATAGCTAGGTTCCTTAAAGGTCCAGGAAAAACAATATCCTAATAACAATAAACACACACATCACATCACCCTGAATTTTACTACCAAAATAGAGGAAATTCTAAAATTTTTAGAGAAATGCTTGATTCTAGGCTTCCAGTGGAAAAAAAAGTACAAAGTAAGCCCCAAATGTCTTCTTTTACATGTGGCTGCTACTGGTCAAACTTGGGACAACTTGAATAGAAAGAGAACAATGAAAGTAATAGAGTAAAATATTAAAATAAAAGTTATCTGTGAAATCATAGTAATAATCAAATATAAAAAGTTTAAGAAGGAAAAACTCTACAGAAGAATGCAAGTTACTAAATATAGAAAAATGACAGAATTGTAAAAATCACCAAACTGACATATTATTATTAACTAAAATCTACGCTGTATTCTGATTTCCTTAGTTTTTGCCTAATGTCCTTTTCCTGTTTCAGGGTTTCATCTAGAATAGCACATTACACTTGGTTTCCAAGTTCTACTTAGGCTTCTCTGGGCTACATTTTCTCAGGTTTTATTTGTTTTTGATGACCTTAACAGTTTTGAGGCCTACTTGTCAGGTACTTTGCAGAATACTCCTCAACTGGCATTTGCCTGATTTTTTTTTTCATAATTAGACTGGGTAAAGTCTTGCGGAAGATAAGCAAGAATGAAAATGACATTCTCATCACATTATAACAAGGATATATACAATCAACATGACCTAGTACAATTGGTGTTGACCTTGATTATCTAACTGAGGTAGCATTTGTCAGGTTTCTTTACTATAAAGTAAACTCTTATTCCTCCTTCCTACATTGTTCTCTTTAGGAGAAAGTTCCTATGTACAGTTCACACTTCAGAGAAAGAAGAGTTATGCTTCATCTTTTTCCTATCGAGGGTAAAGTGACTACATAAATTATTTGAAATTCTCTTGCACAGGATATCTGTGTATTTCTACCATTTATTTACTATAGCTGAGCAGATTCGTGGATATTTATTTTCTATTTTGGGTCACAATCAAAGAGTGCTTTATTATTTTTTACTCAAATTGCTCCAAATTTGCAAATGGAAGGTCCCTCAGTGGGCTCCTATGTCTTTTTGACATATTCTCATCAATGTGGACTTTTTTTTAAAGAACTTTCTTACTTTTAGTACAAAAAGATGCTGAGGCTCATATATATCCTGCCCCGTCCTACAATCAGCAATTTCTCCAAGAACCCCAGTTTCTTCTATAATATGTAGAAGTGTATTAAAAAGCAAGGACTGTATGCTGGGTATGCTTGTTGCTTCTGGGGCGTCATTGTTTCTAGGCTTTCTCAGCACATAGAGCAAGAAAATATATGTGTATATTAATAATGTATATATAATATGCAATATCTATAAATCTAAATGATATATGAGATAATAAACATAACATAACATATATTATGCTAAAAATGAGGTCCTACTTACATCTTCAACCCAAATCCATTAGCACAGAGATCATTCTAGCATTCTCCTCTTGCCTGTCCATCATCTCTCATTCCAACAATGAGAAATGTGGCTCCTATCATCTATCATACATGTGCCTCATTGTTCAGTTGCAGTGAACATATACAGTGGCTTCATAACGATTAGCCATTATCTCCAAAGGACAGAACTGCACTGACAGACCACAGTGTTTACAAGTAGTTCCCTTTGATCTCACAGACTGTACTCATTACCAAAGTTACTTAGATCAGCACCTTTTCCCCCTATGTAATTTGTCTTGTTATATCCCAACTGCAGGTTTGAAATATTTCAAATTAAAAAACTGTTGAAAAATAGAATAAAATTATCTTATTTGGCAAATTTATAAAATCATAAACCTATGGGAACCAATTACTAGAGGCCCTCCCATAGCCTCTGTAAAGAACATATAAAAGAGAGACCCTAAAGCTTAAGCTTTATTAACTTGTTAGTATCTCCATGGTTACTTTGTGAGGAAAAACTAAAAATAATGAGACTAGACATCATAAAGAAAGCAGAAGGTGCTCATCAAGAATCAAAAGAAAAGCCTCAAAACATTTTTCTTTTTTTTTTCTTCTGTGACTAAAGATATAAAGTCATATATTTGAAGTAAGAAACTGTAGACAAATTTTAGGAAAGTGCTGAAGGCAATAAAAAGTTCATTTGAAAATAGGAGGAAAAAAATAAATAGATTACTAAGTAAAAATGCTGAGGTTGGAAATTGTATTTACACCTGTACTATTCCATATATTTCTATGTGATTTTTTTTTTCCAACAGTGCTCAGTTATCCTGAATAACACTGCTGAGGACAGATATTTGCAATGAACTAGAGAGGCAGCATGCCAAAGCAACCTTTATTAACTTCTTAGCATCTTCATAGTAACTTTTATGAGGAAAAACTAAAGATAATGATAAGCCTAGATTGGTTGAGAACCAAAAACTTAGAGTAGTGGTGTTTACTGAATTTAAATAGAAGGACCTCTAATATTACAACAAAGAAAAAAAAAATTAGTGTAAAAGAGCTTTTTGCTTGGAATTAAGTAAATATTATTACAAAACACAGTCAACCTAGGTAGCACTGAAGAAAAAATAGAAATACATTTCTTTTATAAATTACATTCTCACAAGTAGAGAACTGAACAATGTACTCTCTCAAAACCAATGTTTTTCTTATTTCTTTAAAGACATCTGCCCTTATGGCATCGACACGATTTAAAATCCAATCCAAAGCTGGCCTACATGTTACACCTACAGGACATGCCTCTTTGCTTTCATATACTTTGGCAAGTGCCACGACTATAACCTTCACAGGATGATAAAAGGTACAGAAGAAACAGTATATGTGCTCAGATCATTTTTTCAGAAACACCTTTCCATCCTGTGAGCTTTGCATCAATTCAGCCTCTGAGTCTGAAATTAAAGGGAAGTGACATAGTGGCCTAAATATAAGATGTAGTGCTGTTTGGGGGTGGTACAAGTAGCTCTAGAAATACACAATAGTTCTACCTGAATGGGATATTTGTTGTAAAAACTGTAGTGTTTTACGAGGCAGAAAACTTTCAGTTTCTCTGTGTTTCTATAATGGTAAGAGAATCTCTTGAAAAAAGACTGACATGATACAGTTATATGTCCTTGTGAGTAAATTTCAAATTTATAATGCAAAATTACTCCAAATATAGTAGATATACTAATATTCAGCAGCCTCAAGATAGGAATCTAAACTGAAAACAATCACATTGCTAGTCAGATTTATAAAGCAAATGTATATATCAAGTAATCACACTGAGATGGCCACCCTCCAGCGGTGGTTTTCTTATACTTCACCTTTACTTTGAAGTGTGAAAAAAATCATGACATACAGTAGACTTGAAAATAAAACATAATAACTTCCTAAAAATTAAAAAAAAAGCTCATTCTGAAGTAGAAAAAAAATTAACTACAAGAAAATAAAAGTGTAATAATGGACTAATAAGAAAGTATAAACTTTGAAGTCAGACTCTGCAGATTCAAACCCTACCTTCTCAGTTAGTAAACCTTTGGATCTTCATACATAATGTAGAGGTATCACCACTGACCTCACCAAACTCCTAGGAAAATGGGTTAAGAGGTATGTAAAAATGCCAAGCCAAGAACCTGACATACCAGATGCTTACTAAATGGTGGACATGAGTCTTTAACAGATTAAGAAAGTATCCTGTACACTGTGTACTAAGAATGTATTAGTTTTTTTAATGCCTTTTTTGTAGATTTCAAAAGTATGTCATATCTTCTTTTTCCCTTTAATCAATTAGTGTAATAAATTATATGAATTATATTTCCAGTTATTAAATCATGTCATCATTCCCAGAACAAAACAGAAACAAAACATTACTCGTTCCTGTCATCTACTTTTAAAAAGATCGCCAATTTTGCTAATAATTTATTTAAGGTTTCTCCATCTAAATGTATACATGAAATTACTCTTTTTGCTTTGTTTGCCTTATCAGTTTTTTGTGTTGGGTTTTGCTATCCACCATGAATACAAGTGTAAATATTTCATATTTTTCTTAGGAAATTCTTCATATATCATAAAGAGCCTAAATTCAAGTAAAGTTAAATGGAATTTGCTTATTTTAAAATGACTGCTTTCATTGTTAGGCAACTGTAAATTGTTTTTAAAAATTAATGGAAGCTGAAATCCATCTACCTATAATGATTCCCTTTGGTTTCAGTCTGCCTTAATAAAAAACAAAGAAGGTAGACAAAAAAGTCAGAGAAGTTTAACAAGTATCAACATTATGCAACAAAGAAAGCCCATAGGCATTGTCAAGTGGCTATTAAAATACAGTTTTGAGAATAAATTAAGGACAAGAGGCTGGACCTCAGGAGAAGCAAAGTTCAGCTATAAAAAAGAAACGTTTTATTCTTATATCTAACATACTTATCTATCTGAATTGAGTCACCATGGCATCAATTCAGTGTTCCACTGTAGACTGATAAGTAGAAATAGATTAACAAGAGATTTAATCTGTTTCTAAAGATCTTCATTACAGATCTCTAAACTAAACCTTTTTGCATCCAAATCTCATGCCTTTGGAAATGTAATCTTTATGGAACACAGCAGTTTGTATTGGCCTTGCATGTTTTCAGCACTTGCATCTGGAGCAGTCTGTGACTATTAAGTGAAATAATGGGCAGAGCAAACAAGGTAAATACCTGCACCTCACAAACTGTGTTCATTAGAGCCATGTAGCAAGTTACACCTTAGCTCACAAGTAGGGAAAGGTAGCTTTCTGTGCAGGAAGAGATGGGAATTAAGGTAATTTAGAGTTCTATGGCTTATTCCCAAGATCCTCATATACTAGAAAACTAAAAACACAACCAACATTTTCATGAACCTAGAAGGGTTTTGAAGACTTATTACTAAATATCGGAACACAAAGTAGAAAGTGCAACTCAGAAATGTTCTTCATCATGGTAATGCATAAAAGGAAATATGCTGCATTCTCTTCATTTCTGCTAGTCTCTGCTACTTTTAAACACACAATTTCTGGCGGTTTTCTTGCATTTTAATCTCATAAATGTCATCGCTGTTGCCCAGATATGTTAAAAAGGAAATTCTAACTGAATGTTTTAACACTCTGTAGATTACATAAAGAATATCTTAGCTTCATTACTCTAAAACAAACTTTTGTTGAACATTGTTTTAAATGCAGTTCTTCTATTCAAAACTGTCGCTAAAATTTTTTGAAAACTCAGCATCAAATAATTACATTTGATTTTCTTTCTGTTTCTACTTCAAGCACTTTCAGTTGAAAGTAAAACTCTGGTCTAGTTGTAAGTAAAACTCTGGTCTAAATATATGTGATTGCTGAAATAATTATTGGCAAGGATCAGTTCAAATGATATTTATACCTTTAAAAAAGTGAATTTATATTTTAAATACAAAATAGAGGGAAATTATGAGCCAATACCTCTCTGTTGAGAAGAATTTATAGAAATGAGTCACAACATGTCTATACATACATATATGCACTCTTGCCAAATAATATGATCCAACTGGAGAATTTACAAATATTAATGTAATTAATTATTTAATATATAAAAAGCAGTGTTAAAACTACCCTCATAAGCTGATATTATGGAAGAGTTTCATCAAAGTGGAGGAATGTATATTAAAATAAAGGGTTCTTGTTATAGTGAACTGTCTCAAAAAGGGCACAAGGGAGGTTATAATAGCCAAAGGACCAGGACATAGACTCAAAGGCAGGCTGTGGAGTTTCATGATACAGACAAGATCTGTTTTGATTCTTTAACCACTTTTATACGCCAGCTGGAGTTACATAATTTTGTGCCTTCAAAAACATATTTTCTTAGCTAAAATAAACCTGACATACCTCTATAAGAAAAACTTCCGCACACCTCTGTTTTCTATTGCTAACACTTCATTTTTCAAGTGTTATTTCCTAGATTTTCTCATCAACTGGACTGGAAGTATATATAATAGGAATTCCATTCTTGTTCTGTGCAATTCACAGTATACAATTTTAAATATCGTACTTTACAAAATGAAAGAATAAGGAACTTATCAGTGCATAGTACATAGGGCATTTAATCAAAGTCAGCTCTCAGAAGAAACATATAGAGAGCCATTTTCAAATGCTGACAAGGAAGGAAAAGAAACATAAACCCTCATGTATCTTTTATGAAGTTTTCAGGGAAATATATCTATATATCTATCTACATATCTACATATCTATCAATATATCTAGAGATATATTGTATTTTAGCAATTTCTGATTCCTTAAATACTTTCCATAATTTGGTAGAGAAAAATATTTCAATGCCATGCCCTCCTCAGTTGATTTCAATTCAGTCTAATATACTAATCATATATAAAGCATTTTTTACATAAAAAATTGATTTTATCAAGCAAGTCATGAAAAGTGGTAATACTGAATAATTACCTAATAGTGAAATTTTTAAAGTTTTTCTGAGAAAATGTGTAGACACCACTGAGTGGTAGGCCAAAAAGTTTGGATAAAATAATTTCATTGACGCTCCTTAGAAAGATGAAAGCTGTCTGATCAATTCTCAAACACATTCATAATCACAAGCTGTCTCCATAGAGAGAAGAGAGAGATTTCTTCTAACAGTTTAAGGAATAGCAACTCTGTCCATTCTGACTCCTCTTGTAAACAGTAGTATTGTGGTTAATATTTCCCGTACATTTTTAAATATGCCCATCAAGGCCACAGCTCTACTAGGAAGTTTTACTTCCAGGATAATATAGTACAGATTACACCAAAAAAGAGCACATTTTTATATTTGAAGGCATTTAACACATACAAAATTTTCTAGCTATATAAGAAAGGAAAGAATTTTGCAGAATTATACAAAAATAACATGGAATATTTTAGAGAAATCGACTGCACTAAATATTTTATAAAAATTATATTATGCATAATGAAACTATTTAAAATGTAGGCTTTCTGCATCTGGCATAATTGGATTGCTGTTCCACTACCTCTTTACCTTAGGTTTTCTAAGTCTCAGATCCCTCATTTGTAAAAGAAAACAAAAGATAACTCTTACTTTACAGAGCAATCACCACTATAAAAATAGACAAATGGTATAAGCACTTTGGAGAGGTACAAAATCAGTGCTTAAAATTTTTCAGCCTATACTACTGAATAACTGTAGTCAATTAGAATACCACCATTCCTCTTGTCGATAAAGAGGTTGTTAGATAGGTATTAATTTCCTATTTGAAGGGCTCCATAGAGAATAACTCTATTTTTCAAATCTAATAAAGTTTCAGTGGGAATGAAGAGTTTTCCTAGTGTTACAAAATGAGCCTTCCTTTATATTTTTTTTAATGGAATACTATCCTGAAACAAATACACCATTTCAAATCTCAGTCTCTAAATTATTTTCAGATAGAATTGCCAGCCGGGAATATGTTACACATAAACTAATAATTCTCAGTTATTGGCCTGTTAGGGCTACCTTACAGCTGGTTTGTAGTCACAGGAAAAATTTAATCAAATCACCATAAAATTATGGTTGTATCTGTGCTTAGCTTCCATTATCTCTACGATTAAAAAAAAGGGGGTAGTTACTAACACAAGAGCATGGGTAATTAACAGAATTAGATAAAATTACTAATACAAAGAAAGGATTTTTTTTTTTAAACTTAGATCCAGCAAAATGTTTGATCGAGTGTCATTTTTATTGATGGCATTATGTCTTCAACTTCAAAAGACTGATGCAAAACTCAATTAAATTGCTTGATTTTACTTTAAGGAAAATCCAAAAGGGAAAAAGACATACTACAAAATAATTACAAAATAAGCATGCTGTTCCAATGTAACTGCAAACAAAGGAAAACAACCACAGGAGAGATGAAGTCCACTAAAATAGACTGCATTCAAAAGAAAAAAATGAGAACATTTAAGTTTAAGGACTTGGTATAGTGAGAGAAGATGGAACAAAATTAACTTAAATGCTATCATTCTTAAATGTAATATTTTTGGATAATCTTTTCTATTTTGACCATTTAATTTAGCAAAAATGTTTGTATAAAAATAATCAGTCTCATCAATATTTTGCAACTCAGTGCTAAAAAATTTGTTTTAAAAGATGCTTTAAACATGTCCATTCAGCCATTTCTATGAAACTTTCTGAAGTAATTGATAGGCTAAATGTGTACAATTGCTCAGTGAGAGTGTTCTACTATTGGTTAACTGCCATAATTATTTTCATTAGGTATATGTCATAACATATTTATTTATAATGTGTAAAATTTGTGTCACAAATGACAAAAACACCGGAAATCCATATATCCTCAAGAAAGGTCTCAGTTTATATGCCCTCCGCTCAGATTTTGGAATGTACACTGTAAAGTACATTTTAAAAAGTACTGAGAGCATACTTCAACCTGAAGGTTATTTTTAAATGTCAGTTTCTAAGAAAATGTATCAAATACTACAAGATATTTGTCATAAGTCACACATATTAATATATCAAAATCTTATTTCAAAATTATATAGTTTATGGTTATTTTAATTTTTCAAAAGAAACCATAGAATAGTAAAGAAAGATTATTTTTCTTTTCCCTCATTTTGTAAAAAAGTATACAATAAGAGTATATGACAATTACTAATGTAGTAAATCATAAATAATAAAATAAAACCAAAAAAGGTTTTATTTTCACTTTGCCCTCTATAGTTTGTGAGATACAGCCTGCCATTTAACCCAAATTAAAAACTGTCATCTTGCTATTCATGCCCAAACCAGTATATTATATATGTTCTATCTTTCTATAAAGGCTCTATTTCCCATGTGGAGTAATTTAGAAAAGTGACTTTCATATTTATGAAAAGAGCATGCTCTTCCACTCTCTACTAATAATTAAGTCCACGCTGCACATTTCCATAAAAAAGCCTTGCCTCAAAGAACTAATATGATAAATTTATTTAATTAAAGTTCACTTTTAAACAGGCAGCTTTCTCAGATGTTCAGAAGTTCCACTGAGGCACCAATTTTACCCACATGTTGCCTCTTAATTATCCTTTTATTAACTGTAGCGCTCTGTTCTTGCACTCAGGGTTAGAATTAAATTAGAAAAAAAAAAACTTTTATTATCCCTTAAAATGTTAAATGGAAGTAGTTCCAAGGGCAATGGTCTGCCATTCAGAAAACCTTGAAAAGCAAACTCACGGGAATATAAAATTCAGGTTGACTCTCCTGTCAGTTGAATAAAGGTTTAGCTATAAAAGAGGACAAAATGCTTGCTCGAGATCAGCCACTGTTGATGAAACAGTGTAATTATAAAGCATGTTTAGACTTGTTTATATGTACAATATCCTCTCTTGATATTCCCTGCAAATAACACGATAAAATGCAAACTTCAGAATATAACTAGCCTTGATTTATCTACATGTAATTAATTAGACAAGTGTCTTATCATTCTATTTAAATAGATAAACTCTAAGGAGGAATCCTATAATCTAATTTAGGAAATATAGATTTTGATTTCAAATGTGGAAAAACAGAGTTCAGAAAGGAAGGAAGGAAAAAGAAAAGCAGGGAGGAGGAAGGAAAGAAAGGAAAAAAGAGGGTTCTGGCTTTCAGTAGAACGTTAAATGCTGGTTGGTATATGTAGAGGAAGTACTAGAGTTGCAAAATGGTCAGCTTTTAATCATCATAGTAAAGACTGTATCAGGCATGAATTATCAATGGATACTAAATCTAGAGGAATCTTGAAGTATCCCACAGACTGCTTATTGGTTGCAAGTGATAAAAAATATTAATTATAAATAAGAAAATTTTTTATTTTTTAAGAGGAATAGTAATACATTATTATTCAAAAATGTCAGCCATCAAAGACAAAGACAAGCTATAGAAATGTTCAGGATAATGGAGGCTGAAGAGATTTACTTGATTTATTCTTCAATAAAATATCTCATCCTGAGCTGAATCCCTTACTATAGAAGAAAACACTAAAAAGGACATTATTGTGTCAACTGATATGTGTTTTTAAGAATGGTAGATTACATAAATTTATTGCATCAAAGTCAAATTACTGAGGATGACAACAAACTATAGAATAGAATATCTGTAATTTCAAGTAATATCCAATAGGCCATTTAGAGGCGAAGAGACATTATGAATTTGATTAAAGAGTATACTGGTATACTTTGTGCTAATTTCATTTTTACAACTTCCCTGTAAGTTTAAAATTATTTTGAAAGAAAATGTTAAAAGAGTGTTATGGCAGGTGGATTGATTCTTTTAGTATGTTTCTGCATTTTTTTCAGTTAGCAAACACACAAACCATTTACCATGTGCTTCATGAGTAGCTTTAAAACTATTTGCTCATTTAATTCTTACAATTCACCTTTGAGTTATATACCATCTTTTTACAAATACAGAAACTAAGACACAGAGCAACTGGTCCCAAATTATATAGCTTCTAACTGGCAGAGCCAAGATTCAAACCTGGAGAGTCTGAGTCCAAAGTTCCTACTCTTAATGACAATTTCATGTTTCGTTAAATAAACTGAATATTAGGTTTGTAGAAATAGCCAAGGTATCTCAGAGATTTTAATAAAGAAAAATGACAATGAAGTAGTTTAAATTTCCCCACAAATGGATTAGAGGATGCCTACTTAATAACAACTCCAGGAACTAAAACTCTTACCTACATATATACTTAACACTTTACAATTGATATAATCACACATTACAGAATTTCAAAACCAACAAAAATTATGATGTTTCCTTCACCCATGCATGGCATTACCTTTTTTACTTCAAAAGCACAGTTATTTAAAAGAAAAACAGTCAATGTAGTTTTAAAGATAAGAAACAAATCACATTTGAAGTTGTAAAAATGATATGGATTCAACGAAACACTAAATGTTCAAAGTAATTTAAAATTCAATGCCATTGCCATTTATAATATCTCAAAAGTGGGACATTTGTGAACATGAATGAATAGCTGACCTATTACCAAGGAGGAGAACATTCTTAGCATTGCACTTCACATAATAATATTTATTGACTGAATTTATAAGAGATGATGCATAATAAATTTCTTAGAAATGTGTTCTTTCCCTCAGCTTTTGATATTTTCAATAGGTTCCGATAAACAATAAAGAGAATATTCATTGCTTGATGATACCACTCAATAGTATCAGTGCTAGAGTTACTCTAAAAGAACATTTCACGGTCGATGGGACTGCAGCAATGCTTTGTACTTTGAGGCTCTCTATGCTTTCATTCCACCATCATGCCAGCTAGAATGACATCTCCATTCTCTATTCATCAGTTAAAAAAAGTTTTATCTCACCTCTTTGAAAAAACATTTCCTATTTCAGACTCAAATATTTTCATTCGTTTAGTAATAAACACCAACTTCTAGTATGTCTTCTCTTCACTTTGAATAGCTTATTTAAATCTTATGGTAGAAACTAGATTTTTTTGTACCAGTTTTATCATTTCCAACCAAACTGACTACAACCTCCTTGAGACCAGGGAATATGTAAGTAAGTTATCTTTGCATTAATCACAATGCCTAATAGCTTCTGGACAATTTAATTCAATATTTATTTACTGATTTTATTTTTAATTTGTCCCAAAGTTTCATAAAGAAAGTTAAAGTAACTTTAAACCTTGTTTGATGTTACTTTTGATTACTTAAAACAAAAAGCATGAATGCTTTTGTTTTCTCTCCAGTTAAAAATTAAAATTTCTCAAAAATTCAGTTCAAAGGAAGACAACTTTGTAAAATTTTCAAGTTACTCCTTATCTCCTCTTGGTTGGTCTGTTGATAGTGTGAATCTGAATCACAGATTTGTACTTAAAATGTTAAGTAACAACAACAAATCAAAATGTGTATATAAAATATGATCATGAGTATAAAAAAATATATAGTATAAAGCAACTAGAATGGCATATGTAAACATATTATCAGTGATAATCTCAGAGTTGAACACTGGTGGTTTTTCTCTTGTTTAAATTTTCCATAGCTTCCTTTCCTCCTTTCAGGAAAAAAAAAAAATTTACACACACATATCCCATAAAGAGCATATATAACATTATACTCTTTTTAAAAAGAATATTCTGACTTTATAATTGTTTTGTTTTACATATCCCAAATTTCCTTTGAAATTTAATATCTTCTACTTTTATTTTCCTGACACAATTTCTAGGATTGTCTTTGGCACAGAGTACTACTTTCAAGGATCAAGGCTGTTTTCACAATTTCATCAAAGGAGATTTTTTTGCTTTATGTGTTTATATATGAATTATACAAAACTTATGCACCACCACATAAAGTTAGGGACACCAACGGGATATCTTGCTCTGCTTTTGTCCCTCCCCTGGAGAGATTTGATTGAGAAAAAGCTTGGTCATTAAGGCCTTCACTGGGATTCTTTTATTTCAGGGATCAGAAAAAACATTAAGGTAATCACTCTCTCTTTCCCTCTCCCTTTCTTGCACTTTCTCCCTTTCCCTCTCTCTGTTTCTTTCTCCTTCTCTCAAATAAAACTGCAATATATCACTTGAAAGGTGTTTGACAATCACCTTTTTAAAGTCCCATTTCCTTTAAAAAATTATCTATAATATGAATAAATAAGTGGAACAGAAGAGAAGGAAAAGAGGAGGAGGAAGAGAAAAATAATCCTATTATCACTGTGACTGGTACTAATTCTTACAAATAAAAATATTTTGTAATAATATTTATGTAATTGTACTAATTACTGTAATAACAGCTTGTGTCCCTGGAGTCCATATTTTCACCTGATCCTGACATCCAAATGTCTTCCTACTTTTCCTTAAAATATTTTAAGTGACTTAATGTTGAACTTACAAAATATTGCAATTAGCAATTATTTTTCTGAAAAACAGAACTTCGCTATTTCTGGTATAACCGTGGGAATTTTTTTCCTGCAAATACATAGCCATGAAGACCAGCTGGCAGTTCTTTTGAGGAATTCCCCCATTAGACTATAACCATGCATGAATAGACTACAATTCATGCACAGGCAAAAATTCTAACTTTCAACAGAGATGGAAATGACTGACCCAGAACATTGCCTTTGACAGAAACTCATACAGATGGGACGTAAAGGTGCAACTGGAAGTAAAACAGGGCATGCTGTCCTTGCAAAAAAAAAAAAAAAAGCTGACAGAATAAATGTCAAAAATTTATTATATCATAACTTTTATAGTTTTGTTTCCATTGCTGTTCATGCATTGTATATGTCCTACTACCTTAGAGAACAGTAGGCTTAGATTCAAATATACTCAGTTCCATCACCTCATTAGCCCCAAGATGATGGACACATTTTGAAACCTTTCAGAATTGCACTTAATCATTCATTCAATAAATATTTGAATGTTGAATGTATGCCAAGTACTTCTCTAGATACAATCAGAGAAGAGGGGCAAATGTTTCTGTAGTCATGGAATTTACAATGAGTAAAAAGAGTCAGGCAATAAATTTTAGTTAGTAACAAATGTTTTCAATAAAAGAAAAGATAATAATGGGGAAGAGGAGAGTGAGGAAGGAGACAATTTACACTGGCCATGGAAGGTGACTCTGAGATGAGGAAAGAATAATGAGATGGAATCAGCCACGCAAAGTTCTGGGGATAATGCTTTCCCAGAAAAGTAAACAGTTAGGACAAAGGCCCTAACACCAGAAAGAGCCAATTGCTAGTCAAGGAAGAGAAAGGAAATAAGTGCTGCTGAACCAAAATGAGCAGTGGAATAAAAGTGGTGTGAAATTAGACTAGAAGGTGTCAGAAGCCAGAAAAGGGGGAATATAATTTAGACACTCCATTTCATTCTACTTGCAAGGGGCAGTTAGGGTCTGTAGAAAGTTGACAATATGCTCTGACAACTCTGAAAGCAGTTGAAGAAAGGGATTACGAATGGATTATAAAAGAATAACAAATTATCAAAAAGGTATTGTTAAACTGATAATCCATGTAAAATGTTAATAGAGTACATGACCTATTATTATAAGTCTTAAATAAATGTGAATGATAAAATTTTATTGTTATTGTTCCTATGAATTCTGAAGTCTGGGATGTGAGTCAGGACCTAATATTGAATGAAACTCAAGTTAAGGTAAACTCCATTCAAGGCCATGCAAATGTAATCACTGCATATGGTGACACTTTCTAAAATGAAAAGAATAGGCAGTTTCCATTTGACAAATGGATCATCTTCCAAAAATTCTCTCATACATCCATAATTGGAAATCCAGAGTGCATGTTCCTATGGAAATAAGAAATGTCAGTTATTTTCCCAGGGTAGCTCAGAGTATTCTCTCATTTAATCTATGTGCACTGTTTTGGTTTGGCAGACAGGATATGATACGTAAGAGGAAAATAAACAACAACTGCCATTAGTGACTGGATGCTAAATGAGTACCGACACTATTCTAAGTGGTGATTAATATAAGCCTGTTGCAACATCATGAAGTAGATACTATTGGTATCTCCATCTAATAGATGAGATACTAAGAAATGCAGGTTAACATCTAGCCCATGCACTCAGTAGTTACAGAGCAGGGAGTCAAACCCAGGGAGTTAAAACCAAGCTTGCTTTCTTTTAAACCCTCTTAACAATCATGCAGTAGTGTATTTACTCTAATTCTTTCCTCATGCTTTAAAAAAGATACCGTAGAAACAGGTATTACTTGCCTGTGAATCCTTATCCCACCCTTTTGGGAATTTAATCATATATCCTGGGGCTCCATCTCAGAATACAGGGTATTCTACTGTGTTATCACGGGGAAAACCATCTTACATACTTTTACATGACATGGTAAGCTTGTAAACTGAATCTTTAACTAATAAAGTTCTTTACTGACACAAATTTAAAAACAAAACAAAAATCTTCATTTTGGGGGGTAGGGATGAATTTTAGACTCTAAGTAGCAGTTACAGGGAGCATCTCAGCCCAGACCTTTGAATCCAGGCTGGGTAATCCAGAGCCTTTTCAATCGTTACTGTTTTGCCCAGTTTCTCACCTGCATCTACTTTTGAATAATTTTTTTTTTCTCAAAAACTGCTGGAGGGGCAGCAATGATAATCTAGTAGTCAAGGAAAGGGGACCAAAGTAATCATTTCTGTGTGTTCAGGATTCACAAGAAAAGAAATAACATGGAACATGAAGATGGAAAATTTTGGACTTGTATAAACTGTGGGACTTTGGGCTGCTTATCTGTGTTCTTTAATCCTCAGTCTCAGATGGGGCTAAAACAGTTTCTACCTCTCGGGGTAAAAAGGAATAATAATAAGGCAGTAGGGGCGGAGAAATAGCAGCAGCTATTTCATTAAACGATTCCTGTATTTCATGCACTTTAACAAGAACAAGAATTCATATGGATTTATGCTCAAAATTACCTTAAGTGTTAGGTCAAATATAATTTCCAGGAGAAAATGAGATATGCAGAATAAGAACCATTCCTAGAGTAAGAGAGTGTAGGTACTATCAGTGAGATCTGAACACTGCCATCCTCAGTCTCAATCCTAACTACTAAGTTTAGCATTCTCCTGAACATGTGATGAGCAATAAAATGCCATTATTATTGCTGCTGTCCCAATTATCAACCCTATTACTGGGTTTTTAAGGAAAGGTAAAGCACTAAAACGTTGACTAGTATGTAACCAATGCTTTACACATTAACTGCCTTTTGTGTTCTACAGGTTGTAAATGATCTATTTGGATTCATGAAAACTATCATGCATGAGACTATTTGAAATAAATATGAAAGTGGATTAATTTTATAGCCACTTGAAGTAATTAGCCCTCCTCTGATAGACATTTGAAACATTTATTACAATTTATTTGTCCATTAATAACTCATATTTATTTTGAAAACTCACTGTGAATATTAAGTTAGTGCCAGCAAACCTTCAGGCAGTTTATCTATTTCAACTCTTGGCTTTTTTCCTCCACTAAATAAGAGATGGTCCACATTTTGTTTGCTTATAGGTTGAACTGCTACCTGCAGTCATTTATTTCTCTTCCTGACCTACTTCAAGAGTTTCATACCTCACACTCAACCTGGTCTCTAACAAGCTTTTTTCTGTTTTTTTCTTGTTTTTTTTTTTTTTAACACGAAAGTTACTGAGCAAGTACCTTGCTTTTTTTACCCCACAAGCATAAACTCACATTCATCTGCTAGTCTTTACCCAATTACCAGAAACAGTTTTGCCCTGTAATACCTGAAACTTGGCTTGGCTCCAAGCCTAAAGGAGGCTTAATTAGTTAGCAATTTATGGAAGTAGGTAGTGCTGTTACTGGTGCCTCTTGGCAGGAGGCTCCAGCTCTGCCCATGTTCCCATCAGGGTGACCACAAAGATATGACAGCGTTCTGGAGAGTGCCCAGTATTAGTTCATAAGTGGATCTTAGGTGTACAATGCTTTCATTTTATAAAGGAGAAAATGAGGGATGGGGAAAATAGACCCCTTCTCAAGGTCTCAGTTACCAAAGCCAAAGAGAGAAACTAATCTTGTGCTCTAATAGCTGGAGAGAAAATAGATGTGTTTCAAGAGAAAAGAATTATGCCTATTAGAAACACCACCTCCAAGCATGATAGAATTTTCTTTCAGGACTATTTTTCTGATTCTAAAAGAAATAAAAGGTCATTGTAGAAAATTTGAGAATTACTAAAAATACAATGAAAATTTTCATGGTTAATTCCAGAATCCAATGAGCTTCTGGTGTATATATTCCAATATTTATGTCAGGATCATATTGCATATGAAATCTAATTTTCAAGTAGCTCTAAGTAGTCAACATTATATAGGGTATAAATTGTTACTGTTCAATGTGGGTATATGATTAGGCTGCTCAGCTGCTGTCAGAAGGCTTTGTAGTGTTGCACACAGAACCAAGGCTTTCCCATCAGTATGGTCTGGGGTTCGAGCTAAGCTTGGCCACTCCTGAGCTGCATGGACCTTGGCTCTGTCATCACATACAAATACTACTAAATGAATCTTCTAAAGTTCTGTTAGAAGCTCAAATGAAGTTATAAGAACATTAACCTTATAAAAACTCGGAATTTATTTTCACTGACTAGATTAAAGGGAAGAATGACCTTCTCATCAAATACAATTCTCAGTCTCATTGCCAAAATCTGATTGTCAGAGAAGTCTGAGCTAAGCTATGTATTTACACTGAAATGACACACTTGCAGCTACCCTTTGACTCTTTCTAAACTAGTGCTACTTATGTGTCACTTTTTAGTGCTAAAGAAAATAAAAACTCCCCACTATTTTCAAGCAGTTATCCACTCCGTCCTTAATCTGTTTCTTTTCTACTGTCCAAAGAAAAGCCATCTGGCCTTTGTACCTGAAATGCCCAGTGACCTCTTTTAAGTCTGATGCTTGTATATAAACATATCAAACTTTGAACCTACTATATTCTATGGGAAAATCACTTCAAGAACACTTTCAATGTCCCTGTGGTGGGTTTAACTGACACTGACTATGGAAAAGTTTTCCTCAATTTTTAGGTCTGAGCATTTCTATTTCTATTGCTATCATCTTTATTCTAATTATAATGAGAAAACATAAAAATCCAAATACAATTTTAAGAATCAGACACACATAGGAAGAACTTTTTTGAGAAAAAAAGTAATTTAGTAACAATTCATAACACAGTCTAGCCTTTGTTTTCCCATATCCAGTTTCAAGGACTTTATTTTCTTTTCTCACGGCCAGAATTCTGTCCTCCTGAAATCTAATCCCTGGCAACATATCTAATTGTAGGTTACTACATAAAAACACTTTATTTTATTAACCCATAATGATATCTTTTACTGTGAAAAATATAAGGGATTCCAAATGAATGTGCTGAAGTTGTTTATTTAAGTGGCTATTATTTAAGTATATTTAAACAAATATAATAATATTACTACTTACTTAAGATCTATAATTTTTGTTTGTTTGTTTGTTTTTGTTTTTGTTTTTACCCAAAGGATAAATACTCAACTGATAAGGGCATGAATTACCTCATGACTTTGTCCTCGTCAACTTCTCTAGCTTCAGCTGTTCTACATAGGCCTATGGGCTAACTCCATGGAACTACTTATCAGTTCTGAGCTAGGAAGTCAGAATGAGCAGAATTACTAGCAGTGTTTTCATTTTTGACAGAACCCACATGTCTCAATGAGTTGCAACTAATTGGATAGCAGCCATTTTATAATATGATAAATGTGGCTACTTGCTTAAATTATACCAAAAATCATTATGCACAATGACTTATAACTAAAGAGAAATTCATCCCAATTCCGCCAATGCAGTCTAAAAGTGAGGAGACCTCTGAATCAGTGAGACAAATGAAGCATTTTCTGTTAGTGGCAGAGTTAGCCAGCAAGTGTTCTTGAAGCAGAAGGTAAGCAATGTAATTTGTTACCATTTTAAGTAAATCAAATTAAAGCATAAAAAATAACTTTATAAAATCATATATCATGCATCTGCTACACAGGCAATTGGCTGGTAATATATAAAATTTTTCAAATTTATTCATTAATCCAATAAATATAAATTCGAAGCTCAGAATCACTGTCTTGTATTTGGGGTACTAAATAGACCATAAAGTGAATGATAATTCTGAAAACACTTATGTAACAATGAGATTTTTTTCTCCATCCAAAGTCCTCATGACATCAATTGCTGAAAGGCATAGGCACCTACCAGTGTTTTTTCTTTTAAAGTTTTTATATATTTATTTAAAAACTGATTTTTTTAAATTTCTTGTTATTTATTTATTTTGCATACTATATCAAAAAGTAGCAGGAATCATACCCCAGTATTTAGATTTAACTAATACAGCTCTGGAAATACAATATTCTTTTAGTACAAGATAAAAGAAATGAGGACTCAAGAGGCCATTGTATATTTCCCGAACTTAATCTCATCAATGACATTATTAAAACCTTCCAGTTTTGTAAATAACAAGGTAAATTAACTTCAAATCAAACTACACTAAAACATATTTATAAGCCATACTGTTTGAGGCTGAGTCACCATGTTAATAATTTTTATCGTTATCATAAATATCAAGTATTTTTATATTATTCTACATATTTAAGTAATATAATTAGAAAAGAGTTAAAAACTAAGAAATATAGCTCAAAAACTTGAAATTTTTTTAAAAGAGATTTATGGAAACCTGTAACAGAATCTACCTAATATTATTTGAAATTCTAAAATTCTGATTTCTTGGGGGTTGAGGGGCTTATTTTAAGCAGGTATTGCTTTACAGTTTTTATTAGAAACTATCACAGTACTTGAATCACAGTTATATTCCATAAATATAAATATCTGCTGAGTTGAATTATTAAAATGTTTAATATGCAAAAGTATCTGTAAATATATGCACACCACTATTAAAATGAATTAATCTTCAATAGAAAAAAGCTACAAATATATATATACATACACACACACACACACTTTCTCTAGAAAGAAAATATTCTCTCTAAAATCAAACATATATTAAACTGGTGCCACCTTGGTCAGTTTTACCTGTGTCACACTGACATTTCGTTACATTTAAAACTTGCAGGCCAGCAAGCAAAAAGCAAGAGATCAAAGTTTGACTATGAGTGTAAAATAAAAATTAAATAAAACAAGCCTGATTTTCATACACTGTCATACCAGTGTTTGGTAACTATATTTATCAAGAAAATTTCAAAAAAGGGCTCATTAACAACTTAGAATTTTATATTTACATTTCTTACACCACTTGCAATAAGTATATTTTCTTTAATTTAATTTTAAAGAACACATTCGGTGCTACAAAACTTCCACAGAAAAATCCCATTAACTTTCTAGAGTAATTTTATAAATTATTTCTTACAAATGTATGATTCAGCACAATAAATGAAATGTTTTTCATGATTAAAAACCTAGCATCATTTTTAGGATCTAGCAGGCATTTGTAACATCAGCTCATTTTTTTTCCATTACACAAATTATCAACTAAGTTTTTTTTAAATATTTTTAAAAATAAGAGTTGTGGCTTATTATCTCAACCAAATAGGACATGATTAAGGTCCAATGTCATAAAAACATGTTATTTTTATTTAGCAAAGTGATACTATCTTAACTTCAACTAGAATAACAGCAGTTATTTTAATAGTCTGCCAATTAAAAATATCACTGCACAGCTCAAACCACTTCAAATATAGACATTTTTCTCAACTACACTCCAGAATGTGAAAATTTAAGAATTTCTTTGTAAGTATACAAAAGGCTTATTCTGCTTATGACATAAATTTCTTTAAATAATAATGTCTTTTTACTAAGTTCTATTAATTACTACTTTATATTCAATAATTTACAAAAATGTGCACCAAGCCTTATGATAAAACAGCCTGTACTCATTGGTTAAAACCTTGCCCACAGAGAAACATTTATGACTAATTCATGCACTAAGATGAGTAGTTCACAATTCTGCAAATCATAAATTGTTTTAATTTTGAAGATATAACTTGAAACTTCAGGATGAAAGCCATATGACATCACTGTCCTATTACCAAATAGAAGCACCCAGGGAAGCTTTTTTCTCAAAAAGTATAGTCAGATGCATAGTGACAAGCAGAACGCAATCAGAAAACAACAAAATACTATTTATCATTTAAAGTAACTGACTTAATATGACAAGTAAATTGGCTATTCAGCCAAAGAAATGGAAAAGAGATATTAACAATATATATTTTATATAATCACCTAAAATCACATAGTAAAAAAATCTGTGAATATATGAAGTGATTGAGTTATATAATTTAAAAAAAAATACTAGCCAGAAACTTTAGTATATTTCCTTTATGTCCCAAATCTGAGTGCCAGATTTAAAAAATCATAATTTTCAGTGTTTCAGAAACCTGCCAAAGGGTTCTCTTTATTTGAACATATCATACCAAAATTACATATTACTTATTCCCTTCATCAAAAACTGAGACACAAAAATATCCACAATTCTTTTTTTAGACTATTCACTCTAATATAGTTATTATAATGATGTCAGTAAAGGATAGTTTATAAGTTCACAAAGTAATTTTCAAATTCAACTTGCTGGCTTTTTGAAGCTACACATACAGAGCTGACAATACAAAAAAGTATACGTTGGCTATTTTCCTTTATTTTAGCCTTCATCTTATATTCCTACAGACCACTCCTTTTGCAAGAATCACAAAGAAATGTTAATAGTTTCAAGTTACTAGTATTGTAAAATGCAACAGCAGACTGGCTTTGCAATTACTGAGATATTTCTAGGAGAGGATTATAATCACATAATTCTGACTTCACTGATTGGTCATTTTGACTTTTTTTTATTCTATCTTTCTAATCTATTATTTCCTTTATCATCAAATTTATTGAGTCTGTCTTTTTCCATTCCTTATTAGAATCCTTGAATCTAAAAACTGAAAAGGAGTTCAAAGATTAAGTGGCATTCAAGGTTGTACACTCTTCCCAGAAATCCTACAAAGGTAATTTCTCACAAGCAACAACTGAATAGCAAGTGTTTTCCTATACCTATTCCTAACTACTGAGGTTCATCAGATAAACAATTCTAACTACTTAATATTAAAATAAATTGTAAAACACAAGAATAACAGGTAATTTGTACTTTGGCTAATATCAGTAAAAAGAAAGAATATTTTAATGAGCTGAACGTATTACATAAAACATTGTTAGGTAACTAAGAGAGACAATAGGCAATCCTAAAATTCTTTGTAGTGTAATATATACTGAAACATTATTTAGACAGAAAAATGAACTTATTTGATCTTACCCATATGATAAGTCTTTCCATGATTACAGGCAAGGATAAAACAGATTACTGAAAAAAACTTTCCTGCAAGCCACCCTTGCTATCTCAACTACAAACCAATGTTACTAATTAATTAGCTTCCAACTTGATGGAGACAAATAACAGGATTACTGTAATGTGTGTGAGAGTATGTGTGTATACCGCCCCTATATGCATACCATTTATGTATGTAGGTATATATGTTTGTTTGTATATATTTTTGAGACATATCATTGGTAGTTAATTACACTCTTCTGAATTTAATATATAAAAAAGGAAATAAAATGTATGGGATTTTTTTTAATAGAAAGTTATCTGAAGAAAGATTAAGGAAATGAATTTGCAAAATGTTTTCAATTACATTTAGTTTAACCAACCTGAAAGTCAATAAATATTACAACAGTAAAATGATTATTTTCTTATTTTCTTTCTCAATTAGAAATATCTTCTATTCACCTGTTCACTACAGGCTTTCAGCTCCCAGCAGCAAACGAAAAGGCAAGGCATGGCAATGGGCCTTTTGAAACCAAAAGAAAAGACTGTCACTCCCAAACTACCAGTTATTTTCCTTTTGAATACAAACACACTATTTGAAGTAATTCACTTAGCTTTTTCTAAAGGCAGCTTGTGTAACCTTGCAAGTGATTTGTAATGTGGCAGGCAGTTATCAGGCAGCTACAATATTTTGCCTCAGTTCAATAAGGAGCAGCATTATTCTAAAGTTCATTCATACAGAAACATTTCAGGGGAGGTACTCTCCAAACCTAGTTCATAAGTTTATCTTTATCCATTGTTTGTTTGAGGGGCAGGAGGAGGCTGGGAACAAATAAGAACAAACCACTGTTCTTATATAGTTGACTCTTTTCTAACTCACAAGGGATTCTCAAATGTTTTGTCTGACCTACACAACCAAAAAAAAAAAAAATAGATCAAAGCAATCTTACATTATAGCATCCTACGCATTGTACTGTCAGTGCTTGCCTAGCTCTCATCCTTTTAACCTCAGGGCACAACTGTCTGCCATCTTCGAACAGCCAGAGCCTATACAGTTCTTGCCTAAGAGCTGTTGTTGGCTGTCAGCGCCTGCTTTTTTGTCTCGGGGAATTCTTTCTAGGAGCTGCTGTCCACCAACAGCTAACAGGACTTGGTGTAAGTATTTTAGCTCTCTCTTCTCTCACCTTGTATGTTTTACACTGGGTTCCCAATTTTCCCAGTGTGATTAAGCATCAGTTGCCCACACTATTAACTAGCTTAGGGAAAACAAAACCTTTGTTGACTGCCTTTCCTTCACATCTAACTTCCCTAATTCTTGAGATTGCTTCCAAAATAAATTACTTGCACTCCAGTGTTTGTTTCCAGGTTCACTTCTGGAGAAAATTGTAAGACATTATGCACCTCTTGGTAAATAAGTTTGGACTTACCTTCACCCAAAATGAACAGAGGGCAAATCTGAAACACATATTTATCCTAAATACCATTAGCAGTAAAGATGTCAACATAGAGCAGGATGACCTAATAGTCTTTTCCTGTTTATCTCCATCCCCTAAAATTAATATAGACAGTTTTAATTTTTATAGAAGTATCATTAGATTCACAAGCATTCAAACAAACAAAAAATGCCAATTCTTTAGAGGTTAATAAAATTGCTTTGTCAGTTTAGTTCATTTCAGTGATGGCAATCAGTGCTAGTACATGTGTTTCTACATTCAAACTCTCATCTCAGCATCTGCTTTTAAGGGAACTCAAACTAAACACTATGAGACATTGTTATTATCTTAGAACCAGTTCTGTTTTCTTTTAGTCAAAGTTATTTTGGTCAAAAATAGCATAAACTGATTATGTTATCTTAAATAATTATCAGAAAAATGCGTTTCTTGGAAAAATTCTGGAGTTTCTCAAGGAACCAAGGTCAGCTGGGTCCCGTGAACAACCTCCTTGGAGGGTCATAGGAAACTCAGGAAATTCTCACACATGTTGGCCTCCCCCGTGAATGTTTTGTTCTGTCTGAAAATCAGACCTACAATTCCAGAGTTTACCTCTCCTCTGTATTAGGAACCAGCCCTAACTAGTGTCTTCATGCCAATTTCTCACGAGAAAGCATCAGGTGGCCACTCTGATCATTTGGCTCCAGCCAGGTGAACAATCATATAAGATACAGTACTCAAAGAAAAAGTTGGGGTTCTAAAAAATAAGGGTCAAAACAAAATTAGAGAATCCTCTAGAACATCAATTACACATCAATGATTGGGGAATAGAAAATAAATTGCATCTAAGAAAACCGTACTTATATTTTATTTCTAATTGGGAGTATCAAAATGAGCTACTAACTGTAAACATTAGATGCATCAGAGAATTTATTCTCTCCTACCTCCCTATGTGGATCTTAAACTATCTAATATTGTAAAAGTTTGATTTATATAGATATCTCTCTATTTCTGTATCTGTCTATATATTTCCATATCTCTACATAGAGATATTTTCTTTCAGAGATTTAAATATCTATATAAACTACTATTTAATATAAATCATTCATTCTAATATTTCATGTTGAGATAAATTTCAAAAGCAGTTTTCCTTTATGGTAACATATGGAATTATTTCCAATAATGAAATGGTTATTCATAGGTCATCTAATGAAAACTTCCATTTCCAAGGTACTATCAATATATATCTTTTGAAAAAAAAACGAGTTATTTTTCCTTTTCTCATAACTTTCTATAGAAGGTCCTAAATACCTCCATGCTATATGAACCTGATGACACCTAAATCCATTTTTCTTCCTGTCCAAATACAAAAAGAAATTGTCTATTGCATCCCTACTTAAACCCCATAACACAGTCTTTTTCCTTCAGGGAGCAGCCTTTCTGCCTGTATAAATACACTCTCAAGAATTAGCTTGTCATATGCCAGCACTGATGTATTCTGTCAGTCAGGGTCATTGCTAAATCTTCTTTTTGGTTATTGTTGTTGACATGATGAGTACCTCTGTGTTTACTAAATGATAGTGGTTTGGTACCTGTGCTTTCGGAATTAATGTAAAGTCACCAGTCACTTATGCCCTTGGGCAATTTCAAAATCTTTATGTCACCTTTCAGGGTGATAGCAATGCTGTCAGTTAATATGACACTGAAGATCAAAAGATATAAATGGGCTATCATTGTGGAGGCAGATATAGGTTTCAGTTGTTCATCTAGGGCTATATCTATTTTACCCAGTGTAGGGTTGTCAATTCTGTACAAGATATTATTTCTGTACAATATATTTTTTCTTGCAAAAACAGAAAAAGCATATAACCTATTATCTAAATGTATATGGTCTTTTTTGAAAAGTTTATTGTGTATACTACTCCTTACTATTCCGTGATAATGACAACCTCCTTTGCTACTCGGAACAGTGCAATCGATCAGGTTTTACTAGATATATCACTACTGCTCATTAGCAGCAAATACTCTACTTCTTTATTGGTAGAATACTATACTTGTCCGATTCTGTAAACACTAAGGCATCTAGGATGGCTAGTCTTCTCCTTGTGACAATAAGAAAAGTGTGTTCATAATTTCTTCATGGATTATGCTTCATGTGGTCTTATTTGTTTATTCCTTCTTTTGTTTCCCTTGCCAAAGGATACATATCCAAAAACATATTACTAAGATATCAGAGTTTACTGTCTGTTTTCTTCTGGAGTTGTTATGGTTTCAGGTCTTACATTTAAGTCTTTAATCCATTTTAAGTATATTATTGTATATGGTGTAAGAAAGAAATCTAGTTTCATTCTTTTGCATGTGTCTGCCCAGTTTTCCCAACACTATTTATTAAAGAGACTGTTTTTACCTCATTGTATATTCTTGCCTCCTTTGTCATAGATTAATTGACTATATAGGCATGGGTTTATTTCTGAGTTTTCTATTTTGTTCCATTGACTTTTATGTCTGTTTTTATGTCAGTGCCATGTATGCCGTTTTATTATTATAGCATTGTAGAATACTTTGATATCAACAGATACAACACCACCAAAAAAAAAATCCAATTTAAAAAATGGGCAAAGGACCTGAACAGACATTTCTCCATTTCTCTTAAGAGTACATACAAATGGCCAATATGCATATAAAAAGATGCTCAACATCACTAATAATCAAGGAAATACAAATTAAAACCATAATGAGATATCACTTTACACCGATAAGCATGGCTATCATCAATAAATCAACAAACAAGTGTTGGCAAGGATGTGTAGAAAAGGGAACCCTTGTGTACTATAGTAAATTGGTATAGCCACTATAGTGAGCAGTATTGAAGGTCCTCAAAAAGTTAAAAACAGAACTACCATATGACCCAGAAATTCCATTCCTGGATATTTATCTGATGAACCCCAAAACACTAATTCAAAAAAACATATGCAACCCTATATTCATTGCAGCATTATTTACAATAGCCAAGATACAGAAGCAACTTAATTGTCCATCGATATAGATGACTAGATAAAGAAGATGCAATATATACTAGATAAAGAAGATGGAATATTACCCAACCATAAAAAAAGAATGAAATCTTGCCATTCATGACAACATAGACGGACCTAGAAGGTACTATTCTAAGTGAAATGTCAGAAAGAGAAGTACCATATGATTTTACTTATATGTTAAATCTAAGAAACAAAATAAACAAAACAGAGACAAACTGATAGATATAGAGAATATTTGAAATTTTGTCAAGTATATAGTACATATACTTGAGAAAGGATGCAAATCCAGAACATACAAATAACTCCTACAACAATAAAGACCAACAATCCAATTAAAAATTTGTCAACATTCTAACCAACCATTTTAAATAAGAGAATACATACAAATGGCCAAATGGCAGATGAAAAATGCTCAACATCATTAATCAACAAGGAAATTAAAATCACAATAAGTTACCACCTGAGACTACTAAAATAGCTGTTGTTAAAAAGACTGAGAACTTCAAATGTTGGCAAGGAAATGGAACAACCAGAGCTTTTATACATCATTGGTAGGAGAGTAAACAGTATAACCACTTTAGAAACCTATTTGGCAATCTCATATACCATGTATACATTCTCTAAGACACAGCAATTCTACTCTAAGAGAAAATATGTCCACAAAAATATCGTACATGAATGTTCACAGCTGTTTATTCATAATAAACTAACACTGAACACTGCTGAGATGTCCATTCACAAGAAATTGGATAAACGAATATGTCATATTTATACAATGGAACACCACTCAGCATGAAAAAAATAAACTATTGATAAATGCAACAACATGGATGACTTTCAAAAATATATTAAACTTAAGAAGAAGAAAAAGTATATACTCTATTAGTCCACTTATATAATGTTGAAGAAGACAAAAGAGATCTGTAATGACGGAAAATCATAAGAGTGGTTGCCAAAGGAAATCCAGATTAACGGAAAGGGGCAAAAGGAAAGTCTCTGAGCTGAAGGAAATGTTTTCTATCTTGCCAAGAGTACTGCTTTCACAAGATCATACAATTATACAATTATCAAAATTCATCAAATTGTACACCAAAAATTTGCATTTCATTGCTCATAAAATTTATCTTTTTAAGCAAGAAAACCAGACAAAGTGGAATAAAGAATCTTTATTGATTTTTGACAGTGATAAATACTGCACATACATTTGCATGGGATTCATGAGATGATTGGCTGATATGAAACAGTTGACAAGACTCTATTTCACAGATGAGAAAACAAAGCCTCAAAGGGATTTAGAAATTTTTCCACAGTCACAAAGCAACCATGTAGCATATCTGGGATTCAAACACTGGTACTTTGACTTCAGCTACCATGTTGTTTCTACTATAACAACGGCTTTCAAACCTTTTTCGACACAATTCAGAGTAAGAACTACTTCTACTACTACTACTACTACTACTACTACTACTACTACTTCTAATACTACACACACACACACACACACACACACACAAATATTTTATAAAATAATGTTTAACCTTAAAATATATAATGAAAATATTTCATAAACACATGTCTTCTTTCAGGTCGAATAAAATCAATATTTTCCCCAGTTCTGAAAAGAGACTATGAAAGATAACACATATGTATTTTCACACTATATTGTTACTCAGTGTGGAGAAATGTTCATACTATAAACTCTAAGGAACTAAGTAGAGCAGAATCAGGTACCCATCTCATACTCACTGTGGATCATAGCTTCACTGATCAGAATGAAAGCAGCAAATTTCTATATTGGCTATAGAACCATAAATTCAAGGGTAAAATGTACCAACAAAGCGGTAGTGGTCAATAAAGTCACATGGGCCAACAAGTCAAGAACTATGAAAAAAGATGGGTATGCAATAGATTTGGGATAAAGAACACTCAGAAGTCCAAAGATAGTCTTAGAAAACCATTAAGGATAAATTTCACAATTTTATGATATGAGATGTAATTCTGTACAAGGATGTTGATGAATTGTGTTGCAATTTAAAGTGAGCAAAGGAAACAATAATTTGTGGCTGTCATTATTTTGCTGAGTTAGAGCTAATAGTGTCCTCATTTTATATGCGAGAGAAAAAGGAATATAGAGGTGGAAGTAACTCACACAAAATAACACAGATATTTAATTACAGGAACAAAACTAAACCTCAGGAATCCTGTTCTAGTGCTTATGCTGTTAACCACTACTATTAAATGCCTAGTTTTTAAATACTGTTCCCTTCTATAGGTTAAACTGTATTGTTTTTGTAAGCTGAAATGATTAAATATTATCGATTTCACATAGTTCAACAAATTAAATACTCTTAGGTTTCCTCCTCTATGAAGTCAAAGTTCTTGGAAGAGTTTTCTAACCTCATTTTGATCTCACTATTCACTGCTCTACCTGAAGAAAATTTGGATTTATCCACTTCCTCTACAATTTTTACTTTGTTGCGAAATCCATTAAAAATGTTTGAGCTTTGCCCTACTTGGCCTGTCTGTAGCACTTGAAAATATTAACCAAATCCTTCATTTTCAAATACTCTATTTACTTGACGCTGAACTTACTTAATCTTTTCTACCTAGAGTCTAGAAAATATCTTTCAGTCAACTTTGCAGACTACTTTTTTTCTTTCATGTAAACACCGATGTTCCTCAGGGTTTTATTCTGAATCTCCTTCCTGTTGCACTCCATATACTCTCCCTGGGTAAACTCTTGTATTCCCAAGGTCAACTGCCACTTATAAGCTAATAAAATCTCAACCATTACCTGCAGCATAGATCTTTATCCAGCCTCGACTCTCCACCTGCATTTTTATTTCAACACCCCACATGCCTTGAAATGTATATCCAAATGAATTGAGCCTTAACCTCTTTTTAATTCCTGTCACAGTAACGGTCACCACCATTAAAACAATTACCAAGAACCTCTTAGGCAACAGTCTTGACCACCCTTTAGTTTTCATCCCCTCTGCACAAAAGGATCCTTTATACTTCAGTTGATAAATTTCTATTAGCTCTGTCCACTGTTCTCATCTGCACTCTCATTATTGAATTCAAAGCACTTCTCTCCTGGATTTCTGCTCCAGCTATCTGATGGCCTGACCATGTCGTACTGTTTGTCAAATCCTTTCCCCAAAAGAACAGCCACATTTTCTTTAAATGAAACTCTGATATCACACCTGCCCCTTTAAACTTTCAAATAATTTTGCTTTTGACATAAAGTCCAAACTTTTAAAAATAATTTACAAGATATGCATGATTAGCATCTAGCATTTTCTTCACACCCACTTTTCTTGATGCTTTCTCTTTTACTGTCTTTCCCAAAAACACTTAATCCTTTGGATTTCTGGACTCAATTTCAACATGCTGGAGCGGGTATACCACCAAGCAATTCTCAGACACCAGCAAGATGCTCAAAAAGTTAACTCAATGCTGATACTATCTAGCGTAAGATTCCACAGGTTAAGGATTTAATCCTACAAGACTGAGCTTGCCGCAGACACCAGTTCCAAGCCAAGGTTGTCACCTGTCCTTCTGACTAACCAGCTATAGATAAGGGGTTCCAATGACAATTTCTTTGAACTTCAGAGGCCAGTTGCAAGTCTAAGTTGTTAACTGTAATTCTAATGAAGGGGCTATAAACCAGGGGTTCCTATAACTTCCTCCTTTGGTTTAACTAATTTGCTAGAGTGGCTCAAAAAACTCACAGAAACATCTTATTAGAGTACCAGTTTATAACAAAAGATATATCTCAGGTACACACAGATGGAAGAGATGTATAGGGTGGTGGAGAAGTGTGTGGATGGAGGGGTTAGAGGAGTGGAATGTTAGAGGAAGGGCATGGAACTTCCATACTCTGAGCTTGCCATTCTCCCCAAATCTCCATGTGTCCACCAACCACTAACAGGGAAATTTGTCAAACCCAGTCCTTTGGTGATTTTATAGTCTTTATTACATAGGAATGATTAATTAAATCACTGTCCATTGGCAATTGGATCAACCTCTTGCCAGTCTCCCTTTCCTGGAGGTCAGAGGAAAACATGGTTAATTAACCAACCCCCATCCTTAGGTGGTGTCCAAAAATCGCCTCATTAACATAACAAAAGATACCTCATAGCTCTCAGCACCTAGGAAATTACAAGTGTTTTAGGCGATCTGTGCCAGAACAAAAACAGGGAAGAATACTATATATATATATATATATATATATATATATATATATATATATATATATATATATTTCTTATTATAAAATAATAATATCACACTTAACTTCTACCTATTCAAATAAATGTTCTCTTTTTTTCTTCAGGTTTTATAGATGTTGTTTGCTGTGTCCATGTAAAATTCTCTTGGATTATATTCCCCTTCTTCACTGTAGCTTAACCATATCCTACTTATTTTTTAGATCTCAAGTAATATTCTTCCTATTGAAGACTTTCATGATCTCTGTAGACTTCTTTAGGGACACTACCTGGGACACCTAAAAACTATCGATTTTACTTATCATTGCATTTTGCGGAGCCTATAGAAATTGTTCATTTAATAGTAACTCCTGTCCCCTGCTCAACCTAAACGTATATCTCAGACAGTAATACAGAACATGGATAACAAGAACCAACTGGACCAAGTCTATACTGATTCTCATTGACTAGTATATGCTTCTCACACTCATATACTCTCTCTCTCTCTCTCTCTCTCTCTCTCTCTCTCTCTCTCTCTCTCACACACACACACACACACACACACACACACACACACACACACCACATCCTACTCATTTTACTCAAAGAAAAACCATTTGGCTTATTGTAACTCATTCCAGGTACTTATCACTTCATCTAATTCCATTAAATGGCTTTTAATTATCATACTGCTCTATTATACCATATTTTTCTTATATGGATATGGTATAATTTCCAAACTTGCACTAATTTCAGAATACTAGCTTAATGTATAGCTGTCTACCATCCTTAATTCCATTCCAAAACAATTTCATATAATAAAATGCCATCTGCCCTCAGCACACCAAATGTTCTTTCATCTTCACACAATTCCTTAAAGTCCTCTTCTTCCACCAGATTTTGGATAGATAAAGAGGCAGCTTCTACTTTTTGCTTTCCAAAAAGGAGAAGTTAAACTATCTGGAGACATGATGATCTTTAATTCAATATAACAATTATTTGAATTTATCCACTTATAATATTTGCATGGCTAAATATAATGTGAGAAATATATTCTATTAGGTATTCATTCATCCACTGTCTTTTTTACATGATGAGTGTAGTGCTGCATATAAATCAAATTTCTAAATAAACCAATTCCTTATATTTACTGGAAAAAAATTACTTTAAAGAAAAAACAGATTCTGCAGTAACAGATATTTAACTCTTCTAAAAGTTTTTCAAAGCAAGATATTGGTATTTCCTTAAACAAATAATATTCTTCAATATTATTTAATGTTTCAATATGTAACAGCTGCTTTTTTATGCTCTTTCACATTATAATTGGACATTTAACTAACCTCTAATTTATTGCTTAAAAAATCAAAACTGATTATGCTACCCTCTAATCTGCCTCTTTATATTTTCCCATAAAATAGGAACAACATTAGCTTTCTTTCTGCATGCAATGTAAGGACTTGATCCACAGTGTATGTTTGATAAAAGTAGCTATTACTTTAGTCATCCATTTCTTCTCAAAATTAACCAATTTCCTCTCCGTCAGCCTCTGTACTATTTCTGTCACAGAGGCTCCCTCTCCTGAGCTGCATGTTGTCAGGACCCATCATTTTTGATACACAATTATATGAACCTGAAAAAATATCTACACTACAGAGAAAATACATTCATTCTGCTTTTCTATTAAAGAAAAATATTGAATCTTTAATGTTTTAAAGAAAATGGGTATCAATTGTGCCATTTCTAATAATAACGTAGTAATACCAACCAATCAGTTTCAGTTACTAAATCCTAAAACTCCAGATCCTACAGTTAACATTTAAATCAAACCATGTTGCTGAGTTTTGTTTCTGACCACATGTCATATCTGCTCACTTCTAAATTTTAACAAACTGACAATGACTCAAGACGGAAGAGAGAACAAAGGTTGTTCTTCCTTCTTTAAAAGAATTCAACAAATATAAGCAGTTCTCTAAAAACTCATGGAAAGAAAAATGCCTCTATAAATCTCATGAAGTTCACCAATCCATTTCTGTATCAAAAACAAAAACAAAAACAAACCTGGAATATTTTCCTGTTCCTTGCCACCTCATCACCAAACTCCCTCAGAAACAGCAGTCAATACAAGACACAAAAAAGTTAGGCTGTCTTAACCTAATTGTGTACTTAGATAAATTTCCCTATTTGTAAATGCGTTTGCCTTTCATATACTATACTTATTCAATAATATTGTATAATAATTCATCCCATATTTACAAAGCTTTGCATGACAAATAATCTCCCAATAACTGTTGACAACAATGATGATAACAAAGATGATAATGATAAGGAAGAGAATGAGGTTGATATTGAAGAATCTATGATTACTATGACCAAAAAGAGTCATCACCTCCTCTGAATTCCTATGAATTCATCAGCCTATAAAATCTAGATCTTCCCATGAACTGTTATCTATATCTTATGCATATTGCTGAACACCCAGATTATTTAAAAACTAATAAATCTGATACTCTCCTCATATTCCAATAGCACATATTACAGACAGTCATTACTAACACACATTCAAGGGCATGTATGTTAGTCAAACAGGAGAGTCCTAGCCCATTAAATACATCTCCCAAACTGTAGCTCAACTATAAAGGCATTTATAGTAAATGGATTAAAAATTTGTCAGTCAGGTGTTCTTAAATGTTTATTATCTCTCTCTACTGAAAAATCTTTTTGAAAGCAGTGTTCATGAGGCAAATGTAAGCAATAAAGAATATGAATAAATATTCATTTCTCAAAATAGTTAATAACAATTGAGCAACAGGACACATGGCTATGATTTCTCAAGTTTTTGACAAATAAAACATGCAATCATTTCAGAACTTCCTACTTGTAAAAGTGAAGAAGTCATACAACATATATTTCTAACATTAATTTGGGAGATCAGCTATTAACCAGTACTCATTTTTAAAAATCCTATTGTATGTATGCCCTACTGTTGAATCATACACCTGAAATTTACTGAATTTCATTAGCCAATGTCACCATAATCAATAAATAAATTAATTAATAATCAATCATCCTATTTCCATATCATGTTTATTTTGCTAAAATTCATTATTTTTGTGAGAAAAGGAATCATACTTCAATCTACAAACATTAAATCTTACACCACTTACAGCTTTAAAAAACAAAATGGTGTCAATTAATTCCATTTAAAATACATTTCTTATATATTCAGACAAAAAGGAGATCAAATCAGGTGTTCAAACAAATAAAGACATAAGAAAAGTTGGTGACGCTACAGAGATTTCCAAGGGTTTATAAAAACTACCTCTAATACTTCCTTCCTTTTTATAGCTCCTGTGGCAACAAAGAATTTCAATCTAGATTGCATATTAAACAGAAACCAGAAATAATGATCAGACCTCACTTTTTTCCCACCCTCAGGTACTATGTTACAAAGTCTCTTTGAAATATAGTCTCTATATTAACATACAAGGTCTAACATGCATTCATAAGAAAATACCATAAAGAAATAAATTAAAACACAAAATAAATGGGGATGAGATATTATATATCAATAAACCATAGAGTAGAGAGAAGAAGGCATGTTAACTGAGTACCACAAGATCCAGGAATGACATGGCAATGGTTTCCTAGTTTTTCTTGGGTTCTATATATGGCAAAGTGGGTACTAGAAAAGTTGACAACCCATAAACATCAACAGAAGCAGACAACAAAAAGAAACAAATAAACAAAAGCCTCAACAAAAGCCTGCTCTCTGCCCAAAGGACTAGAAAAAAGGCAACCTAGCAATACAGAAAATGTTTAGCAACAAACATCCTTTCCAGCTAAATGACACAGGAAAACAAAAACAAAAACAAAGAAAACCGGTGTCTCATGTTCACCCTGTTGAAAAAGGTTAAGTAGGGAGCCGAGACATCCAACCTCACTCAGCTGTAAAGAGGCATTCTTTTGCCTTTTGGGTGGAATGAAATAGGGAACAGGGATATCATTTCTACTAATACTCAGGAGGCCTCTTACAGTGGCAGTGGAGGCCACATTGAGATCTTGGATATTCATCATTATGAATAGTAGTACCAAGGCACCCTCCTCTCTCTCTCCAAGCTTGCGTGGTATCAGAAGTCTCATTCCTGCTGGAACTTTTAGCATGCTCCAGCAGGATGGAGGCCTTCCAGCTTCTCTTGGTGTCACTACAGGCCACACAGGGAGCAGTAACAGGGTGTTCCTCCTGCTCCTGGCCAGAGTGGTGTCAATGGATGCCTAGTGGGGAGCCTGAACTTTCATCTCCACCTGAAAGCATCAAAGTGGTCCTCTCCCTCTGCTGTATTGTGTCACAGGAGACCTGCTAAAAGTTACTATTAAAAAGTCTGACATGGTCACACTGATTTTAAATGAATCACTCTAATAGCACATTGTGTGCTCAGGTAAGGAGGAGAGAGATGGAGGATGGTGAGAGTATGAAACAGAAGAGTAAAATCAATAGTATGTATTATTTGGAAGCCAAGGAATAAGCCAAGAAATTGGAAAATGATTGGCAGTGGAAAGTGCAACCAAGAGAACTGATGACAGGTCACAAAAATTTTACTGAATCTAGCAATTAGGAGAGATGATTCAGTCAGTAGAGTCACTGGTTTTAAGGCAATGATGAGGACAGAGGCCACACTGAAGAGTTTTGAAAAAGTAAACTGAAAGTGAGGTGGCTAATATAGACTAATAATATTGAAAGCCTGAAAGAAATGATGAGGGATGAGTGTCAAGAGAGATTATTTTTATTACATTTGGCAAGTGAAACAAGTATTCTACTATCTTTTAAAGTTATTCAGATTGGATCAAGTTTATAGGCTGCTACAAGGAAAAAGTAGATAGGGAGGAAGAAGTTGTAGATACTGAAGAAAAGGGAATAACTGTAGAATGAGTCTGAAGGAGACAGTGAGCATTAGATTTAAGGATATGGGTGAACGAGTCAACCTTGAACAAAAAAGAAACATTTCATCTGGGAATGAAAGACAGCAGAAAGGAGTACGGAAATTTTTAGGTGTTAGGAGGTTAAAGAATGTCAGAAAAGGTATATCCATTTCCCCCAAGAAAACAGGCTGAAGTCAGCTGCCAAAAGTAAAGGACATATGGCTTTATATAGAGGCCTGAGAAGGTTTGGAATTACCCTTAAGGACTCAGGACCGATACCAATCAAGCTCAAGTAAAATCTTGACAAGTAACCATTGACTAAGGCAACACGATATTTTAAAAACCCTCACTGGAATCATTTTTCACAAAATAATTTATTTCACAGTATGGTTTATGAGTTCAAATTTGACTAAGCAGTGATTCAAAGAGTAAGGCAGTGCTTATTTTCTTACAAAATCAAGCTTCAAGTTGAGATCAAGTCCATTATGCCACTGAAATATGCAGAAAATCTTGATAAGTATCATCTCATATTTGTATATGTTTTTGTTACATTTTAATAAAAAAATTCTATTTATATATAATATTGCCTATGTCATCACAAACAGCATTTTTTAACCTTAAAAGAATCATGTCTGGTAGATGTTACTTTTCTTGTTTTACAGATGAAAAAACTGAGAATCAGAGAGGAAGCAAATGGTATAGCCTATATTTCACAGTAGGCAAAAGTATCAACACTCTATCCCAAGTGTTTTGTTGGCTTAAGCAGAATTTTTCCACAATATCATTAATGTGTTTTAATTGCAGAACGAAAATACCTTGAGTTTAGTTTTTCTGACCATTTTTGGTTTTATTTAAGGAACATAAATAAGATTATCCCAATGTACTGGCAGAAAAAAGAAATTACATTAATCGAAGGAAAAGTCACATGAATACATGAATATTTTTTATCAGAAGCTGAGTTTAGACATTATACCAATACCTTCCCTTAAGAACACACCATGCATTATGAAAAATATTTTAAGGAACACAATCTAAATTTTTAAAATGATCCTTATTGAGACTCTAACTACAATTTAATCACTACAAATCAATATTTGTAATAAATGTTAAGCCCTGCTTCTCTCGTGGTCTTAAAAGCTCATCTATATCTGCAAACATGAAGGCCAATCCTAGGATAGCCAAGCTTTTCACCAAAATTTGAAAATTGCACTTAGAGTTTCTAAAAACCATCTCAACTACTGGGTTATTTGGCAATATTTATTTGACTTTATTATATGAGTCAACCAAAGCAATGATGAACCTACCAATATTTGCAAAGAATTCAGTTTAAGAAGTCCTGCTAAGCCGAAGACCCAAAACACTCTCAATTGGACAAGAATTTATTAACCTTTCTAAAGGTATGGAATCATCAGAATTGAATCTATACATTCCAACAGATTAATGTCTGTCAGCATACAGGCATACTTGACTGCAAACAAAAATATTTCCATGCATATACATTTTTAGCCCCAAACCTTCAATAATAGTTCAACAGACTTTTAAGAACATAAATTCATCCCCAGTGACCAAAATAATGCATATGACTCAAATTACTTAGAATGCAATAAATGTATTATTAATCATTAAACTAGGAAGGAACAAAAAAAGTTTCAAAAATGTTCAACCATTGATTTTGGTGTTCTGAATACACAAACCCCACTCCTTTGCATCAGCAGTAGTCCCAGACTTAATTAGAATTACAAAGGACTATATAGATCATCTAGTTTCCACTCCTTAACTTGAGAGGCAAGGAAACTGGGCCCAGGGAAAAAAAGCTCACCAAGATTCGCTTTGGGCAAAAGTGGAATTAAAATCCAGGTATCTGATTCACAATTTAGTGCATTTCCCAGAAGTAGCATAGATATAAATAACCACATCTAATTTCATCTGGCAAGCAAATTCAGATGCTAAGTGGAACTTTCAGGATCATGCTGAGTTTGCTATTTTATCATATCCAAAAGCATCTCCCATAACAATTGGATAATTATGCAATATATTAATCACAGAGGAAAATTATTTTAATTAATCATCCATATTAGAAACACTCTTCAAACCGTAGTATTCAAAATGTTTTATAGGTAACCAAATTCATAAAATGGTTGGACTCTTCCATTAGCTTTTTCAGAATCATTCCTATTGAAAACACACAGCAGAAAGAAGTGAAATAAAACAAATCACAAAATATAACAAATATAACCACCAAACTAGTACCTTTAATACCATGGCCTTCAATTCTAAACCAGTAATAGTCACAACTGAGCACTAATTTGTATCTAACATCAATGAAAAAAGAAAACCAATTATTGTGAAAGATACACACACACACACACACACACACACACACACACACACACACACACTCTCTTCCGGAAAAGTCATTCCGAAAACTGAATCATCTGGATCATTTTTATTACTCACTCAGTCTTGAGACTGTCTGCACAGTACTGACTGAAATGTACTTCAGTGTGCACCTTCCTTCCAAATGAATATCTATGTCAGGTTTATTTATAGTCACTGCCTTCAATCAGTGCATTTCCAGGTATGAAGAATAAAATTATCTCAACAATATTCTTCTATAGAGATCTAAACCAAAGCCTGGAAATCTTAGCAAATGATCTATGGAAAGATAATGAAAGATCTATAATGTAAAATGCACAATAAGATTTATTAAAGATTCCAAAGGACACCCACCTAATACTCTTTAAAAAGCACATATAAAGAGCCTCAGGTACAATTAGGGAAATAATTTAAACCTTATGTATCTTTTTGCATATCTCTTTATATACTCCAAGATTTTTATCATCACCTCCTCCATTCTCTTTTCCTCATTATGATTTCTCTGAAATTTGGACACCTCTTTGTTTCTAAGATGCTTTTCTTTCTATTTAGGAGCTTTTCCTCCTAAGGCTTTACAAAAGCAGGACATGCTTCCACCTACTGGGAAAAATATAAATTGCAAGGTACATCTGAACATGTTCCTAACTAAATATCAAGAAATCAAGTTCCTGGGAAAGATATAATGTTAAAAGAACCAGGTACTAGCCTTCTCTGTTTCGCCAACAACAGAAATACTCTGCACTCAATTAAGACTTTCTCACATGCATTTCTTTAGCTTGGCAGTTTTCAAAAGTACACTAACTCTCATTAGTGAAAGATGAATTAATCATTGAGCCTGCTGTCCCAGAGAGAACTCCAATGAGGTCAGAGAAAATCATCAATTTGCAATGTATTTTTTAAGGACATTGTCAGCTAAATGAAGACACTTCTGGAAAATATACTGAAGTAAGGAATTTGAGAAGGCCTCGTTGCATTTTTAATCATTTTGAAACAATACTACGCATTTATTAACTAATTTTCACTACTTCTATTATTTTTATGTAGTTATCTTAATTTTTTAATAAGATAGAGGGACATTTTAACATTTTAATTGATTTTACTTTTCAACTTTAATTTCTATTTGTTTTAATTCAGTAACCAATAAAGTACTAAGGATAATTACATTTTAGCTTCCCAAATACTCTACAAAACCAAGTTGTTCCTGGAAAAACAGCTTACTTGTTTCACACGTTCAAAAATAAAAAATACCTATACTTTGTTTTTGCTATAAATAAACCATCAATAAAATATTTAAATAAATATTTAATTCCCATTTGAATCATACAAGGAAGACCAGAATTTTTCCTTCCATGTACACTAAGTCTCAAAAAAGAAAACATTTCTTTTAATTTTGAAGGGCTGGGGAAGAGGAAGTTGTCATTTTTAGTTTTGGTATAGAATAAGCTTTTAACAACCTAAACTACAAAACTGCATTGTAGTCAATTTGATGATGAAGCAAATCATTATTAATGAAGCATTCGTCAAAAAAAAAAAAAATCTGGAGGGTGTGTGTGTGTGTGTGTGTGTGTGTGTGTGTGTTTAAACAATCTTTCAAAGCCACCCAAAGGACAAGACACATATGTTCCTCGGGAGATGAAATCTCCTTTGACATTACAGGTACACAAAAGAAAATGCACACTTGGTAAAACAGTTGATCAGTTGTGGAGTATTCCCAGAGACCAGTAACTCTCAGAGTAACCCAATCATCACACTTCAAATAAATTGATAAGCACTTTAGCCTCTTTCACATTCACAAACATAAACGAACATGCATAGTTTATCTAGGTTCATTCTAAGATTCTCCATAGAAAAGACTACAGTTAGACTAAAGGGTATTAAAATCACTTCCAAAATGCAGAAAAAAAAATTGATATGTAGCTCAGAAGCTTTCAGAATACTACATTGATCACCATTTACTTCCAAACTGATTTCACTTCCCTCTGCGAAGTGAAAATATCCCTTTAAGCCGTGTTACACTTTATGGTTTCTCTACAGATGATCCTAACAGGTCACATCATCCCTGCCATGAGATCTCGTAGCTTTGGTCTTTCTCAAATTAAGACGTAGAAAAGCACTGCTACCCGCCCCAAGAACAAGCTCCGTCCGACCGAGCTCTGAAGCCAGCATCTTCAGGGGGGACAGTTTCTAGGAAGGAGACAGGCGTCCCTCCCCAACTTCACTCCCCTAAACAAACCACGAGCGAGATGGGCAGCCCGCGGTTCGTGGGGGCAAGTCCTACCTTCCGCCAAAAGGCGCGATGCATGCACAAAGGATGGATCCAGGCTATCTTTCTCTGCCATCAGCTCAGGCAAGTATTTCTCTTCTTCCATAGCGCGGACTTCGGACAGTCCCCGGGCGAAGCGCAAGGTTCCGCTCGCTCGGACACAGGGTCGCCGGGCAACGCGCTCCGCCTCCGCCGCAGCGAGGGGATCTCCGCGCGTTTCACTGGCCCATGCACCGAGCACCTGCGACTCCTGCCGTCCGGCTGCGCGGCCCAGCGCCCACACCTGCCGGTCCCTTCCGTCCTCCCTTGCTCGCGCCGAGTCCTGGCTCACACAAACGGCCTTAACTGGAGAGGCGGGAACAGGGCGCGTCCCACCTCTCCCAACCACTCATTGGTAGTGGTGCCACGGGAGGCGGGGCCCCCGCGAAGGCCTTGGGCTCTCATTGGGCCGCACCTCACGTCGGATCGCCTGACTGGCAGGAGGCAGCAGCAGAGGGGAGGGGAGCGCAGAAGGTGCAAACGCTTTCTTCTTGCAGCCCAAGCCTTCCCCGCTTATTAGGCATGCCCAGTTGTGTGGAGCCCTCTGTATCTTCAGCTGAGGGGCCGAGGGGGAGAGAGCGGGAAAAGCACTGGTTAAACAGAGAAGCTCGTATATAAGACGGCAGGGAAGGTGGGAGAAGTGAGCGGCTGCGAAGAGAGAAAACACCAGAGAAAGTCCTAGGAAGGTAGATGGGACTTCACCTGCGTCCCCTAAGGCACAGGTGTCTCCTGTCACTCATGCGACTCAGACGCACTCCAGTGTGTAGGAGTCAGCAGTATACCAGGTCTGGAAATAAAACGAAGACTGCATGTGATCGGCAGCTGGTATTTTTAATGGGCCTGACCTACATCTCGGGATCGCTGTAGGATGTTCATTGATAAACAAATAAAGCCGCTCTGGGGCGATATTGTTGTGCTGCAATACGCTTCCAGCGTACAATCGTTGGGATATTGACTTAGTTCTGGTTTCTCTCCCACCTTCCCTCCTCCCCCAATCCCTACCTACGGGAGGGATTCCAGGAGAGGGATGAATTTTAAAACTAAAAAGCGATACAATTAGCCACAGCTAGTGAAGGAATTGGGAAAGGCATGTGGAAGAAAGAAGAGACTAGAAAATAGGTGACCACGGTTGCTTTAATTTCCCCCCTTTCTTCTTATTTTAGATGTGATAGTCTTTCACCAGCTGCTGTTGCTGAGCTAGTTTGTATCTATCCCACCTCTATTTAAGGAGAGTTAAATTCTCCAGGTATCATCAACACTGGAGGCAGTGCCCATCCTTCTCTTACTACTGGGGCCTGAAAATGTAGCTTGTGTGATTCAAATGTTACAAAACTATCTATCCACGGTCTCTTTTCATAAACAATCAGTTTTCAGGTCTCCTCTGCTCCTACCATTTTGGGTATGGAAGAATGGAGGCTAATTGTCCTACAAAGAAAACATCCTGAAACTTTTCCAAGTTCTTACTATAGTCAAATCTTTTCCTTATTTATTTTTCAAGATAAATTTTGGAGATTATCTTTTACTTATATAATGTTTTAAAATTTTTAACATGACTTCACATCCTTTATCTTAATTTGTCGTCAAAGAAGCGTTCTGAAAAAAACATGGCGTTGTACAGGTGTGGAAACTAAGGCAGAGGTAGCGATGTTATATGACCATATTTGTTATGTAACAAATATGACCTCTTTAGTACCAGAAATTGTTCATCCTTCCTTGAAGCTGAGCATATGTTACCATGGGGCCGATGATGAGGGGATATATAGCTAACAAATGCAATAGAACTGTTAAAAGTTCATGAAATAAGCTGTGAGAACTGTGACTCATTGATAATTTTGTTTTTTGATAGGAGTACTACCAATTTTCAGAGAGGTGTCCAGGAGCTGCTATAGTAGTGGAGTATGGAAAAGATGCCAAGTAGAGCTAATAAATTGTAAACATTTTAGAAAACAAATGAATTAGAATAATTATTGTGCTGTAATTGTAATCACATTTTGCTTTGCAATTTACTAAAAGATTAAAAGCATATGGTGCTGATGAGGACATACACAAACACAGTTTCAAGAATCAAAAAGATGCAATAACTCTTGTTAAGTCCAGCAACAGCAATTACCATATCCATTCACAGTCTTTTCTACAATTAAAGGTGCCCTAAAAAGATGCCATGGAGAGCAGTCCAAGGGTTGAATTTATTATGCAATGTCTCTGGATATCCAGATCATTATAAATATGGTAAGCTAGCTAGCTAAATTTTATTGTACTAATTATTATTTAAAAAGTTGCATAATTTTAGTTTTTCAGGTAAACTCTCAGCAAATGCCTAAAATACATTTTAACAGGAAGAATGCATTTCCAAGCAGGATATGGCTGAACAAAGGCAAATTCTCCCAGTGCTCTATGTGTACATTTATCCAACATCAGATCCATATATTTTCAATAGCTGACTCTATGTCATCATGTATTCTCTACTTCACATATAAATATTTTACAGTTACCACAATTACGTAGTGGATATTCTCAGCACAGCCTTATTAATGCAAACATTTTATAAATATAAATATAAATAAAGAGACTTCTATACGCACTTGTTGAATAGAGAATATTATATATCTATACATGAATAAATTATAACTACTGGTAAGCCCACCTTTTCTTCCTCTTCTTCTAATGGTGTAAATAACTTAACCATAATTACCACTGAATTGATTTGTATATCTTAGACAAAGATTTATCTCATTGTAAACATGAGTTTTAGTCCTAATTTTTTTAATGGTATTTCATTTACTGTGCTATTATTTCAATAATGGGACAATATGAAAAACTTTATACCAACCAAATTTGGTTTTAAAGGATGAATAAGGCATGCATTATAGAATATGACCTGTAGTTAATACACAAACTGTATTCAATACTTTCACAAAAACCTTTATAAGAAAAGTCAGGTTAAGGGCATTTAATCAGGCTTATCTTTGCACACTAATAAAAAATGCCCAACCTATAATATTAAATAAAACACAGTTTCTATTTCAGAGTTCTCATTAACTTTAGGATACTTCACAAGCCTGACCACTTACTCCAAAGATTTAGTAGAACCCACTCACGATAAGAACCACGGGTTAATAAAATTATAGCAGCACAATCATTTATACTAAGCTTTCTAATGTCTTGGTGCTTAGGTTGGAGCATACTAAAGGACTGAAATATCAAATGACTCATTTTAAGCTACTGAAGAGCCTGACAGTGCCAATTACATAGAAGATGTGTTTTTTTCTTAATATTTCTATTTATTTTAGTTTTATTAACTAAACAAGTAAAATCAGTTCCAGTTTCTTTTATAACTTTCATAATATATGTTAGTATTGAAAGTAGGGAAGAAGGGAAAGGGAAATTGGCTTTGCAGACAACCAATATCAATAGTAACATGCAGTGAGAAATCTCTTATAGGTAATGTGTTCAAAGTTAAAATTTATGCCATATGCTAATATATCACAGCACAAAATGAATATTAACCACTCAAAATTGGTATATGTTTGTCTATTCATATGTATTTGAAAAAAGTATTTTCTGATTGAAAAACTTTAAAATTATCATATCAAATTTTAGCAGATACAAATATTTAATTAAAAGATAGCAGAAGAGAGACAAAGAGAAAGAACTGGTATATGTTGAGAGCCTACTATTATTTGGAATACTACTATTCTGAATAAGAAAAGAAGGCCAAGAGAAAAGCTGTTCTTAATTCTAACATGGCCTCACAACTCAAATAAACCATTTATGATGTTAAAATTATCTCCGGAAAACTGGCAAAGTTCATCTTATTACATATCTCTACGGCCAATCACTGAACTGACATATTTTCATTGACATTGATAGCAGCTGAGGAGCTGTTACTGCATTACAGAAAAGGGAAATGAAGCTATTGTTTCAAGGTGAAAATTATTGACTGTCTTCTTCAAATTAAATTCTTGAACTTTTGAATTTTAGCTCACATATTGATTATTACTAGAGATCAATATATTAAGGTTGAAAATCACTTCAGGAAAATATATTTTTTTCATACACAGCAAATGAAGATCTAAGCTCTGTGTGTTCAATTTAAAATTGATAGATGAAGGCTAAGAGATGTTGTATTGAAAACAATTTTCAAGAACACTAAAACTTTTGCCATAAAGATGTATAAGCAATTGTTTAATTTCATGACTAAAACGGGGGTGGGGATTAAATTCAGTTGGGTTATTTAAAAAAAACACTAATGAAAAAAAATGAGTCAATAGTGAAATCATATTTTAGCGTACCATCCCATTTAAGGTTTTAAAATACACTTATACTTGTTGATATAATTTTTTTTTATTATTCTAGTTTCTCACATTAAATAATATTGCCATGAAGGAAACAATCATTATGAAATCTTACTGTATAAAATAGTTATTACAAAGTGAGTACAAGGCATTTGAAGAGAATAATAATGAAATTAGAAAACACCATTCTAGAAACAAGGTTTTATTGGCCCAATAGTGGAGAGAGAACAAAATAAAAAAATCAAAGACATAGACGTTGTATAAGATGTTGGGTGATAGACTGTAATAACTATTCAACCAGAAAAAAGCTAATAAGTATCATGAAAATTACCTCAATTCATGACAGCTAAATATAAAGTGTAAGCCTAGAGTGACTCTTGGGGCAGATTTTATTTCTATTTTACTTTTATTTTTTAAAGAACAATGATAGAATAATTGGGAAAAAGTGAATAGGGTCTATGGTTTTGTTTACTGATTTTGCTAATTGTATTGTGATGACATCAGTGAGTGTGTTTTTAGAGATAATTAAGTATTTAAGCGGTAAAGGGGCATTGCATCTGCAACTTACTCTCACATAATTAAGAAAAAATATATACATACATTTGTATACAAAGGAAAAGAGAGGAAGAGATAGACAGAGACATACAGACAGGGAAAATGATAAAGTGGTACAGCAAATGCAGTAAAATATTAACATTTGGATAAACTGGATGAAGGTTGTTTTAGAATATCCTCTATTATTTTTGCACCTTTTATGTAAATCTTAAATAACTTCAAAAGAAAAAAATATATATTTAAAAAAATCTAGATATTACCCAAAATAACCTCAAGGTATCTTATCCAAACCTCAGTTTACTATCTAGCTATGGAGAGCATAAGTCTATCCTTTTATCATGTGGCCTTTGTTATACATCATGCACTAAATTCATGAATTTGGTCACAAATTACTAAATATGTTTTAATGACTTTACAAATCTCACTAACAAAACAAATACATATATGTGAATTACCTATTTATCTCTTCTATCTAAACAAAAATATAATACAAATAACTATGTTGGTCCAATTATTTCCTTTAAAAATAACATTTTCAGAAATGTACTATAAAATTTTCCACTTTCAAAGAATTTCTTTAAATGAATTATAGGAATAAAAACCTTTTATTTTTAATATATACCAGTAATATCCATAGTTTTATATTAATGATTTGGAAGGAAAATCAGAAGAAACTGCTTAGCATTCATGCTTCCTGTGTATGATCTTGGGTTTTGAGTATGTCAGAATATCCATGCATTTCTGGTTTTACACTGTGTCTTCTAAATACTTTTATCCAGTTTATTGGACCCCATACGCAAAGTGCATCTTCTTTATACTATAATGTGCTCCTCATGTTCTTAAATGCATTTAGTTGGCTGGTCAAAAATTAAGGGGAGGAATGAAAGTAACAGAATGTAGGGACAAAAGTTATTGTATGTAACAAGAGTCTACCACTGTGGCAAATGTTTAGGAACAGTAAATGCTGCAATCTTACCGTTGCAAAACTTTAGGAGCAATCACCTTTTTATCATGAAAACACTCAGAAAACTAAGAACAGGAGGAAATTTTCCCAATATGATAAAAGGCATTCATAAAAAAAAATAAAAATAAAAGATAAATAGATAAACAAAAGACAGCTAACATCATTATCAAGAGTGAAAGATTGCAAAGTGCCCCGCTAAGTTCAGGAACAAGACAAGCTTGTTTGCTTTCACCAGTCTATTCAACCAAGTATTGAAAATTCCAACCAGAGCAAAAAAAAGAAATAAAAGGAATCCAAATTTAAAAGGAAAATGTAAATCTGTATTTATTCATGGATAACATGACCCTACATATAGAAAATCCCAAAGAATGAATAACAAAACTACTAAAACTAATTTTGAAAATTCAACAAATTTACAACTGTAAGATGAGCACACAAAATTAGTTATGTTTTTATATACGAGAAATGAATAATCTAAAAGGAAATTAAGAAAAAAATATATTAGCATCCAAAAGAATAAAATATGTAGGAACAAATTTAACCAAGAAAGACTTATAAACTTAAAACTATAAAATATTACTGAAGAAAATTAAAGAAAATCTAAATACATGGAAAAACATTCCATGTCCATGGATTGAAAGACGAAATATTAAGATAGTATACTAACCAAAGCATACTAGAGCCAATGTAATTTCTGTCAATATTCAGATAGCATTTTTGCAGAAATGTAAAAGTCAATCCTTAAACTCATAAAGAATTACAAACAACTTCAAATATCCAAAACAGCATTGAAAAAGTAGAACAGACTTAGAGGATTCACATTTCTAGATTTCAAAATTTACTACAAAGCTAAAGTAACAAAAAAAAGTGTGGTACTGGGATATGCATAGACTGACAAATGGTGAAGTAAAATTGAGAGGTCAGAAGGAAACCTTCATATCTATGGCCAACTGATTTTCAAAAAGGGTGCCAAGACCATTTAAAGGGAAAAATATAGTCTCTTCCACAAAAGATACTGAGACAACTGGATATCTGAATGCAAAAGAATGAAGTTGGACCTGACTCACACTCTATACAAAAAGTACCTCAAAATGAATCAACAGCCTGAGTATAAATTCTAAAGCTGTGTGACTTTTAGAAGAAAACATATGGATAAAATTTTATGATCTTTATTGGAAATGGATTCTTAGATATGACACCAAAAACACATGCAAAAAAATAAAAAAGAAAAGATTGATAAATTGAACTTCATCCAGATATTAAAATTTTGTGGATCAAAGGCCATTATAAAGAAAATGAAAAAATAGCTTATTTTAAAATCAAATATCTGATAAATGCCTTGTATCTAGAATATACAAAGAATTCTCACAAATCAACAACAAAATGTTCAATTTAAAAAATTGAGAAAGGACATGCATAGACATTTCTCCAAGATATGCAAATGACCAACAAGCCCATTGAAAGATGGTCAACTTCATTAATCACTAGGAAAATCAAATTCAAAATCACAATGAGGTACAATTTTATACCCACTATAATGACTATTATATTTTAAAATAGAAAAATAAATCTTGGCAATGATGTAATAAATTTGAATCTTCATCTTTTGCCGATGGGAGTATAAAATTGTGTGGCAGCTATGGAAAACAGTTTGGCAGTTTCTCAAAAAGTAAGCATAAAATTACCATATAACCCAGCAATTTAACTTTTAAGTATATATGGAAAGGAATAAAAAACAGGCACTCAATTACATGTACTCATATATTTGTTGCAGCACTATTTACAATAATCAAAGGTGGAAACAGCCCAAATGTCCATCATCTATTGGATAAACAAAATGTGATATGTTCACACATGAAAAATTATTCAGCCATAAAAAGAAATAAGATATTGATGCATGCTTGGACAGATGCAAAAACATGTACATATTATATAAATCTATTTATATGAAATAGCCAGAACAGCTGTCATCATTTGAAGGGTTGACTAAAACGTAGGACTCACCCAACAAAGCTGTTGGCTAAAGACTTCAGTTTGTTATGACACAGAGCTCTCCACAGACCTGTTCACATAATGGCAGCTGATATCTGAGACTACACAAGGGTGTAAATACTAGGAGATAGGGATCAATCATTGGGCCATCTTTGAAGCTGCCTACCACAGTTCATTTATTTCACTTTGACATGGTTATTACTACTATCTTCCTTTTTTTACAATGAGAAAAATTGAGACATGAGAAGTTTAAGTTGCCCAAAGTCTCAAAGCTAACATGTGACAGAATTAATATTCAAACATAGGTAATTAGGCCCAAGAGTCTGAGTACCTGAGAACCATATGATGTTAAAAATTATATAGTTGAATGTATCTAGTGATGATGTCACACACAGAATTTCCAAGACTTGTGAAAAATGTAAACAATTCTTATATTACCTATAGCCAATGCTACTTTAAAGTTCATGTCTTTGTGGATAATGTATCTTCAAGATAAAAAAAAAAAGTCATCCATCTTCCCATGACTTCTTGTTAAGTGCTAGTATTAATAAAATACCACATAGACTATACAGTACAAAAAAGATATTCAAAACATAGCCTATAAAATTAAGATATGTACCTTTGTACATTACAGTCTATCTCTTTAACTAAATTTAACTATTTTAGGATATTATGGAATTACAGTAGCAGAAATTTTCTCTGATTGCTTGGGATTCTTGATACCAATTTATCGATTTTGAACTTTTACTTAAATATGTCTGAAAAATATCAAATACATTAAACATCACAATAGTTACTATATTCTCCCTGGATGTTATTTAAAGTAAGATAATGATTATTAACACAAATCCGTTAACTGAGGAAGTCTTTTTTCTAGTGCCAGAGCTACCAACATGGTCTAAAGAATTAGTGAGTCAACAAACATATTTTCACTATGCTCTCTTGAAAGTACACACCTGCCATGATCTGATTTATTATTTGAAATATATTATAAATTATATGACAAATGTTATGAGATCATGTACCAATTTTCTGTTTTTAAAAAATGAGCATGTGTTTTGGTTTTCTGTGTTGCTGTAACAGATTACCACAAATTTAGTGGCTTAATACAGTTCTATGAATCAGAAATTTCACATAGTTCTCACTATGTTACAATCAATGTGTCATCAGAGCTGTTTCTGTGTTGCTTTATGAGAGATTTGCCTTTTCCAGTTTCTAGATGCTCCTTACACTCCTTGGCTCATGGATGCCTTTCTTCCTTTTCAAAGACAGCAACAACAAATTATGTTCTTCTCACATTGTTTCACTCTGACCCAAGTCTTCTGCTTCCCTCTCCACTTTCAAGGACCTTTAATATTTCACTAGGCCTGCTTGTATAATCTAAAATACTATTCCTATTTTAAAGTTGGCCAATTAACATTCATAATTTTATCTGCAACTGTGGTGGGCTGAATTAATGCCCCTTTAAAATGTCCACATCTTCATCCCCAGAACTTGTGAATATGTTACCTCACGCAGCAAAGATGATTTTGCACATGTGATTGACTGAAGAACCTAGAAAATGGAAAATTATCCCTGATTATTTGGTTAGGGGCCAATGTCATCACAAGCATGCTTATAAAGTGAAAGCAGGAGAGTCAGAGACAGACAGACAGACAGACAGAAATGCACAGGAAAACAAAGTCAGAAAACCAGGTAGAGATAAAGAGATAGAAGAAGAGGGAGGAGAGGGAAGGAAATGAATGGAGAGAGAGGTAGAGGAAGAAAAGAAAGAAATGATGATGATGATGATGTATGTGAGAGAGAGAGAGAGAGAGAGAGAGAGAGAGAGAGAGAGAGAGAGTTTTAAAGCCATTACTCTGTTGCCTTTGACTATAGAGGAAAGAGCCATCAGCAAAAGACAAGGAAAACAATTTTGCCCTAGAACCCTCAGAAGGAATGCAGCCCTGCCAACTCATTTTAAAACTCTGACCTCCAGAACTATAAACTAGTAAAATTATATTGTTTGAGCTATGTCGGCACCAGGCCTGAGTGGCCTAAGGTCTGGCTGTGATCCAGGCCCACCCATGGCTAGGAATAGGACCCCAGACTTAAAAAATATGTAAACATAATTCAGCTTATGGTATCAGGCCTGTGTGGCAGAAGGCCACTTTTGAGCTATGGGAGGAACCATGCAATTCCCTAGAGAGCAGAAAGAAGGAAAGAAAGAGGGGGAGAGCAGAAGGAGAGTGGTCCCTGAGAAAGCAGAGGGAAGAGAAAAGGGGAGCACACGAAAGGGGAGCAGAAGTGTGTGCAAGATTGTGTGCCCCAAGCAATAGACTGCACTCCCCAATAGAACTGCACTTCCCAACAGAAGTGCGATCAGCACAATAAAGTTGGTGCCTGCTGTTTCATCCTCATGTCTGCATCTTGTGCATTCTTCCAACTGGGCCTCACACCATCGAACCCTCTCGGTTCGGTCAACAATACCTCAAACCCTGACAAGTTAAATTTGTGGTAATTTGTTACAACAATCATAGGAAATTTATATAATGCAACCTTAAAACATCACAGAATCCTGGGATTAAGATGTGAACATTTATGGGGGATCATTGTTATGCTTACTGCAGCCATAATTTTAGGGAAATAAATTACAAAGTATGCATTCTAGTAATTATATTAGTAACTGAAGAATTGCCTTCTATTTAAGTTAAAATAATTTTCATATGTGATAATGACCATTACATCAAAAATGTACTCACTTTCTGGTAGCAGGGTAATGGCTTTCAAAAGCCTTTTCCTTTCTTAAAATTCTCAAATAAATTCCTCATAAAAAGAAAAATTATTTCTAAAGGCAGCCAAATGGAAATGTGACTGAGCCAAAAACATAATATTCTCCAATGAATACTAATACAACCTTTCATTAAAAATAAAATATAGCTCAGCTAAAAGTATTGGCAGTGCACTGTTTCACTATTGTTTATGAAGTGTTCTTTGGCAAAAGTTTAAAAATGTACTAAAGTCTCAAAGATGGCTTTTGGAGAGTACAATGAGGGTAAATTTAAATTTCCTACAAGAAAAACCAAAGAACAAGCAAAACCAGATCAATGACGGAAAAAATAGAGAAAATTTCAAATGGTACACCAATATCATATGATGAAAAAATCTCTAAATAAAACTAATCAAAGAACAAATTGGAATAGCTACAAGCACTGAGAATAATCTGATGTTATTCAAGATGAATATTGGTTTCAATTAGTTTTTTGTATTCATTATTGAAGGTAAATGTACTTTTCAAGGAAAGGCAGAACAAGATATTTTTATTGACAATTGAACACAGAACAAGTTCAGGAGATGTTTAGGACTGACAATATTTCAGAAAGGAAAATAAGTGATTTTATATTCACTATAATACTTTCATATTCATCACTGTGTAAGCAAAAGTCCTTTTAATCTATTTTTACTTCCTTTCAAACAATTGCTGCAGCAGACAGGGCACTTTATAAGCATTCGTGAAGTTAATCCCTTTATTTTTTTACCTACACTTGCAGAGTAGCCTGTTAGTCTTTATCCATAAACACAATTTCCAAAGCTATTCAGAGTATTTTCTTGGAAGGCAGTTTTAAAAATGACTTAAAACTTTGGATTCACTCTGTTTCATTTTCACCTGGAGAGTTGTTAAATCCAGCAGATATGGATTTCAAAAAATTATTTCAAAACAGAATATTTTAGGATCAATTCTGTTTGTTTTTACATTATGATCAACTTATTTACTCAATGAATATTTTTGAATTAAATATATTTTTTCTGAACTACAACTGTGAGAAAAGAAAAATGGAAAAAAATGCCTAATAGGAATATGAAAGCCAAACTATCAATCATTCCATAAAGGTAATAACATCTCTGGGTTTTCAAAAGAATTTATATTTTCTATATTATTTCCTTAATCCTTCCCTTCCTTCCTTTCCTTTTTTCTTTCTAATATTTATCAAGCATCTACTATTTACCATGCATTGTACACTGATAAAAAAGAAACATTCCCCATCATAGGCCTTTTAAGACTAGTGGATAAGGAAGACAGAAATCAAACAAGAAAAAAAAAAGAAATAAATAAATGTCATTGGTAAGTAGTATTATAAAGAAAAAAAAATAATGCTCTGAGAGAGAGTAGCAGGGGTTGATGAAAGGACACAATTTTGATTGGATCATTAGAGAAGACCTATCCAAGGAAATGATACTAAAGTAAAGCCTAAAAGATATGAAATTATCCAGGGAAAAAATGTAGTTAGAACACTCTAAGCAAAGAAAATAGTGTGTATTAAGACCATGAAGTGGGATATAGTTTGCTACATCCTTAGATAACTGGAGACATACTGGAAGCATACTGCAACCTTATGAGGAAAGATAGATAAGAACCAGATAAAAGCAGAATCCTGACTGTTAGGTAGTCACATTGCCTTAAAAATATATTTGCCAAGCCCCCTTGTAACTTGTGGGCCATGGGATTCATTTCTGGTAAATGCTATGTAGATTGAAGTTTCATGTGTACTTTCAGATAGTCCCCTTAAAGAGAAGAGAACATACCAGTCTGCCCTTCTTCCTGTGAATAGCTGCTAATGGTGGCTAGAACTCCTGCAGTCATCTTGGACCAAGAGCTTGAGAATCACACTACATGATGAACAGGAAGGTATTGAGTTCTCTAACAGCTTCACAGAATGATCGCGACAGCTCTCCACTACTTAATTTTACATTCCTTTCATTTCTTTACATTTCCTAGGAGGAAACAACTAACTCTTTTAAAATGGTCGTTACTTAGAGAGTTTCTGTTATTGCAGCGAATACCTAATGGAGGAAACAGGTGTAATAGTTCAAATGAGACGTGACAGTAGCTTATACTCTGATGGTAGTGGATAAGGAGAATAAGTGACATATTTAAGATATATTTTGGAGGTAGAGAGCAAAGGTCTTAGCATTATGTTGGATATGGCATGGTGAGGGAAATAGAAATGTCAAAAATTAATCCAAGATGAAGTAACTTGAGTGACCATTTGGTAGATGGTATCATCATTACTGAAAGGGGAAGAACTGAGAAGGCTGAGACTTGACTTGAGGAGGAAATAATGATTCATTTGGGATATATTTCAGAAATACTAAATTCTTACTTCATATTTATTTTAAATCTGTGCTAAATCCATCAAGCAATGTATATGTACCTTAAGAAATGAACATATTTGTTAAATTCATTATAAAATTCAGAGTTAGTTATAATTTTACCGGAAGATCTATAGCCAGTTTAGGAATTCTCAAGGAAGCTAAGATTTGTTTTTCTTTATGTTACTCATAAGTAGATTAAGTTGCTGAGCAAACATGTCATTTTCTTTTGGTGTTATGTATGCTAGAGAGGAAAAGGAATAACCAAACAGGGTCTATATTTAGACTAGTAGCTTCTCTCATTTTTCTCTAGAGGGAATACTAATATTTTTGAAGCCTAGTGATTTACAATGTTATCTAATTCAGACCTTAGTCACAGGGCTTGTCATCATCATTTTCCAGATGGGTAACTCAGAGAAGTTAAGTAATGTCACCAAGGTTACATAGCTAGAAAGAAGCCGTAAAAGAATTCAAAGCTGGATCTTCCAAGTTCTAAGGCCTGCGTTCATACTGCTAAAAGTTCTTTCTTTTATGTTCATCCTAAAAACAAAGTCAAAGAAATTCAAAGACAATATCTTAATGCTAATTAGTTATAATAATGAAAATTACTTTAGCAAATATATTTACATATTTATTCACAAATCCTCGTGTGTGTGTGTGTGTGTGTGTGTGTGTGTATATATATATATATATATATATATATATATATATATATATATATATATTCTGAAAACTTTCCAATAAAGAGAAATATATAAAGAGTTCAATTAGAGTAAAACTTGCATGAGAAGCCCTCTATCCCTGGGTAGCCTCTGGCATTGATTAAATTGAAGTTTAAAAAATTATAATTTAGTTCCATTTTCAGACAGTCCATTATCAAAGCATAATGCCTTTTAAATGAGTTGAAGAAAGCCCATAGGCAGTAAAAAGTAGTAAAATCAGGAATGATAGTCTAGTGCATGATATTTAAATGAGAAGTGAGAGAAGTAAATAAAAGGGCACTGCCAATTCTATCCAGGAGAAATTATAATGCATCCACTGGGAAGAAGGATAGAATACATTATTATAAAAAAAAAAATAATTTAGCGATATAGAGTTCTTTCCCCTAGATTTCTTCTTTCTAAAATGCCCTGCTTTACTTTAGTATATCAATTGCTCAATGTCCTAGAGCTCAGTTATTTTACTATCTATATGATGTAAACCATCATGCACTTTGTCCAAAGTATTAGATTCAAATATAAAAAGGTTATATAAAAAAACAAACTATATTGTGTTTCATTGGGAGCTCGTTGTATGAAAGAGTGATGAATAAATACAAAAGAGAAATTAGTGTGGTTTCTTACCTCAAGGAGCTCATATTCCAGTGAAAGTAACATATATATAAGTATATATACATATGTATATATATATATAACATAAATACTAATACATCCTTTCATTAAAAATAAAATATAGCTCAGCTATTTATAAATTATATATAAATTGTGTTTATATATATATATATATAAACACACATACATACACAAATAATTGTATCAAATGAAGACTTTCATGTGTATGCTATAATTGTAAGTCAATAAAAACAAGCTTCACTGCTTATGAACTTATTCTATATGTAGTTCCCTGTTAATGGTTGTGGAGAAAATAAGCAATAATTTAACATACGCATAAATTATGTATCTTTATAAGCGGTCTAAAATTTGCACACAATTGGTATATTTGAACGTTGTATATTGACAACCCCATCATTTTTAACTCTAAGTGAGGACTTTTCAATGACTATTGAATAATTAGAGTAAAACATTTTCCCACTTTCCCGTTCTATAACTTTCCTTCTCAGCAATGTTTCCTATTTTGGACTTCTATCAGGACCCTAACTTCTCTTTTAAATTAGGAAGCTATTCACTTTCAGATACTTTTTCATCTGTGGCCTTCCTTGCTCTGTCCATACCACTTGAAAGTCAAGTTCCTGGCTTGGTTCTCTCTGGTGAAGAAGGAATACATGAGGCAAGGCTGATGACTTGACACTTGGAGGCTGCTACATTTCCTACTTGAGCAAAGGTTAGTATCCTTGCCTTCTCCCAAATTTAACCCTTAGTTTGTCCAACCTTAACCCAAAACTTCCAGGTAGACTTTTATTTATTTTTTTTGGTATATTTGAAGGTTTACTACTGTTTGATAATAATTTAACTTTTTTAATGAAGTATAATCTTTATAATAATATCTTTTTCTTAATATAAACTTCTCTCCATTTCAAGTTTTTCTATTAATTCCTATTATTAATACTATTTTTTGAAATAGTAAACATTTATTTCTCACAGTTCCGGTGAAGAGGAATGTTCCACTCAAATAGCTAATCTGTAATCAGCTCTTTATTCTGCTTCTGTAGACATGCTTGCTGCATAGGCCAAAGGGCAGAGTTATCTCAAAATAAATGAAAGACCCTCCCCTTTGATTGTTCTGTCTATAGAAGAGATGTATTGCCCTTGCTTGTTAAGAACAGATGTATTGCCTTTGCTCGTTAAGCCCTATATAAGTAAGGTTACCCCTGAGCTTGGGGCCCAGGTCTTCAGAGCGCTAGCTCTTCTGGGACTGTCAGAATAATAAACCTGAGTACTCCAACTCTCTGAATGGTGCTTAGTTTTTCACTGGTCTTGTTTCTGCAACACTGGAGGCTAGATGTCTAAGGTCAAGATGCCAGCAGATCTGGCATCTGATGAGGATATTTTTCTTAAAATATCTAGCAAAAACTTATTTTGATCAAAAGAGAAATTATAATATTTTTAAAGTAAGCAGAATGAGAATTCATCTCTGTCTTTTATTATATTTTAATGCATTGGGAAAAGAAGCTTTGAGAGATATCTTTTAAACGTGAAATTAATCTACTTACATATGCATGCTTTTAAGTATGGTGGCTATTTAAGTTCAATAGATATTTAAGAAGAAAATTTTCTAATTATTTGGCATTTGGATATATTTTCTAGTGCTGAGGAAAATATTCTTAATTGGAAATATAGAAAATGCATTTTAAAACTCAATAAAAAGTAATTTTTAATTTAAAATAAAATCATGTTTTACATATAACATGTAGTTTTAAAGATAGATAAAATTTTAATATGGTGGGCTGATATTAATATTTCCTTATGTGTTAATACAGAATGCAAAAAGAAAATATTTGAAAAAGCTTAAATATATAAACTAATCAGTTTAACTCCATGAAGACAGAAAAAAGCTTTCTTAAAGTAGAACATTCTAGTCCCACACTTTATTCAAATAAGTAAAGTTCAAATTAGAGGTCAGATAAAAATTATTTCACAGAGAAGCTTCAGCAAATTCTAGTCTTTTCTTTTTTAGTTATAAGAATATAGGTTTAGAATAATTCCATGAGAAAATGTATTTTATCAAATGTGGCACAGGAAAATTTCACAATCTGAATAGAGGACTATCAGGTAAGAGAATGAAAATGATTGAAAGAATTACCTCAAAGCTTCTAGTCTAAGAACGTGGTACAGGTGAGCTCAATCCAACTTTCTTAGAGCAGTCTCATTAATTATCTATACCATATGTTTCAGAGAAAAAAATATGGTATTGCCATAATTTTAAGAAGCTAGTATAACTGAATTAAACCTTTATTTTTAACATCCCAATTCCAATTAATGTCAAAAATGTAAATCATAAATTTAATATAGCAAATATGCTCATTAGTACATTAAAATAGTTTATAATAATCAAGTGAGAATCTCAGAAATGCAAAGGTAGTTTAATAAAAGGGAATATAAATCTGCGTTTAAGGAAGGTTTGAAGACTAGCTCAGCTACTTACTAGATGTTTAACTCTGCCAAGGTAATGAAACTTGCCATGCCTGACTTTTCTTATCCATAAAATAAGGCTGATATTATGTGTCTCAGACAAGAGTTGTAAGTATTTAGTTTGACTATTCCTGTTAAACACTTAAGAGAGTGTCTGGAAAATTATGAGTTCAATATTGCAGTAGCGATTATTGAAGTTATTATCTTTATTAGAAAAGAGATTAGTAACAATTCAAAACAATATATCTCTGGGAAAAAATATAAGGTGGGAAGGCATTATGTAAAATGCAGTAGCTGTTACTGAAAACTTAAAAAACAGAAAGCTGAGTTATCTTAAATTGAGAGTGAATATATAGCTTAAACTATTGTTTTATATAATGTCATTGTATTATTATAGTCATTCTTCTTTATTCCAACAGCCTCATTTGCCCAGCTCCCCTGTTCATAGGGCACTGTTTTAAATACCTACACATAGATAGAGGAGAGGAGGATTTTAAGAGAAATCCTCTGCTACCCACATTTGCCCCACAGAACTCAGCCACAAGGTCCCAGAGAGAATAATAAATATAATGTGACCAAGAGAAAAATAAAATAATGTAGGTGAGAACATAGGAGTGTCTCTGCCACACACCTACCGATGTAAACTTTGGATGTTTTCAAAATTTTATTAACAGGGTAAGTTGTGCCATTTTTCATGTGTATGAACACATCTCTAAGATAATTTCCTACAAATAAGAATAAAGATATTTAAAATATTGAAAGATAATTCCAAATTAATCTCCATTCCTTTTTTAAAAATGAAGATTCTATTTTTTTAGGGAAGTTTTAGATTCACAGCAAAATTGAGAGGGTGGTAAAGTGATGCCCATTTACCTTATGCTCCTTCTCATGCTTAGACTCTGATGTCCATTATCACCATTCCCACAGAATGGTACATTTGTTACAATGGATAAACCTATACTGACATATTATAATCACCCAAAGTTCATAATTTACATTAGCATTCACTCTTGATGTCATACATTCTACAAGTTTGGACAAACGTATAATGATATATATCCATTATATTGGTACATGGTTTTCACAGCCCTAAAATTCCTCTGTGCTCTACCCATTCATCCCTCCTCTCTTAACTCTTGGCAATCACTGATCTTTATACCTCTCCACAGTTCTGCCCTTTTCAGAATGTTGTAGATTTGGAATCACAATTCAAAGCCTTACAGATTGGCTTCTTTCACTTAGTAAATGTATTTAAATTTCCTCCATATCTTTCATAGTTTGATAGTTTACTTCTTTGTATGCTGAATAATGTTCCATCACCTGGATATACAGCAGTTTATTTGACTACCGAAGGACACCTTGGTGACTTCCTAGTTTTGACATTTATGAATAAAGCTACTATAAACACCTGGATCCTGGTTTTTGTGTGGACGTAAGTTTTCATCTCTTGTCAGTAAATGCCAAGGAGCACGACTGCTGGATTATATGCTAAAAGCATGCTTATTTTTGTAAGAAACAAACAAACTGACTTCCAAATTGGCCGTACCATTTTTCATTCCCACAGCATTATTGCCAGCATTTGGTGTTGTCAGTATTCTGTTTTGGGGCCATTCTAATAAGTGTTCCCTATTCATATTTTAAGGATTTATGCTCCCACCAATAATGTATCAAATTCCTGTTTGTTCATATTTTTGTAAAGACAGTATGTTGTCAAACTTTTGAATATTTGCTAATTTAATCATAGATAAAATGTGTTATATCAATGTTATTTGAACGTGCAGGTTTTTTATTATGAAAGATTGAGGATCTCATTATTTATAAGATATTTTCATTTCCCTCTCTTTGAACTCTATTCATGTCAAGTAATGATGATAAAAAGATTTTGATTTTTTTTTATGTATTCATAGGTAGACTTTACATATTAAGAAAATGCCAACTAGGTTAGGAGATGTAAATATTTTTCCAATTATTAATAGTTGTTGAATATTTTAACTTTTTATTGATGTATAATTTATATAGAAAACAGGTAAATAAATTTTCACATACTGAATACTCTCATTAAACCAATATCTAGGTCAAGAAACAGAACTGTAGCAGAATCTCAGAAGAGTCCCTTTTTATTCATCTTTCTGTCTTTACTCAATTTCCAAGGACAACCATTATTGTTTTTTAATACAGAATAGTATATGAGTTTTAAAATTTATAAAATTTAAGTTGGACAACATATAATTTTTCTTATTTTTTTGTAATATTATGTTTGTAATAAGTTTTTAAATTTCATTCATGTTATTTAGTATGGCAATTGAGCAGTCATTATTACTGCTGTATAATATTGCATTATTTAAATGTATTTTTACTTATCCATCTGTTGTTGATGGACATTTAAGGAGCTCAACTTGGAGCTGTTAAAATAATTCTGTTATGACCATTGCTTTGCTTCTTCTTTTTTTGGTGAACGTATGTACATATTTTTTTAAAGTCCTTGTGACTGAACTTCAGCCCTTTCTAGCCACAGTCTGTGAAGAGTCCTACTGGCACAGGGTTTTGGCAGAAGATACTCCAATCTGTGACCCTGGAGATCCTGAAAAGGTCCTATACTTGACACCAGCCTTTTCCCAGATACAGTCTGCCAGCCGTCTGCCAGGGGCCCAGTGGGAAACACTGCCATCTGTAACCCTGGAGATCCTGAAAGGATCCTATATTCAATTCCAGCCCCCTCACAACTATAGTTTGATAGCAGTCCTGAGGATCCAGGTTCCCAGTGGTGGAAGTCCCATCAGTACTAGTCTCCAGCCCCTCCCAGCTGCAGTCCTTGACAATACTATTGGCAAAGGGACCCAGCAAAAGGTACTTCTGGCTATGCCCCAACAGAGATCCTGAAAGGACCTATACTGGATTCCAGCTGCATCACAGCCATAGTCCTAAAGCAGTCCTGCTGACACAGGGATCAGGCAGGAGACACTCCTGACTGTGTCCCAGAGTCCCTATACTCTCTTACAGCCTAAATTTATGAGCAGTACTGTAAGAGCAGGGACCCAGTGGAAGACAGTCACATTTATGCTTCAGGAGATCCGTAAAAAGCTCTATATTCAGCTCCAGCACCGCTAGCCATGGTCAGAGAGCAGTCCAGCCCTCCCAGACACCTGGCAGGAAACATGTCCATCTACACCACCAGAGTACTTGCTCTTGGCTATGGGAACTGAAACAGTCCTGGGGGCTTGGTTCCAGGCCCTCTCATCCAAGGGCCAGGGCCAGTCTTATCCATCCAGGAACCAAAATATATAAGGAACTTGTATAACTCAATAGCAAAAACAAACAATCTTTTTTTAAAAAATGGGCAGAGAATCTGAATAAACATTTTTCCAAAGAAGATATACATATGTCAATAGTACATGGAAAGATGTTCAATATTAGTAATCATCAGAATAATTAAGTCAAAATGAAATAATTAAACCACAATGAAATAACTCATATCCATCAGAATGGCTATTATCACAAAAAAACAAGAAATAGCAGGTGTTGGCAAGGATCTGGTGAAAAGGGAACTTTATTCTTTGGTGATAGGAATGTAAATTGGTACAGCTTCTAAGGAAAGTAATATGGAGTTTCCTTTCAAAAGTTAAAACTAGACCTATCATATGATTTAGCAACCCTACTTCTGGGTATACATTAAAAAAAATAATAATAAAACCTCTATTGAAGATATATCTGCATCCCCCAGATCATTGCAGCATTATTCATATTACCCGAGAAATAAAAACAATGTGCTGTTAAATATAAAATATATTTTAAATGATTAATCGAACAGAATAGAGAGCCCATAAATAAACACATGCCTGTATGGTCAATTTATCTGTGACAAAGGAAACAAGAATATACAATGGAGTAAGACAGTTTCTTCAATAAATGGTGTTGATAGACACATGCAAAAAAAAAATGAAATTAGACTGCTTTCTTATACCATATACAAAATTAAACTCAAAATGGATTAAAGACTTAAATGTAAGACTTGAAACCAAAGTACTCCTAGGAAAAAACATAGGCAGTAAACAATTTGACAGCAGTCTTAGCAATATTTTTTTGGATATGTTGCCTCAGGCAAGGGAAACAAAAGAAAAAATAAACAAATGAGACTACATCAACCTAAAAATTTTTGTACAGCAAAGAAAACCAAAAAAATGAAAAAACAACCTCCTGAATGAAAGACGATATTCACCAATGATATATCTGCTTGGTGGTTAATGTCCAAAAATATATAAGGAACTCATCTCATTTAATATTTTAAAAAAGCCAATTATAGAATGGGCAGAGGACCTAAATAGACATTTCTCTAAAGAGGATATACAAATGGCCAATAGACATATGAAAAGATGCTCAACACCACTAATTTTCAGGGAACTGAAAATCAAAACCATAATGAGATATCACCTCATACCTGTCAGAATGGCTATCATTAATAAATCAACAAATCAGTGTTAGTGAGAATGTGGAGAAAAATCATGCACTGTTAGTTGGATTGTAAATTGGTGCAGCCACTATGGAATAGAGTATGGAGGTTCTTCACAAAATTAAAATAGTACTATATCACCTAGCAATTTTACATCTGAGCACTTATTTGAAGAAATCCAAAACACTAATTTGAAAAGATATATTAAACCCGATGTCCATTGCATTTTTATCTAAAACAGTCAGGATATGGACGTAAACTAAGTGTTTTCCAATAGGTGATTGGATAAAGGGATAGTTTATATATACAATGGAACATTAATCATCCATGAAAAAGAATAAAATCTTGCCATTGACTTACAACATGAATAGATCTAGAGGGTATTACACTAGTGAAATAAGTCAGATAAAGAAAGACGAATACCATAGGATTTCACTTGTATGTGGAATCTAAAAAAAAATAAATAAATAAACAAACAGAACAGTAACAAACTTACAGACAAAGAGAACAAATTAATGATCTCCAGATGAGAGAGGTTTGGGGGATTGGGTGAAAAAAATAAAAGGAATTAAGAAGTAAAAATTGCCAGTTTTAAAACAGTCATGGAGATGTAAAGTATGGCATAGGGAATATAACCAATAATATTATAATAACTATGTATGGTGTCAGATTAATACTAGAATTATCAGGGTCATCATTTTGTAAGGTACATAAATGTCTAATTACTATGTTGTACACCTGAAACTAATAGTGGTTAAACACTAGCTCAAGTTCAGCCAGGTGTGACCTGGCACATCTGGACCCTGTCTCAATCATCTCATGCTGCCTTTAATGTCCATTTCCATGTGGCACAACCATCAAAAATATTAAAAAACATATTTTAAAATATATTTAATGAAATACTATTCGTTCATAAAAATGAAGAAAATCTTGCTGTTTGGGACAACATGATGGACCTTGAGAGTATTATGATAAATAAAAAAAATCAAACAAAAAAGACAAATGTATCATTGCATTTATATGTGGATTCTATAAAAAGCTAAACTCATAATAAAGGAGAATAGAATAGTGGTTGCCAGGGGCTGGTGGGTGAAAGAAATGGGGAGATGTTGGTCAAAGAGACAAACTTTCAGTTACAAGATAAATAAGTTCTGGAACTCCAGTGTACATCATATGACTATAGTTAAAACTACTATAGTACATACTTGACTGCTAAGAGAGTAAATCTTACATACTTGAAAGTTGCTTAAGAGAGTGAATCTCATCGCAAAAATAAAATTGGAATTATGCGAGATAACGGCTGCATTAACTAATACTATTGTGGTAATTACTTTGCAACATATATGTGTACAAAATCATCACATTATACACCTTAAACTTACACAATGCTATTTGTAATTTATATTGCAATAAAATGGAGAAAAACATGAAAGCACACTAAAAATTTGTTTTTTTTTTTAAATCACTTAGCGTATGGTGGTTTGCTAAGATTCCATGTAGTTTGACAAAATTTGTAAATTCTATTGTTGGTTTCAGTGTTATATAGGTACCTATTATGTCAAATTTTTTGTAATCATTTGTGTTTTTACTATTTTTCTTATGTTTGTCCTTTCAGCTCTTGAGTTATGTTAAAATTCTCACTAAGATTGTGAATCACTACATTTATATTTCTAGTTCTGTTTTTTCTTCATATGTCTTATTCTATTTAATTTATTGTATGAATATAAATTTAGAATATCATACTGTTGTGATTGATATTATCACACATTATAGTGTTTTCATGTGGAACAACATTTTTTCTAGCTGAAAATCTTCATCAGTATTTTTTAATGCAAATCTTCTGTATGTGTTTATTTGAAACTATTGTCATTATTCATAAAAGATATTTCAATGAATATGATATTCAATAGTGGCAGAATTTATTTCCTCCCAACTCTTCAAATATGTCATTTCAATGCTTTGTTGTTGTTTTAAATCAACTTTATTGAAGTAAAATTTACATACAAGAAAATTCACTCATTTCCAATGTACAGCTTGATGAGTTTACTGGCTTTTCTATAATTTTATATTCATTTAATTATATATTACATAATTCACTGCATTTGGTTTCTCCTAATCTACATAGAATTTTTAAGGTTCATTCACATGGTTGGCATATTAGTAGTATATTGCTTTTTATGCTCTTATTCCATTTTACTACAAATAGGTTATCCATTCACCTATTGTTGGAAACAGGTTATTATGAATAAAGCTGGTATGAGATTCACTTATAATTCTTTGTAGGGACATATAATTTCATTTCTACAGAGTATATTCTTAAGAATATACTCTAGAATTTCTCAGTAAAATGAAAAATATATATTTAATTTTGTAAGAAAATGACAACACATTTTAGAATGGGTTGTACAATTTTACATTTCTGCCTGCTAACCTCCAAATCCTTGCCAACACTTGATATTGTCATTCTTTTTAATCAAAGCCATTTTAATGAAAGTAGTATCTTATGTATTTAAATTTACATTTCCTGAGACAACTGAAGTTGAGCATTTTTATATGGTTACTGGCCTTTTGTGTACCTTCATTTTTTATGAAATGTATGTTCTAAGTTTTTATTTATTTTATTAATTTTAAAAGCTTTATTTTTCTAATATGAACATTAAAAACTATAAATTTTATTAAGCAATGCTTTAACTGAAACTTACTGAATGTTATCACTACAAATTGTATATCTTGAGTTGTCATTTCTATTTAAGTCCAATTATTTATAATTTCAAAATTCTTATTCTACTCACAAATTATATAGAAGTATGTTGCCTACATTCCAAATATTTGAAGATTATTAAAATATTTTCCTTTTTTTGATTTCTATTTTAATTTTTTTGTGATAGAGAATATACTATGATATAAATCATATTAAATTTATTGAGAAACATTTTATTTTTAAGTGTAAAGCCTACTTCTGTTAATGTTCCCTAAATTGTTTGGTGGAATATGATGTGATGTATATGTGATATTGGATATATATGCTACAAATGGACATATATAATAGATGTAATGAAAACATATATGATGAATAGATGAGAAATATTTTTAAGATATTTAACTGATATTCTTTCCTTTTCTTCTATCAGTTGTCATTGCTTTAATTAGTGCTGTCATCATGTTTCCTTGCAGTTTGACATAACATCTTAAATACTTCCCTGCCCTTCCAGCTTTAGTTTCTTTCCTTCACTTTAATTATTATTTTAGAGATAATGGGATTCTTTTTTGTTTTAATTCAAATCTGATCGCACCATTTCACATCTGAGCAAATATTTGAAGGTATATAAATGCTGATAAAGATAAGCCAGTGCCAAGAAACAAATGGAAGATTTTTAAAAAGTAAAAAAAATGAGAGAGTGAGGTCCTTGACAAGGTGCAAATTGTTAGGAACAATGCGCAAATCCAATTAACTAATTGATCTTAGAGAGAAGAAGGGACAGACCAAGCACATATATTTGATTTCATAATAATAATAACACTTGTAGATTGCTTCTTGTATTCCAACCACTGCTCTAAGCTTTTTAATGTGTTAACTGAGTTATTTCTCACAAAATTGTTCTAAGGTAGTAGTTATTAGTCACATATTACACATGAGGGAACCAAACTCTAAAAAGAAGTTCACAAGCTAATAAGTGGTGGAATTAAATGAAGCCCAAACATTCCAGAAATGATTAAACTTTTTAGGAAATGTAATATAAAGATAAAAATAATGTTGTGAAGGATGAAATTTTAATAAAGAAAGAGCTACAATGGGAAGAAGTGACGAGAAGCTGGGCCTTGTAAAACCACAGCAAATTTTATCATTATTGTTCACTAAGTTGTCTGTTCCCTTCTAAACAAAACAAATTATTTTTACAATTGTAGACTGATTTAGATAAGTGAAATGTCATTTGAGCAATAGTTCTGTGTATTTATTTGACGTACAAAAAATGGCTCCAATATATTTTCTGCCACCAAGATTTTTAAATGTTAAGATACTATATAGAGTGTTTCATCATGCACATGAAATAAAAATTGAATTAGAAACTGAATTAATTGATGGTTCCCTAAGCAATAAGGTGAACTAAGTATTGATTCTGATATTTTAAGAATGAGAAACTAATTTATATTTGAATTTGATGCAAGGTATGCATCATATAAAAAGCAGTCTTTTATTAAGAGAAATAATATAAAGATTAATAGAAGTAGTAATTCTTAATTTAATGAATAATAAAGAGGCATCTGTTGGTTGAGATTGGAAGCTAGTAACAACTATAACAGAAGACTGATGAAATTTTCAAGATTAGGAGATCAGGAATTGTCAGGAGTAATTTATGTAAAACCAGCTTTACATTATTATGACTTCCTCTTGCCTAAGATAGTAGCAATGGTAGAAGTCAGGAAATGTATTTCTTGAAATCCACATTAAAAGTTCAAACAATTGGAAATACACAGAAATATTGAAATCCTCCCATGCCAAATAACTATTCAAGCTACATATTTACAACTCCTTAAAAGATAATATGCAGTGTTTACTCAAAATTTTTTGTTTAAGAAAAAAAAAACTACAAATAGTCACGAGAATACCAAATTGAAACAAAGAATGGTGCCTTGGAGTCTCAGTGATATGATGATGAAATAGAAATAAAGCCTTTAAAAGGTGGCAAAAAAAAGGGGGTGTTCCATAACTGATGGAAGGTTCAAAAGGGCACACATTTAATAGTGCATACCTCCCAAATTGTTTTTAACAAACTCCAGTTAAGAGAAATATGTGACTCCCATAACAAAAAAAAAAAAAAAAAAAGGAAAGAAAAAAAAGAAAAAAAATATTTAGCAATGTTTTCTGAATGAAGACAGAGATTGTGTTTCAGGGATGCCAAAAAAGTTGGAGGCAGGTATCAGAGGCCTCAGAAGATTAGCTCTAAAAGCTCTGTAGAATTAACTCGTAGCTTTTGCTTTAAGATGGCATCTAAGCTATGACGACACAAGTGGTTCTCTGGAAAAACTAGTAGAGAACACCTATCAAAGACTGAAAAGGGAAAAAGAGATTGTGAGGCTGTACAATGGTGACACCATTAGAGATGGATTGAAATTTAGGCCCTCATGGAATGGACTGACCTTGATAAACACACCAGGTTTTCTGTTGAAACTGAAAAAAGTCCATACTGTACAAATAAAGACTATACCATAAGAGTAATGATCATGCTCTAGGAGTATGTGTAAACCAAAGCCATCCCCCTTTAATAAAGCTTGAAAACAACACCTGACTGAATTAGTGTGAGAATTAGTGTGATCTGATGGCAATATAACCACATCCCAGAACAACTCTTAATGTTATTTAGAAGATATTAAAATAACCTACAATTCTTCAAGGTATTTTCCAAAAGATCCAGCATATAATAAAATCACTAGGTATACAAAGAAGCAGGAAATAAAAGATTCAATTATGAAGAGATAAAATATACCCCAAGATGATCCTGATGTTGAATTTAGCAAACAATGTGTCAAAATAACTATGTATGTTATAAATAGAAGAAATAAAAGAACATATGAGTAAAATATGGCCACAATATATGAGATGAAAAAGTTCAACACAGTTGAATAATAATAAAAAAAATAAAAATTAGAGAACTGAAAATATGTCTGAAATAAAGAAATTATAGAGTGGAATAAACTGAAGATGATACAGCAGAGGACGAGATTAATGAACATACATATAGGGCAATAGAAAAACACCAAAATGAACCACTCATTTTGTGTGTGTGTGTGTGTGTGTGTGTGTGTGTGTGTGTGTGTGTGTGTATACATACATATATATGTGTGTGTATATATATATATACACACACATATATATGTATGTATATATGCGTATACATTTTTATATAGATATATGTGAAAAAATTCAATGTATTTTGAGACATATGGGACATGATCATAACAGACATGTGGAACCTGTTTATAGGATCTAGGGTAATTGGAATCCCAAAGGGATTTAATGGTGAAAAGAAGTATTTGTTGACACTTCAGATCAGTATTTGTTTATATGCATAGGTGAGTATTATTTAGAAAAAAAGATGTAATTATTTAATACAGAAAAATACTTTTATAAAAAGTACATATAAATATCATGTGTTAAATTGAAAGAAGAAAAGACTTTAGAAGATAATAAATGAACAAAGAATCTATATTCAGGTGGAAGTTGTCATCATTAAGAAGATAGCTATTAATCCTAAAAATATTATTACATTTTGAACTGTGTGAATCATTACCATCCTAGTCAAATATACTTATTTCATTACAAGTAGTTGCACCTGAATATTAACATACATTTTCTTAGAAAAAGTATCATTTTATTAGTTGTGGTCTCCTCTCATCTGTAATTTGATGTTTAATTAGTATGTGCATGTTATATTTAATTAAAGTATATAATTTAATTATATTTTGTATTTAATTAATATTTCTATACATATATACCATACCTATATAAAATATATTATTTCATAGAATTAACAGCTGCATGGCACCAAAATTGACTCTGTATATATACACACACAAAGACAAAACAAATTATTTATTTAAAAACTATATTCAATATTAACTGGTTCTGTGCAATTTTATAGTTTTATATGATAACCTAATGTTTTTTAATTGTTCTAACATCTAAGGACTGTGAATAAAAATAAGAATCATGCTCACTGGGTTCAGTAGAATTTGTTTTATCTTCTTTCAGGTGGTTCACCTTGCTGCAGATCAATAGTTTTCTCCATTTTTGTCGGATTCTAATCTCTTTCCCCATAAGAGATACTGTAAACTTATTCCTTTTTCTTTCAGTCGTCATCTAGGTCTTTCTTCTTTAACCCTGGAAGATAGTTTTGTTGGGAATTTTTTTCTAAAATTGAGCTTTCCAGTGTGCGAGTCCCACATATTTCTATTTTTTCCTCAAAATATCTCTGTCCTATTACTCTGTGCTGCCGCAAAACATCCTAGCACCTTCACTCATTGTTCTCACTTTCCTTTAGCCTACAATTAGTATTGCCCATGACTCTACCAGGGTAGGGCTATATCCCTGATATATCCCTTCTTGTTTTGGAACCCATATGCCACTTATAACCCCATCCTCTTTCAAATGTTATTGTTTCCCTTCGCCTTGCTGCTCTTTACCTCTGTTCAGTTATTTCCCACATCAAATACCTTTTCTTTACCCTCTGTCAGCTCAGCATTTGCTAGAAAGTCAATAGGGTGGCAATCATGGTAGAAGGAATTATTGGCACTGAATTATGACATCAAGAAAATTAGATTGGTTGGGGATTGTTATTCAGGAAAAATATAAAGCAAAGTGAAAACTATAGATTCTGGCTAAAACGTGAAAGTTTTGGAATTGTAGAGAGGAGAATTTTACCTAAGTGTGTGGGTAATAGGCAGCCATTGAAGGTTTTATGTGAGACTAACATAGTTGGAATTTCACATTATCACAAAATTTTCTGGTAGCAATGTTTAGAATAAATTAGCATTGAGAGTGACTGTTGGAGAACAGGATTCAGGCAGGAGACTGTTGAAATTGTTCTTTTAGAAGGTAACATGGTCTATGGAAGGTATCTAGTAAGTAAGCATTCACCAAAGAGTCACAACTACTGTTTTCATCAATAGTATCAACTAAAAGATGGTAATAGAAGTAAAAATATCAGAATATGGAAGTTAAAGGGCATTCTGGAGGTAACTGAGGATTTTCCAACTTATCAAGTGGTTGTGGGAAAGTGTCAAAGATATCTCAGAGGTTTTACTCTAGATAACTCGAAGACTCCATGTGCCATTAATAAAAACATGCAAGTCACCAGGAGTTGCTCCATTTGAAGCCTAAGTAATAAATTTGAGTTTGCTTGTGCTGATTTCAAGGTACAAGTAGGTCACACAGATAGAGCAGTTATTACTCAGTTGAAAATGCATTTTATGAATCAGAGATAGAAATATAAATCCTAGAATTGAACAGGCAGTCTGAAATTTTGATAGGGAAGACAATCTCTAATAGTATAAATGATTGTTTCAAGGAATGCTGGAATCACCACACCTCAACCACCCCTAAGGATTTCTTCTGAATTGTGCTTCTCACATAAGTTTCTTAAGTTAATCATCTTGGTTTCCCTGCAGTGGTGGCACTGCTGTCTGCCACATCTGCTTTAATTTGTTCACTCATAACTCATTTTTCTCTTACTGTCAGATAAACCCAGTCACTTGCATCTGTGTGACTGTTTGCACAAAGAAATTGAAGTAACTGAGGACATTTCTTCTTTGTACCTGATGATTCTGTGTCAATAAAATGACTTTCAGGATTTTCTTACCCTCACTCTGACACTCAGACCAAATCCTAAGGAATTAAACTGGAAAGTAATCCACATGATACTCACTATGCTATACTCTGATCTTTTTTCTTGAGATGAATATTTTCCTAGGAGATTCTGTAGTCCATATTATAATTTTTAATACATCAATTCAAATAGACTGCCCCCCCCAGGTCCAGTAAAGTTTTCCTATTTTTTTTTGTCTTTCTGTTTTCTATTTCTAACTCTTTAGTAATGAGCTCCCAAATCACTTCCACTCTCTCTGAAAAAGAATGTGTTTTTACATTTTAGCTGCCTAGGTATATGATTATTATTTTTCTGTTCCCAGAGGAATTTCCTCAGAACTTCAGGTTGTCCAGAAGTGTACCTAGTCCCCTCTACCTATCTAATCTGCTACCCCAGGAGTAGAATAAATATAGTTCCTTAGACTGAATGTTCAGGAAAACTAGAAACCATATTTGGGATACTTTATAATTGACAAATGGCAACATGGAGACCAGCTGCAAATTATTCTAGGAACTTGTATAAAAGGTAAAAGCAGTAATATGAGATTGAAACCTTAAAATAAAAAAAAGATAGAAAAAATAAGAATATTTTGAGAACTTATATTTCTAAGAGATTTACTTAGCAATTTAAAAATCAAATTTACCAAAAACAAATTTTATAGCTCTTGTTGGTATCTGTTTGAGATATTAAATAGATGTGGTACAGAATTTTCTTTATTTTTAATAAATTTGTTATGTTTGTTTTGTACAATTCCAGAGAGCATTTGTGTGACATAGAGATGGTGTATTGCCAATCATAACTTTCTTTTTCTGTCCCTAAATATCCATTTGATTCATTTTCTTCCTAGCCTTAAAAGCAGGTATTTATTCAAAGAGTATCATGGGGTCAACTCTTGCATTGAACATTGTTGGTATGGCTGAGATATACCCACATAATGGCTCCTCATAGGTTTACAAAGAGCCTAAAACCCCAGTCAAATTCCAACAGCAGAATGGAAACACAAAAGGGAGACATGACTAATTATTGTCAACATTTTGCTTAGTTCACTTCCAAAAAATTAAACTCTATTTTTCAATATCAGCTTTTCCTTGTACATATTCTTTGCTTGTCTTGGAATTAGAGGGAAAGGAAAAGAGGGAATATAAAGAACGATGGAGAAGTGTTTCCAGATTCTGACTGAAGAATGCCCCAAGAGAATGGAGGGAATCACAGTATGAAACTGGGTATAAATACAGCTGCAGTCCTGGAATTCAAAAATAATCAATTTGTGTCTTTGAAGTATTTTTGCCCTAGCCAATTCTGTTGCAAGTGGGTAAAGAAAAATAATCTATTAACAGGCACATGAAAACAGGCTCAACATCGCTAATCATGAGGGAAATGCAAATCGAAAACACAATGAATCACCTCACACCAGTCAGAATGGCTATTATCAAAAAGACAAAAAATAATAAGTGTTGGTGAGGATGTGGAAAAAGGGAACTCTTGCACATTGTTTGTGGGAAGGTAAATGGTCCCAGCCACTATGGTAAACAATACAAATATTCCCTTAAAAATTTGAAAATAAAACTACCATATAATTCAGTGATTCCACTTCTGGGTATTTATCCTAAGAAAACAGAAACACTAATTTAAAAAGACATATGCACCTCTATGTCCATTGCAGCACAATTTACAATAGCCAAGATAGGGAAGCAATATGTGTCTATTGATAGAAGAATGGATAAAGTTATGGCATATATATATATATATATATATATATATATATATATATATATATGCCATATATAGTAATAAAAGAGAATGAAATCTTGCCATGAACTAAGAGGGTATCATGCTAAGTAGAATAAGTTCAAAAGAGAAAGACAAACATTGTATGATTTCATTTATATGTAGAATCTAAAAAATAAAACAAACAAAACTAAACAGAAACAGACATATAGATAGAGGTAACAAGCTGGTAGTTGCCAAAGTATGTAGGGGTTGAGCTAAAATAGGAGAAGGGGATTAAGAAGTACAAACTTCTAGTTATAAAGTAAGTCATGGGGATATAATGTACAGCATAGGGAATATAATCAATAATATTGCAGTAACTTTATATGATTACAGATGGTAACTAGACTTATTGTTGTGATTATTTCTTAATGTATATAAATATTGAATCACTATGATGTACACCTGAAACTAATAGCATATTGTATGCCAATTATACTTTAATTAAAAAAAGAAAAATAATTTATTTATATTATGTTCAGCAAATGACAAAACATCTGTTCAAATAAGACTTTTAAGTAATTCCATATGCTTTAACTTCATTGTAAAATATTTGTTTACAAGTGTATGATTCACTTTTCTACACAGAATGATGGCACAATAACTGCTACTGTAGTGATTTATCTTTGATACATATTATTATCAAAGATAATATAATCTGCAAAATTCTGTATAATATTTTTATGATTTGATATTATACAAGTATTTATTGACTGCATCTTACATTCCAGATATATACAAGGCCTTGGGTATACAATAGTGACAAAACAAATATCAATCCATGACTTTCTAGAAATGGAGTTAAATGTTCAATTCTTATGTGTATTTATATTATAATCTGTGGAGGAAAGTAAATTTTTGTAATCTGTACCCACAGATCAGTCCCAGTTCTCAGTATTAAGAAACATACTGTCTACTGGGGAAAACAATGCATAGTAAAAGTTTAATGAAACTTAGCTTTTCGACAGGATTTTACCATTTAGAAGATGATTTTCAAATTATAGCTTTAAAAGAAAGGAAAAGATATGCAATATACATATAGCTATATATTGCTAACCATTAATGATTACTTATTTTCTGACTTTGTTTCTTGTTTTATTTTTAGTTAGAACATAGTAATGTTTATAATTTAAAATTATACATCTGACCTCTTAAATATGATAATTTATTGCCTTCAATTCAATTTACTAAACGTTTATTCAACTATTCCTATATGTCAAGCATGTGTTCAGCGCTGTGACAGCAAATACATGTATGCCCTACTTTTCGAAGTTCGCTTTAAACCATCTCACTTTAACGAAAAACCTGTATTAACACTCGTTTCCACTAACTGAAAAAACAAGTGAAGATGTTCATTTTTATGAAAAAAGGCAAAAAGCAAAACCAGCATTCACAGTTCGTTTTGCAACAGTCATAGAGGCAGCGTGACCCGCCCTTTACCCCCAGGAGCGAGAGTGGCACCGCCAAGCTTCTTTCCTCAAATTACTCAGCATCTTAGCATCAAGCCACCATGGCTTTGAACTGTGTGAAAGCATCTGTGTTTTATCTCAGTTTATTTTGTGCATCCATTAGCAAGATGTGTCCTAAGGTAATTGCTTCTTTGCTTCATGCCATTTTGGCTAATGAAAATTTTCATAGGAATGGTCTACTTTCAGGTACAGGGGGAAAATCCATAGTATATCAAAAACAAGCATTCTGCTTTAAGGAATAACAATCTAATATGCACATGGACTTCTAAATGTCTTTTAACAGTTCTTGGTTTCAGTAATAAATATTTAGCCAATCCCACAATAAAACACTAAAATAAAATTTTAATTTACAATATATATTAGCCCAGTGAAAGTAGTCAGTTCTTATTGTTCGTTACAATTAGATTTGTAGGCAAAGAAAAAAGACTTGTAGTGGTAAATTAGAAACATTTAATTAATTTAGTTTACTTATTTGAATAATAGATTTAGAAATTATTACAGCATCTATAAAGTATCATCTACTTAATGACTATAAGCTAATTATTAATGAAACTTAGTTGAGTGCTATTATTTTCACTTATTTATATTCAACTGTAAAAGAACTAGAAAGGTTCAACACAGACACACACACTAATTAACTAATTACTCAAAGACAACCTTATGAAGCTCTCCCTAAACTTCAATATTTTATTGACAGCTCCATAATCTCAGTAAGTCTCCTTAAGTCACAGAAAGCCTAACATTAATGCTGAATTTTTTCATTAGGACTCTGTTCTGGTGCTTTAAAAAGATGACTGTATCTGTGGACTTTAAAAAATTAAACAATGCATTAAGAGTTCCATTGCTTTGATAAAATTCTGGTTATTTGTTTGGCACCTCTGAGAGTTGTCCTAGGGTTCTCTTCTTTAGTTTATCACCTTAATGGAATCCTAAAATATGAAAATAGAAAAAGCCTGTTTTAATGAAGGTATGGGGCTCTTGCTAGCCCAGTAATAAAGATAGCTCACATCTCCTCTATTCCTGTTATAGGGAATAGCTGAGGTATGATAGAACAATTGATGTGTACTCAATAAGCTCTTGCTTATTTACTTAGTAAACTTTGACACTTGAATTATCCTGACTGCAAAAATATTAAGATAGTATAATAGCTATTTTGCCTAGATTATAGGACCGTTGTGAAGATTAAATGAGCTCAGCTATGCAATTGCATGTTGTAATCTATCAAGTGTAATGCAAATGCAAGCATTATTATTATTTCTTTTCTCATGTAAATCTCATCATCGCTTTGTAGCTAATGTTGATTTAATATTACATCGTCCATAGTCTCAGTACATGCCCCACAAAAATTAATGCAGATCTTCTACTAACAAAAGTTTACATTTATTTCTACTCCTGATACTATGCATCATATATATTATAATAGCCTGGTGATACAGTGAAATCTGTGAACCTATATGCTGAGCCATCTTTTACATCTAAGATATATGCCAGAATCCCTAGGGCTGAGGTAGAAAGGTAGTAAATGTACTTTTAAAAGCCCCACATTCATTGCCATCACCACATCCCCTTTTCAGGACCAGTCACTGTAGAAGTGACTGCAATGATTTGTCTTTGGGTCCTTTCTATTCTTTTAATATGACAAATTATCAGTCCATAAATATATGTGAGAAGGGAATTCACTCCAAGTATGCCTTTGTATTATCTCTCTTTTGGAATTATCTCTCTTTTGGAGCTGAGGAGTTAAAATTTCAAGATAATTTTGTCTGAGTTTAGTTCATGATATATTATCACTTAACTTACCCAAATTTCAGTTTTTCCAGGTCCTTAAGGTCCTGCTGAGATTACCTTTCCTTCTCTTAATTTGTGAAAGAGAAGGGCTGGCTCAAATTCCTTTTCCTTTAATATTCCAGGCAGAGTTGCTCCTCAACAACAAATACTGTCCCCTTTGATCCAGGGATTCAGTGCTCACCATCTGGTTTGCTCTCACTCTGCTCCTTCTAACACACATGCACACACACCTTTGTTTCTACCTTTTGGCTACTATGAATAAGTCTGCTATGAATATTCACATGCAAGTTTTTGTATGCACGTGGTTTTCATTTCTCTTGGGTACACACCTAGAAGTAGAATTGCTGGGTCCTATGGTAACTATCTGTTTAATTGTTTGAGGAACTATCAATCTGTTTTCCAAAGTGGCCACACCATTTTGCATTCCCAAAGCAGTGTGTAAAGGTTCTAATCTCTCCATATCCCTGCAAACAACTGTTATTATCTGATTTTTTGATTATAGCCATCCTACTGGATATGAAGTGGCTTCTCATTGTGATTTTGATTTACATTTCCTTGATGACTAATAATGTCAAGAATCTTTGCATATGCTTATTTATCATTTGTATTTTATCTTTATCCATTTTTAATTATTTTGTTTATTATCTCATTATTGAATTAAGAGTTCTTTATATATTCTATATACAAGCTCCTTATCAGATATATGATTTGCAAATATTTTATGTCATTCTGTATTTTGTATTTTGATAGTACCCTTGAAGCACAAAAGTTTTAATTTTGATGAAGTCCAGTTTACCTATTTTTCTTCATTTGTTACTTATACTTATGATATGTTTAGAAATTTTTTTTTTCAAATTCAAGGTCACGTAGTTTATTCCTATATTTTTTCCAAGAGTTTTATAGTTGAACTTTTAATAATTATTTTTTCTGCTTGGGATATTCTTGGCTTGGTTCTTAGAATGGTTACCACCTTTATTCTTCAAGTCTTGTCTCAAAAAAGTCATGTCTTCAGAAAGGTCTTCACTGGCCACTCGATCTAATGTTGACTTTCCTCTCTACATATTTATCTATTATAATATCATACTTATTTCTTAATAGCAGTTTTCATAATCAGAAATTATATCATTTATCTTTCCTTTCTTCTCTCTCTCTCTCTCTTTTTCTGCCTCACTCCCTTCTGCTTTCTTTCCCTCCCTTCTCTCCCTCCCTTCATCCTTCTTTTTATTTATTTATTTATTTATTTATTTATTTATTTATTTATTTATTTATTGGCTTACTTACTTACTTGCTAACTTTCTTATTGTCAATTTCTACCCACTGGAATATAATCTCCTAAAATACTGTGTTACTGCTGGGTTAATAGTGATAGAACTTTGTAGATGCTTAAAAAATAATACACTAATAAAAGGCAAGTGATAAAAAGGAGAATTCCTGCAGGGTTCTAGATTGGAGATAGGAGAAAATTTCTGAATGAGTCTACTAGTGAGTGAGTCCATGGCTTGTGTTGATATATTCATCTATTAATCAGATATTCAAATGATGGATTTTACCTGTATTCTCAGTTCAAGGTAAGACACTGTGGTCAGCATCCAAACAAAAGTTTAGGGGAAAAAATATGTAAGTAGCAAATATCAAGATAAAATAGGTCTTTATTTTGTTAGATTAATTTTGTAAGAGCTAAAATAAATTAGTTGATTGGAAAGCTAATTTGATATCCAGAAAATGAGGCTGATATTTAAAGATCACCTTGACACTATTGATCTAGTCACAAAAGGTCAACTATTTGAATGTACAAGTATTTTACACAAATTAAGTGCATTTAAATGCATCACAACCTGAAATAAGTTCCACATTTTAGTGTCTATGCCTCCACAATTTTAACATAAAACATGAACTATTTATGAAACTGATCTTTGAATACCAAATCTTTTTTTTTTCCTGAGAATTTTAGAAATTTTCTACCTTTCAGGAATGTGACTTTAAGTACTTTTCCTTGATCTTCCACAAAATTGTACCATTGTGTAAGGACTGTCAATCTCCAGGTCCATCATTCTTGAAATTCTGGAATTATTTTTTATTATATATCATTGTACTGTGCCTGTTCACCTCTCTGTCCAGTATCAATTTAGGTATTATGTTTCCTGATGTTTCCAACACAATATTTTCAGAATCATTTTAAGCTTTTAAATTCTAGGTGTTTGCATTTAATTCCATCCCCTTGGATGGAATTCGAAGCTTTCTCACAAAATATGCCCAGTTTCTCTCTCTATTAATAAAGGTTAATGACTTTAATATCTTGCCAAGACCAGTCCTCCTTTGCCCATTCTATCTCCTCAATCTAAAATACCTCTCTCCTTTCCTCTTTAATAAATTCTACTCTGGCTTTATGGCTTTTGCCTGTTCTGGCCTCCCCAAGCCACAGCCATCAGCTCTGCGCAGCTGGGACTTGAGATATCTTAATTTAAAGGCTCAGTCTCCTCTAGTGTCATACACACCATTCTAATCCCAGAAAGAGGCAAAAGTTTTGAAAGGAATATCACCCATTTCAGAATATTATTAAAAAAAAAGAATAGAAAACATATAAGTATGTTTTTTTTATGTGAAAAAGAAGAAACTAGAAAAGAAAGAAATTAAGCCTACAGGTGAGAAAAAGAAGGGTTCTAAACAAAGTATACTCAGGGAGATGGAAACAACAAAGAAATGGTGAACTGGTGGTGGTAGTATTTAACAATGATAGGGAGGTAAGATCCATTTTTTCACTGTGTTTGAATTAAGAGAGACACTGAGGACGTGAGAAAGTCACAGAATCCTTGTCAAAGTTGTAAAGCCTAAAAGCCCTGATGTGAGAAATTCACAAAGTATTAAAGTGAAGAAGATGATATGTGTCAGGCCAAAATGAGAAATCCTTTTAGGGTCTTGTCAGCTTCTGAAGGATCTCCAAAATTAGGTTTGTCACATTGATCATGGAGACAGACAAACATGTATTTTACGCTTATAATTGACTCTGTGTTCGTGAACATGCTCAGTCATTGTACAAGCCTCAGTGTCCTCATCTGTTGTTTGGGTTTTTGTGTGGACTGAGTGAGGTAATGTATGTGAAGTACTTAGCACAATGTTTAGGACGTGGTAGGTAACTGGATTTTGCTGTCATGATTAATCAGGCAATTATCTTAAATACAGGCACTTCTCTGAAAATTTTGCAGTTATTTTGATGAAATCATGAGGAATTCAGCAAACATAATTTAAAAATATGGAAAAAATTTCTCACCTGACAAGAGATGGAGATATAAGAAAGGTACATGCTATAGATTATAATTTTGCAGTAACATTTAAAGCTGACCCAAAGCTTTTCATTCTAATTACTATTACCTGGAAATTATATGTATAGGATCATTTCACTTCCAGTATTATTTGTCAGAGAAAGTGTTTGTTAAAATTCAGAGAAAATGTTTGTTTTAATGTTTTTTTTATATTCTAATTTTTTTTAAATTAAAAATAACAATGTATGCAAGATATATTTATAAATAATGGCTTATGCACATAATGTCAAGCCAAGGAAGAGGAGTGAATTTTTAAAGCGAATGGTTTTGAAACTTTTTTGTATTGAGGAACTATGATTCACTAGGCCATGGGCATTACTAACAAGGATATCAGGCAAATAAAATAGTTTATGTCTCAGGGAGAAGAGACCACAAATTGATGAATAAGTTCTGGAAATTATCCAAATGCTGAAAGCAGTGTACTAAGGCTCAAAATTATTTCTAATGTTACCAAAAACACTGCAGTAAAATGCACCAATTTATTCAAAAGGAATGGAATAAACCGACATGCCTGACAGAAGAATGTAGTAGGTGTTAGATGGGAGAAACCCTGTAGTCAGCAGCCTCAATTAGGAAGCCATACTCTAGGCTGAAAAATTGAATCCTCAAATGTCTAGGAGAAAATTACTTTTTAACATTTAAAAAATACATTTCTTCCTCCATTTTGGGTCTACTCTGGACCTCAGAGTCTACTAAAGCTAATAAGGAAAATGGCATTGTTCGTTTAAAGAATTAAAGAATAGTTTTTAATGTTACAGGTTTTCTACTGACAGTGAACTAGATAATTTTACTGAACATGATCATACAACCTAGGAGCATATCTGGACACTCCTTAAACACAGTAGTTGTTTCTTCCTTTGATGTAAGACTTTGTGATTTTTTTTTTCATGAAATGATTGAAGTTTGTTTGTCCAAGTGGTTGTACAGCTCTTCATATTTCATTTGATTGAATCATTTGTTCATTTTCAAAGGTAAATGATAGAAAATAAAGTTGATTTAAGTTTACTTTAGAAGGGAAAAAACAACTAACACCAATATCTTCCTTTGTGTGAGCACAAATTTAACCCACAGGTTATTATGCATGACAGCTTTGTGGTCGTCTTGATATAATATCCAGTTACACAATCACACAGTAATCTAGATGTTGCTGTGAAGGTATTTAGTAAAAGTGGTTAACATCTACAATCAACTAATCTCAAGTAAAGATTACGCGTGATAACGTGGGTAGGCATCATTCGGTCAGTTGAAAAGCTTTAAGAGGAACAACTAAATTACCTCAAATATGAAATTCTGCCTCAAGACTATAGCATCAACTCCTGTTCAGGTCCTTTCAGCCTGCTGACCTATCTTATTTCAGATTTGCCAGGTCCCATGATCTGTGAGCCAATTCCTTGAATTAGCACTTTTTTCTCTCTCTCATATGCACATGTATATGCATGAGTGTGTATGTGCATGTGTAAGTATATGTACATGTATATGTATATATGTATATGTATGTAAATGTGTATCTTATTGGTTCTGTTTCTCTAGAGAACTGACTGATAACATCATGTAATATTCTAAAGTTATCATATTGCATAATACATAAAATAAAAAAATTTGCCATCAAGAAAATATTTATAATGAATAAATAACTGGAGAACAAAAAAACAAACCTTTCTTACAGAATTCTAAATTGTATTTGTGAATACACTCCATCCAGGAGGTTGGGTTGGGCTTAATGACTCACTTTCAAAGAATTGACTAGAGAAAAAGAAAAACAATAGAATTAGAGTGGAGAATCCTAGCTAACACTACTTTAAACAAGTAATGAAGTTTAGCGTCATCTGTGACATCATGTGGATAGCATGTACCCACAAAATGATATGGAGAAAAAAGCTCTTTCCCAAAAGCCTATCTCCCCAGGATGGCATAAAAAAAAAAAATCAGAAAAAAAAAAAAAAACAGATTGGGGAATATTCTAAAGGACACATGAACAAGATGCCTCAAAATTGCCAAAACCTTGAAAAATAAGGAAAGACTTAAAAATGACACAGACCAGAGGAGAATGGAGAGACATAACAATTAAATGCAGTGTGGTACCTTGAATTGAATTCTGGGGGAAAAAAAGGACATTAATGGAAAAACTGGTGAAAGTCAAATAAAAGTCCAGAGTTTAATATGTATAAGGCCTATATAAGAGTAATGTACCCATATTATTTCTTAGTTCTGATAGAGTTTCATAGTAACATAAGATGTTAAAATGGGGGATACTGAATGTGAAGTATATGGGAATTATTTTTACTGTCTTTGCAACTCTTCTTTAAGTCTAAAGTCTAAAGTTTATATCCCAAAATAAATTTGCTTTAAAAAGTGAAAATATTTACTTACATTCACTATTTACTTAGTCAAGACAATGTATAATAAATTTGAAAAGCATTTCTAACATAAACATTTTGAAAATTTCTAGTGGTTAAAATATTTCTATTTAATAAGAAATTAAATAAGTAATTAATTTAATAAGTAATTAAATAATTGTGAAAGTTATAAATAGGGAGATAAACCTTTATATAATAGCCAGATTTGATATTTGTTAAAAATCATTGAATTGCATTCTTACAATGAATGCATTTTACTGTATATACATTTTTACTTTGTTAAAACCATTTAAAAATAAATAACTTATATGAGTTTCCAGGGAAGATGTGTGAAAGAACTGCCCTAGCAAAAATAAAGCTCTGTGAAAGTGTGTTGTATCATCCTTATGCAGTGATGCTTAAGTGCGGCCTGAGGACCCCTCTCCATTGGTATTATATAATGAAATTTATTACATATGTTCTTAGGCATCTAAGATTGAAGCCAAATAATTTTTATTTTGACAATTCTTAAAGTGATTATTTTTTACACTAACGTTTAAGAGGCCCTAGTCAAAAGAGATAGGCAATTCAGGTTAATGATATATTACATTAAGGATTTGGGTTAGGGATAAATTGAGAGTTGGATATTTTTAACCTCAACCTAGGATTTCATTACAGCATGATGCCATGATTTGTGTCAAACATTTAAAGAAAATTATAAATTTGCTTATAATAATTAAAATAAATTTCTTTCAAGTTTCAAACCAAATTACCTTATAAAATAATACAAATCTGCAGCATAAGATGAAGGCCTTACACATATTAAATATTTTTGATTTAATGAAGAAAAATTGAGAAATAGAAGAAGGGATTTTTTGGTGGGACTGGGTGGGAATTAATTGTAACATATCAAAGGGAAATTGCTAAAGTTGATGTAGTTCTCTCTTTAAGGTTCAGAAATATAATTTGAAGTTTCTAAAGGTAGAAAAATAAGTTAAAAACAATACAAATTAATACTAATCTTGTCTGAGCTCAAGGAAGAAATATGATATAGGATAGTTTCAAAATAGAAAGTTAATTTAATCAAGGTTAACAAATCACAGTATTGATGTCACCTTTGAACTAGGTACAGCACCTCCTTTAAGAAACAAAAAAAGTTCATTCATTTTTGGGGAGAAATTTGCCAATTCAAAGATCTAATTCTTAATGACTGATTGGATGATGGTAACTTACAAAGTGATAAAAAGTGGGATAAAATGTTAAAGAGTTTTGGGGAGAAAAACAATTATTTCTTAAAGAAAATCAGTGACAATTGGGTTGCTATTTTGTTCCACAGGAAATTCCACCTTATTCTGGAGAACAGAGCAAATGACAAGCAATTCCGTGGTGAAACTCATCACTTAAAAAGTTCTTTGCTTGACAATGCAATTAATGAAAGGTTAATTATCACTTCAAGGTGATACAGAGAAATTTCAAGTGTTAAGTGAAATTACCTAAAATTATCTAATTCCAATATTATCTGAATTGATAAGAATAAGAAGTTAGAAAAGTAAGTTTATTTCTTTATTTTTAGTCCTTCATTCTGTAAAATGGGTTGGTAACATTATTTTAAATAATTTTGTGAGTATAAAGTTAGATGACAGATGCAATGTACTTGGCGTCATGTCTGGCACATATGCCTTCAACAAATGTTATTATGTATTAGATGTTTTATAATACATAATAATGTAGAATTATGTTATAATTACATAATGTATGAATATATAAATATATGATATTATATACATTATGTCATATATATTACAAGTTATAGATAATACATATATTATATATAATTCTAAATATAGAATATAATCTCTATTTAAAGGTTCTAATATATATTATATTATGTTATGCTATATTATATATTATATTAATTATATTATATTATTATATTTATTATCATTATACTTGTTATGACTGTTATGAAAGGTCAGATTTTTAAAAGATGTCTAACTCAAAAGACAAAGAAACCATAGTTTTATTCACCTAATTCTAAGACATTAGACATACTGTCGTTCCTTCCACACCAGTTTGAGAATAGTTTATCTTTCAGCAACCCTGAACTGTCAATAGTTTCCAGCAGTGCTAATATAGGTTTCTCTCTGCTTTTAATCACACTTTTTCCTCTGCTAGGAATTTTCATTTATTCCTCCCTTTTCCCTTTTCCTAACTCCCTAAATTTATTTCAGTTTTCTTATAGTCTTTAGTTCTGCCAGAAAGCCATCTCTAACTCCATTGGCACAGGTAAAGTGCTGCTCTTTAGGGCTCCTATGATACTTTTTGTGTGAAATTACCAGTTTTCATTATGCTATTTTATAACAATGTTTATGTCAACCAGCTTTCTTAAAACAGAGGCTGTTATTATGATTTTATATAGCATTGCTCAGAATAGAGGCTGGTTTATCACACATACTTGGTAAATATTATGGACTATTATAATTGACTTGAATAAATATGTGGAATCTGTTAAAGCTGTAGTACAAGTTGAAAAAATTAAAAAGTTCAAGAATTATTTGAAAAATACACAGATGAATGACATAATTACTTATAAGAAATGAATAAAATAATATAGATATTTTTAAATATTATTTTCATAGAGAACATTGCCTTCCAGGCAAATGTCCCTGCCATTGAGTATGTTTAGAACATTTAATTAGATAAATGATGGTCATCCTCCTTCTGGTATTTCTTAAATCTGATGTACACCTGTGCTCCTTTATTTTCTCTCTACTAATTTCTCATTAGAGAAATTTCATTAGACAGACCAGTAATATTCAAACAAAAGTACCTAGGATTAAATAACTTTTATTTTTTATAAAATAAACATTTGCTTTTATAATGTTTTATTCTACTGAAAATAATTTTTGCTCTTGTAATTTTCAGTTCCTTCATAATTTGAAATATTAATTATGCCCAATAAAAAATTAAACTTACAAAGTGGTATTTCTCAAAGAATTCTTACTTTTAGTACTAAGTTGTATAGCAAACCTCAGGCTTCCTTCTTTATAAAAATTCTTTCTGAAACATTTTGCATTCAAATGTAGTTGAAAACAATTCAATTGATATTACCTTCAGTGTAATTACTGTATCTTCATTGATGATGGCAAAGGTAATTAGTATGTGATCCTGAGTTTACGTAATGTCTACCTGAGAGGGATGAGCATTTATTTTTTGACAAATTTTTATCCCTGAAAAAGAAATTTGAAGTGATCCTCAGAGAAAAACATGTGTATTGGAAACAACAACAACAACAACAACAAAACATTTGAAACAGTTTCAAGGCAAGGGGGAGACAAAGAAGCAATAAAATATGATGCAAAAAGACAATAAATAATATCATAATATACTAAGTGGTTTTGGAACATGAAACAGCATATATTTTCTTCAAGGCAGTAAGAGGTAAAGGAAGACTTCATGGAAGAGATGGGATTTAATTTAAATTCTATGGCCAAGAAGACTTTCATAAATGGTTTAAGTCATATAAAATCAAGGGAATAGCTAGAAAAATTATAAAATTCTTATAAAATGAGTATTTTAGTAATATAAGTATGTAGTGTACATGTGAAGAATGCTGGCAAATATAAGCTAGAGAGGCCAAATGGAATTACATATTGGAAAATCCTGGACTACATGGTAAGCAGTTTAGGGAAAGGGGATAAAACCAAAAACTTTTGATCAGGATGTGACATGAGAACTCAGGTAGCTTTAAAAGAGAAAGACTTGGATCAAGAAAGAAGAGTTAGAGAATTATTTAAGTAAGGAAAGAAAACATGGAAACCAGAACTAGGTAATTGGTAATATGTATATTTTTTCACTGGTAATATTTTTTAAGAGTAGGAGCTGCATTTTAAAGTATTTCATAGAATCTAACTACCTTTCATCCTGATTCAGCCCATTTTCATTTTTCAGTTCATGATAGGAATTACTTCTTGTTGTTATAAAATTAACTTTCAATATCTTCATATTTTCAAGAATAAGAATTGATTCCTGGAAAATATGATTAACTTGTATACATTTTTGAAAGAATGTGGGTTGTCAGTATAAATTTGAATACAAAATTTAGATTATTAATTCAAAAAGCAGAGAAGTAATTTACTCTAGTGCAAGAGTTTTTAGAAAGACAAACTATCCAAAGGAATAATATCAATAATATAAAATATTTTTCAAAATGAAGTTTGTTAGCCTTATTTGTGGCTAAATATAAATATATAGGAAACATCACTGAATAATTGACTGCAACTAATTTTTTCTGAGTACATTACATAATCTTAGTTCCTTTTCTATTTTTATCTATTTTTTTCTATTTTAGCCATTATTAAACAAACAAGCAAACAAATTTTGTAGCCCAGAAAGTCCAAGTATTTATTTTGAGCTCCATTCTCAAGGCTGAGTTAATCTTGCTGTTAGATATTTGAGTTGAGAGATTATTCTCTGTAATATCAAAATCTACCTTAGAGCTGCCATCCTGGCCTCACCTCATGGTTTGGATGATTTCCTTTGACTATTTTCTTACTGCCAATATCTCCCATTTGTCCATTGTAGATAAGAGCAACTGGATTTTCATTTGGATATTGGTGAAAAGGATCTGTCAGAAAGAATTTGAACAGTTCACCAACCCTGAAATATAATATTTCCTCCTGTTCTTAGTCCTCATTATCTGTTCTTCCCACATCCACACATTGGCATCTGTGGCCCAGTTCTGAAGTAGGCTGTCCCTGCTTCCTGTGAAGTTTGTAAGATATAGGAATATCATCTACAATACTCCTAATACTCTCAGCATAATCTCTTCAACCAAGAACTCCTGAGAGCTTACTATTTTTTTAAAAATTTAAAATTTTACATTTGTTTATTTTCAACATTTTATCTTCTTCCTGATTTTTTCTTCCTGATTTTTTTCAAGAGTATGGCTCTAAATTATTAAGCTTCTGCTACAAGGAACTCTTTAAGATAAAGATCAAAGGCAAATATGAAAAGCACAACACTAAACTGTTTCTTCAGTAAGGAACACAAAGTATTGTGATACAAACATCATGAACATGAAAATAATGAATTATATTTAAAATAAAAAGTAGAAAATCCCTTGTCAATGAAATACTAAACTTGCATATTAAGTTCCTGGGTGGCCCATAGAGATTATAAACCACGGCAAAGTGTTGTCAACATTTCTTACAAAACAAGCAGAACTCTATTAAGCTGAACTATTCCTTAAAAAAAATAAGGCCCAATTGCTTAGTCATCCTTATTTGAAAGCCACCATTAATATCTAGGTTTGCTTTAGATAAAAGATGAATGCTGCATTATTTTAAGAAACATACTTTCTCAACTGAAAGATTTTTAGAACTCCAGAAGTTAAGGTTGATTCTAACAGGTCTTCAATGTTTCATTGTCTTCATGAAAGCCACAGCCTCAAGGAAAAGGGGGTGGCCATTCTATTATATTTTAAAACTCCAACATCATGGAAATTATAAGAGACCAAAAGCAGATTTCCTTTGCATTTAAGAACTTGACATAAAGACACACTCAAGAATAAATGTGGTATATTTTATTTTCAAATATAAAATTATAAAAGGGTGAAGTTTCATATACTAAATATATTAATGTTCTCTTGTTTTCTTATGGTCTCTTTTAAAGGATTCAAAAACTATAACAAGATCAAATGGTCCCCCAAAATGAAGAACTTATATTGATCTATGGAGAATTAAAAGCAATAACAATTTTAATTCAGGGAAAAACTTAAATTTATAGCTATTATCAAATGTGAAGAATAATGTTACCGAGTTCTTCATGTGTTTTCTTCTTTACCAAATTAAATGTCAGTGAGATTTTGGGAACTATAATTCTTAAAATTCAGTGGCTTTTTGCCTTGCTACATATCTTTGTTAGACTGAATTTTCCTTCATATTTAAGTATAAATAGAACTGTTTAAATTATTATGGCTCAGGGATAGACTAATGAGATATGTTTGCTTGGTTACTTTGAAATGTTCAGTAATAGAGCAAAACTATCAGTTTTCAATCCAAAGTAAAATAAATATAACCTAATGTAGACTACAGTGAAATTTTAATTTTTTATCCAAAGATTGCAAATAAAAGGAACAAAATTTAAAATTGCTTTTCTGCTAATAGCTAAAAGCCAACATTAATGTTTAAGTTTACCCTGGATAAAATATGAATGTTATATTATTTTGGGAAATACAGTTTCCAAAAGAACTCTTTAGGACATTCCTGATGAATTTTTATTTGCTGATAAACACACACACACACACACACACACACACACACACACAGACACACACACACACACACACACACACACACACACACACACACACACACCTATCTACAATAAAATACAAAAATGTCCTGACGTGTAAGTACCTAAACATATTTATTGATAAAAAAATAACAAGATATATTATTTATCAGCCTATAAGTGTATAGTAGATACCTAACAAATAACAAACTCAGTGTCCTTAATCTTCAAAATTTAGTGTTTTCAAAATTTGATTCTTGAAGAATTTTATATACATAGGTTTAGACTAATACACTCTCCTCTGTGTTATGATAGCATTCGTTTGTTTAAATTTTGCCCAAATCCCCATTTATGATATTCCAAATATTTTTTCTTAACTTTGTTATTTTTTGCCATTAAAGTTATAGATAATTGCTAAGTAATAACCATATTTTTGGACCATAGTAGAATATCTATTTACATTCCTACTTAAATCTGTTTAGATGTCATTCAGCTAATTTTCACGTTAGTTGTTTCAGTCTCCCAAATGCTTAGCCTAATCCTGTGGAATAGGAGAGCGTATTCTAGTTTGGCATTATATCTTTAGTTTGCCACTATCTTCCTCAAAATAGTAGGAACACCATGGTTTTTAATCTTTCCTGACTTCTGAAGAATTGTTCTGTCACTCTTTCTTTGCTAAAACGTTCTCCTCCACCCACTGCCTCTTTTGTGGCTTCTTTCACTTTTAAAATTGCGCATCTCGAATCATATTAAAAACGTTTGTTTGACTTAAAGACAGTTTGCAATGTGTTTCCCGCTTTTCTTTTTAACCTCAGACTTCTAGAAAGAATAATCTACATACTCAGTCACCCTTTCCGTATGCCATCTTCTTGTTTATCTTTTCTAATATTAATGCTATGCATGTAACTGAATCCAAATTGCTTTTCTTGCCAATTTTATTGTTTCGTCTCAATTTTTACTTTCTCAAGTTCTCTGATTTATGTGACAATATAGTCTCATGTTTCTCTTTCTACTCCTATGAAAAAACTCTACTTTTTATTTTCTTGAATATTAAATGTAAAGTGATATTTGGCATTCTCCAAAGGTTAATCTTTAGACTATACCTTTTATAAATTTCCTCCCCTAGAGAATTCAGTCATTATCACTGAATTAATATAGTTCTTTTACTTCTTTTTCTATACTGTCAGTGTTTTATCTGCTAAAATTACCATTAAATGTGATATAATTGTTTATTTGGCAAACCTGGGATTATCAAGTTAAACAAAATCTATGTAGAGCAATGAAATAATCCAGTGAAGTGTGCTAATGAGAATGATGGGTCATTTGTAATAGCGGCAACATATTTTTTGAAAGAAATATATGAAGTTAAATTCTACTTTACCTCTATATCAAAATATATTTCAGATGAATTAAAGATTTGAATGTAAAAATAAACCCAAGATTTCAGAAAGCATATCTGGCTAAATTTATTTGTAATTTTAGTGATGAAAAACTAAAAATTATATATGTGACAAATAAAGCACTAATTGCCTTACAAAGAGTTCATAAGGAGTTACAAAAATCAATGTTATACAAATCAATAAAAAATTACAAAGGAGCAAAGTATATAATAGACAATACACTGAAAGAAATAGAAACATATACATATAACAAATGTTCATCTCAATTACAACTAAAGAGACAAGATACTTGATATTATCAATGATTAGTAATACTTGGTTCTGGCAAATGTATGTATGTGCAACGGGGAACATTTCTGTGGATCTGTGGTAGTGTAAACTACTATGACAATTTTGAGAAGCATTTTAAGTGTTTCTGTAAAAAATTTAAATGTACATCATTTTGATACTATAGTATCACTATTAGTATTTAACTATAAATATATATGTATACATATATAAAGATACATCTATAAAAGTTGCAACAGCAAAAAAGTACCATAAATTTTCATCATAAAAGCATCAGTCAAATTAAATCTATTATATCTATATAATAATATTTAATCTAAATACATTACTATATTTTCTAATATAGAAAAATTCTAAAATATATTTTTAAGTAATAATAATAATAATAAAACAAGATATAGGATCACATGTGTTAGTCTGAGTCATATAAAATTGCCAGTCAACAATTAGTTAATTTTATCTGGTTCAAATTGATATACTCCTATGTATAAAACATCTAAGATAACACAAGAAATTCTTAAAGTGACTCTGGTTGAAAGAGAACATGGGTGCAGGTTTGGGATAGGAAGGGTTTTATGTATTATTTGTTAAATTTTCTAGTTACATGGACTTTTAACTTTCATTTTAACAAATCAATATGGATTGTTTGGATGATGGTCTAATGAATAATTTTTTGTTTCTTTCTATGACTTTGTGTGTATATGTTTAAAGTATTGAATATTATTTTAAAAATAATTTTCATTGCTAGAAAACTGCTCCAGCCATTGGAATTACAGACCATATATTTTGTAGATTATTTACTTTGAATACTGACTTTTCTAAAAACAGATTTGCTAGCAAGTTTTATTAATGCATTTAAATATCATTTTATTATCATTAAATGTATTTAAGAAGTGCACATGTAAACGAAGTTACCTTTAAAATAAATATTTTCTAGCTTGTTTGTTTTTAAGCTCTTTAGTTATCTCATTATCTGATTTACTGGGAAAATAACTTTATTAAAAATTATGTCTTGAAATACTTTAAAGATTAATTTGAATTGTCATATTAGTATAAAGGAATTTTCTTATAAATGATGCTTTTAAGGGGAATAAACCTAACCCTTAATATAGGGAGACTGTGTTATTCATATTAGAGAAGTATCACTGCATGTCATGAACTCATCTGACTATTTGGTTAGCCAGAGACTCAATTATAAATACTTGAAAGTTAAACCATTATTCCTACTTAACACGAATCTATCATTGCAGTTTTGCTGGTGTTTTTTTATTGACCATTTACATCAAAATCAATAAAAATAAAAAAATTTATATGATTTAACTAAGATAAATTAGTTATGGTAACAGTCTGCCTAAAGAAACAATATTTTATAAATGTATTTTCACTGGTAGTTAGCCATTCTTTTACTCAGAGTTTTATGTAACAAGATATATTATGTAGAAGAGAGCTTATTAACCTTTGACATTTCCCATTCTTGTTAGAAAGAGGTTCTATATAAGATGGATCCCATCTGTTATGAACTGAATTGTATCCTCTGAAGTTCATAAGTAGAGACTTAAACCCCGAGTGTGACTATATTTGGAGACAGGGTCTTTAAGGAGGTAATCAACGTTAAATTAAGTCAAAAGGATGGGGTCGTAATTTGAAGGAACTGGTATACTGATAAGAATTGGAAAACACCTAAGCACTCTCTCTTCCACAATGCACAGGGGAAGGGCTGTATGAGGACACAATGAGAAGGCAGCTGTCTGCAAGGCAGGGAGTGGGCCCTTATTCCGAAAGTGTATCTGCTGGCACCTTGATCTGAGACTTCTCAGCCTCCAGAAATGTGAGAAATAAATGTCTTGTTTAAATTACCCAATCTGTGGCATTTTGTTATGGCAGCCTGAGCTGACCAATGCAAAATACTCTGTCAATTATTGAAAAAATTTTATTATTAATTTCAAGTATACCGTACATTGGTTAGACATTTATAGAGTTTCTGAAACAATCCCCCTAGTTAGTCAATTTTTAGTTGAGATATTTATTTTTAATTATTGACTTTTAAGAGTCCTTTATATATTCTAGATACTAGCTCTTTTTCAGACATACATATGAATACAAATATTTTCTCCCATTCTATGTGTTGTGTTTTCACTTTCTTGATGGTAGCCTTTGAAGCACAAAAGTTCTCAATTTCGATGAAGTACAATTTACCTTTTTCTGGTTGCTTGTGCTTCGGTGTCAAATCTAAAAAGCCTTTGCCAAATCCAAAGTCATGAAGATTTAGCCTTATGTTTCCTTCTAACAGTTTACTAGAATTTACTCTTAATTTAGGCCTTCAATATATTGTAAGTTGATTTTTGTAGATGGTGTGAGAAAAATATCCAATTTCATTATTTTGCCTGTAGCTATTCAGTTGTCCCATTGTCATTTGTTGAAAAAATGATTCTTTCTCTCATTAAGATGGTCTTGGCACCTTTGTCAAAAGTTAGTTGGCCATATATGTTGGCCATCAATACTGTTCCAGTGTATTATGTACCTGTCATTATACCAGCACAACAGTGTCTTTCTTTTTTTTCACTTTTAGAGAAGCTTTTCTTTTTTAAAAAAATTAATTTATTAATTATAATTAGTTTCAAGTATAGAGTACATTGGTTAGACATCTATATAGTTTGTAAAATGATCCCGCCAATTGCTCCCTCCCTCCCCTGGCCCTCCACCTATCCAACATATTAATGCTAACTGCATTCCCTGTGCCAAGCTCCCCATCCCCGTGATCATCCATCAGCTAGTAATTTGTCCTTCTTTAACCCTTAATTCCATTCTCCTAGACCCCCACATCCCCCTGCCCTCTCTTCATCGCTAAATTGTCCACTAAATTGTCCTTAGATTCTGCAGATAAGTAAAATCATATGGTGTTTATCCTTCTCAATCTGACTTATTTCTCTCAGTATAATAATCTCTAGGTTTATCCATGTTGTTACAAATGGTAAGATTTCATTTTTTAAAAAAATGGCTGAGTAATATTCCATCGTATGTATGAACCATAATCTACCCATGTCAGGACTCTTAATATAACTCCCTCTGCAAAGACCTCTTTTCCTTAGCAGATAAAATCTGCAGGGATTTGGACTTGACATTTTTGGGTGGTCATTATTCAGTGTACTGCACTTGTTATCCTGTCTATCTGTAGTACCTTTTTCTTTCAGTTTCTTCCTCCTCTTTAACACTTCAGGATGTTATGAGCCAAAATCACAGATGAAGACTGAATATATATGAGAAATATTTTTTGTCACTGGAGTGACCTATCATCCTAAAGTTGTAACACCCGTATGTGAATCTATACCATCTTTACTTGAAGAATATATAAAAGCTCTTCTCCTTCATAGCTCTGACCCTAACATAATGTTGATGTTATCAAATTACATCTTTATACATTGTATGTCCAAAAACATAGACTAATAAATTTTTTTACTACATTAGTCTCTTAAATCAAATTAAAAAAAAAGAAAAAAACAGTGCAGCTACAAACCAAGTCACAATAGTGCTAGCTTTTTAAAAAACTTTATTCATTTTTATTTATTTTCTTAAGTGAGGCAACTCTTGATTGACCTCACAGATTGCAAGGACCTTGTCAGCTTAAAATGCTTTCTTTTATCTTTTTTATGCCTACAACACCTGGTCTTCCTAGGTGGTCTCCCATCCAAGTACTAACCAGGCCCAACTCTGCTTAGCTTCCAAGATCAGATGTAAGATTGATTTTAAAGTCTTAAATTATTGGAAGAAGCCAAGTAAATAAAAATAATAATGCTAAAGAATACATTATTTTATTACTTCTCAAAAACTGTTTCAAGATTTTTATTATACCATTAAATTAGGGTAATATAAGTGTAATTCCAATATAAATTGACTCTTTCTGCCACTTTGAGGGCCACTTTACATACATTGCCACATTAAAAAAAAATCAAGTTCAGAAGTGTTTCTTTGCAGAGACCTTAGAGAAACCAAATATTCAGAAAAATCTTAAGAAACAGGAGAAAGAAGGTACAAAGCATCCAACATTTCCCATTTACTACTTTGTTTGCTATCATTCTTTCACTGAGTGAGGTTTCTTAACTCTTCAGAGCTGCCAGACAAATTCTGGTTCTAATGTCCAGTGTCTGCATTCTCATTCTCTCTCTCTCTCTCTCTCTCTCTCTCTCTCTCTCTC